>QEOQ01000206.1:818184-910449 GCA_010279815.1 Brachionus plicatilis | reverse complement strand
AAAAAAAAAAAAAAAAAACAATTCATATACTACTTCGTAATTCATATACTACATACACTACATCACCATTGCATTTTGAATTTTAGATTAATATTTTTTTCTTCTTTTCTTAAAACATACAATTTAAATTCTAAATTGTTTAAACGAAAGTCTAGATAAAAAAAAAGTTTCTCAAAACTTTGGCATTGTTAATTTTGGTACAAAAATCAAAACCAAAATAAAAAAACGCCAAAACTTTAATCTTAACCGACTAAAACATGTTCTGTAAATTCTAGCAACTGAAACATCCTTTGTACACCAAGTTAAAGTCTTGGACCTTTAATATAACATGATATCGCAAATTTACTATTTTCTGAGCTTTGCAGAATCAGTATATTGGTGGTACAAAGGATGTATCAGCTGCTACAATTAACAAAACATGTTTTGGTCCTTCAGAACTTAAGCTTTGGAATTTTTAATATTTTTTTTGTTTTTTGTACCAAATTTCACAATGCCAAAACTTTCCTATTCATCCTTCAACAGTTTTTTACACCAAAAAAACATAAAAATTAAACAAGAAATATTTTCTTGTAAATTCAAATTTCTTATATCGGATTTTTACTGTACTTTTTTTGACTTTTGCACAAGTCTAACTCTAAAATTGATAAATAATGTATTCAAAAAAAACCTACCGGTATGTTTACGGTAGTGTCTAGTAAGCTCATCGGATCTAGTGAACTGCCAGTTACAACTTGGCCAACTGCATTTGTAGGGTTTTTCGCCCGTATGTGACCTGTAGTGTTGTTTTAGGTGAGAACTCTTCAAATAGGACTTGTTACAACCGGGATAAGTGCACTGAAAATTTCTCGGCCTTGTCGAGCTATCCATGCTGGCGTTAGCTTTAGCACTCTTTACTTCCAAGGAGCCTTCTGATTGCTGTTTCATTTGCGCCGTAGAGTCCACTAGCGAAATGGGTGGAGCACTTGTGGCCAGTCGTTCTAGCCAACTTGACGCACTGAACGAAGCTGCGTTCAGAATATTGTCATTCAGACTGTTTTCGAAATAGACACTAGTCGATGGCTCAATTTTTATGGGAACACTTAGCTTGGTGCTCAATTTGGAGCTGACCAATGTTGGATCATTTGACAATTTCATGTATTTTTGGCTAGATCGGCTCGATCTACTCATCAAACTGTCATCGTCCATCAAATAGTCATCGTCATATTCGTCACCATTCGAGTTAAATGCTCTATTTCTCTTAATCATTATGCACCCACTGTCCATTTTGGAGCCTTGGTCATTTACTTTTTCTGACTTGGTCTCGTCCAATTCTTCCAAATTGCCCAAATCTTTTGATTTGTCGGGCGAGTCCACTTTGGCAGTGCGCTTTTTATTTGCCACACGCTTTGTCTTGTTACTTGGCGAATGCTTTTTGTTCACCTTCAGACAATTGTCCATGTACGACGGATTTGGCAGTGTGAGCGACGCTTTCGAGTTCTCTTCCTTGGCAAAGTTAATCGAAAGACCGGACTGATTTTTTTCGTGTAAAAACAAATTTTGCTGATTTAGATAGAACGAGTTTGGTGCCGATGTTGAATATGACGAGTGGGAGCAATAGGAAGCTGGCGACAACGATGGCGACAGAGATGGCGATGTAGGGCCCGAAATTGGCGACTTATAGTTGGGGTCGTTGAGGAATTGATTGTCGCTTTCGGGCAAGTCGGAGCGTAGGATGTCTTCAAAAAAAAGATCATGATTGGAGCAGTCGGCGGTGGCGAACGCGTCCTCGCTGATCAGATTGTTGTTTTCGTCCAAAAGAGCCTGATTTGAGTTGGTTTGGTTTTTCAGCTGTTGCAATTGGTCAAGCTGGTAAGCCAAATGGTCATTGCTGGGCTGAGAAATTGGTTCGAGAGTGTCATTTTTTGAATCGTTCAGGATGGACAGCAATTCTTGGTCAGCTAAACTCACGTCATTTAGAATACCAAAGTTGTTCAAATCTTCTATCAGAATCGGCTCGTCAATGTTCAAAGTCTCCTTGTTTGGCACATTTAACTTTGAATAAAAATTGTAAATACTGTTTATGAATCCGTTCGGATTGATGAAAGGCTTTTTGTTTTGTTGGTCTTGAGATAATGGTGCTGGTGGTGGAGGCTGCTGAGAGTCGCCGCCAGGTGCACCGAACTGATTTAATTCGTTCAAGTCCTCTAGTTTTATGCGCGACAAGTCCAGCTGCTGGGTGTCCAAACTGCACAGATCAATGTCCGAGTTGTTGTTCGAATTGTTTTTAGATGAAATATTTACCGAGCTTTTTTCGATTAAATTTTGAAAGTTGTCGAACAAAATTTGCGAGTTGTAGTCGTATTTGTGCATGAAGAGAGTCGGTGGCGGCTGGTTGATGAGAAAGTAGTTACTGGGCGATTGGCTCATTGGCAAGCCAGAGCCGTTCGTTGTTTGAGCTTCGTTTTGGCTATTCAGCATCATGTTGGACGAGCTGTTGCGAAATATGTTTTTTATGAACCTTAATGGCTTGCTAATAAACGAGTCGTTCTGACTGGAATTCAGGTCGCACTGTGAGCCTGAAGGAGTTGTCGACAAAAAACTCGATGACGAAAAGTGTTTGACCAAGCTTGGAGATGACAAAGCATTTCGTTGGGAAAAGTTTTTCTCCGAGCCATGTCCTCTTCCATTTTGACCAGAATTTTGCCTTTCCAAGAACGAAAACGATTGATTGCCATTACTGTTCAATATTATTGTATTTAAAACTTCCTTTGATTATTAAAATTTAAAAAAATATATATTTAAATTTAATTATAAGATATATAAGGTTATTTTACTAAAGCAGTCATTTAGGTAGATGTTAATCGAAGAAAAATTAATTTTTAAAACCAATTTTAAAAGATAGAGCAGATTTTTTGTTTAAAATAAATTCATTGGTTTTTAACAAAATTCAATGACTTAAAACTGTTTTCATGCTCAAAACAAATTTCAATATTTTTTAAATTAAAACTTCCATTAATTATTAAAATTTAAAAAAATATATATTTAAATTTAATTATAAGATATATAAGGTTATTTTACTAAAGCAGTCATTTAGGTTAATGTTAATCGAAGAAAAATTAATTTTTAAAACCAATATTAAAAGATAGAGCAGATTTTTTGTTTAAAATAAATTCATTGATTTTTAACAAAATTCAATGAATTGTTTTCATGCTCAAAACAAATTTCAATATTTTTTAAATTAAAACTTCCATTAATTATAAAAATTTAAAAAGATACATTTTAAATTTAATTATAATATATATAAGATTCTTTACAAAAGCAGTCATTTATGTAAATTTTAATTGATGAAAGAAAAATTAATTTTTAACTACTAAATGAACTGAAACAATTTTTTTTAAAAAATAAGATGATAATTCTAATGTAATTAATTTATTATTTAATATTGAAAATTTTATAATTGAAAGTAGCTTTATCAAACAACCATCTATTACCGATTTTTTTCAAAAAAAATTAACTTTTTGTTTTTTTTCGTATTTTTATTTTAGTTTTTTTAATCAATAAAATTTGGTTTAAAATTTTTTTTGTCCCTATCATTTTATATGGGAATTTCGATATAACGAATACAGAATTTTCTGCCCAAAGAGTTCGTTATTACGAGGTTTGACTGTAATATTAAAAGATAGACAAGGCTATTTAGTTTAAAATAAATTAATTGATTTTTAACAAAATGTAATGATAAAAAATTTTTTTTACAGACTCAAAACTTATTTCAATATTTTTTTTAATTAAAACTTCCATTAATTATAAAAATTTCTCAAAAACGATATTTTTTTATATTAATTGAACAGAGGAAAAATAAATTTCAAAATTTTTTAGACTATTTTAAATTTGAATTTAAAATTAAAAAAAACATCTCTAACTAATATTAATAGATAAACCTAAATGATAATTTATTTTAAGCTTAGTTTAAAATAAATTTATTGATTTTTAACAAAATGCGTTTCCTAAAAAATTTCTGCAATTAGAACCTTATTCAAAAATAAATTTGGGTAATTTATCTTTTAGAATATAAAATATATTTATTAAATCAATCATGATTTACTTAAGGAGTCTTTTAAGCAAATATTAGTTTAAGAAAAGCAGATAGAGAATAAATTTTTTTTGAACCTTTTTAAATTTTAGAATTAATCAATTAATTATTAACTAAATGCGTTGCTTAAAAAAAGTATTCCCTACTCAAAGCTAATATGGTTTTATGAAAAAAATGCATCATCTAATCATGGAGAAAGAGTGCTGATATTTTTTCAAAATTTTAAACCTAAAATTAAATGCGCAATTGACTAAAAGTTTTGATAAACTGATCGGTATTTGTGATTTAAGTTAAAATAAAAATTTAAAGTATAATTACGAGGTCTGTATTTGAGTCATTTCGAAACGATCCGTCTCGGTTCAGGTTCACATTGGGCTCATTGACACAATTGAACAAATCAGCTTCATTGATAACGTCCAAATCCATACAACAAACATTAAAAATCGTGTTCAAACTAAATTAAACTATACTTGAATGGCTGATATTTGCCAAAAAAAGCTTTATTTTTTGTTAAAAATAAAAATAGGTAAAAATCTAAGTGAAAAAAATAATAATAATTTTGCGTGTGCGCATTTCTTTTTTGGGTGCATTAATCCCAAATGTTGGTTTTTAAAAAATTCAGACAATGCACAAATAATGAAATATTTTCTTGAATTTAAAATTTTTATTATAAAATTGTTGAGAAAACAATCAGCATTGGTAAAAAGAATGAAAAAAAATTGAGATTGCTTCTTCTTGTACGCTTTCAAATCCAAGCAAAAACAACTAAAATAGCTAAAAAAAAATAATAAAAAATCCAAAAATTTCTTTTCTTTTCTATTTGAATTTTATAAAATTTGCATTTAAAGCGTTGCGTATTCGAACATAATTGCAACTTAAATTTAGTTTATATTAGTTCACAAAGTCTCATATTTTGCATCATGATAATAATATTAAAATTAAATCCTAAAATTTTTTTGCTTGATAAGAAAAAATCTTTAAAAAAATCCAATTTACCCCTTCAAAATAATAAAAAAAAAAGCTAAATCTAAATTTAAAAAAAAAAGAAATTATCTTGCCATTATGGTTCATTTAAAAAAAATCTCAAAACTAATTTATGCTGCCTTTGAGGCATTAAAATAACCAAACTATAATTCTGATTTGTCAGATTTTTTGGAATGCTTGTAGCCATGTTTAATTAGTTTGGCATCGATTAAGTTTGATAATCGATTAATGTCCATATCGAAAATCTCTTCTCCAGCGCCCCAATTCTAAATGGGTTAATTTTTTTTTAAATAAAATTTTCTCTTTCAAATTCTTAAACATACCACGTAATTAGAGGTAATTATGGGATAAAATTTTACAGTCGGATACGCTCTGATACCACATGCTTGACATAAATGCTGATATTGCTGACAATTTACTTTACCAAATTTTACTTTTCCTTCGAATTTCTGTAAAAATTTAAAATACGACATCAAATAATATCTTATTATAGACTTACACTGGCTAGGGCTTCGAATGTTGGAGCAAACACTTGACAATGACCGCACCAAGGTGCATAAAAGTCAACGATCCAAGGCAATTGATCATTTATACTTTCGTCTTTGAAATTACTAAGAACTAAATTTTCAAAAGTTTCCAAGTTTAACATAACTGATATGGTTGGCATGTAATTGCCAGCCCATTGTAACAGTGAATTAGCGTCCCTCATCCATCCTTGATATTGATCAAAGCGAGAATAGCCGCTTGAGCCTGTTGGGTACAAACGAATGTTTGGATAAGAATTAACACCTTGCTCCGAACACAAACGCTGTTCAATAACGCAGTCAACTTGAGCTACTGTTATTGTCTTCGAATCAACTCGCTTAAAATAAAATTTTATTTAAATTTTTGTTTTTTTTTTTGAAAAAAAAATGAATTACTTTGGCTAATTTTCGCCATTCAGGCGCCAATTGCTGACATGGTCCACACCAACTAGCAAAAAAGTCAATCATCCATATTTTTTCAGCAGGCTTTGAACCTACCAATTGATAAAAAGAGTCGTAGGTCAGAGTTATGACTGAAGGATTTAATATGTCCTTTTAAATATTTAAAAATTGTTTTTGATTAAAAAATAATTTTAAAAATTACTTCTATAAATTCACTAATATCTAGAGCATTATGTTGACCATGATATAAACTCGGTATTGAGTTGTTGTATAAAATTGTGGTTGGAAATGATCTTACATTGTATTGTTCACAAATTTGAGTATTTATGGTACAATCTATTGTTCCAAAAAGAACTGTCCTTGAGCTTGCAAGTTTAGATGATTTTCTAAATTCTGGCAATAGGTTCATGCACGGTGGACACCACTGAAAAAATTAAATTAAATTTTATTGTTAATTTTTTAAGTTTAAATTTTTTTAAAAAGACAAAAGTAAATAAAATTCACTAAAAAAAAGTAAATCTAATAAAAAATATATATTTCTGAACAAGTACAAATTAAAACTTACCGGAGCGAAAAAATCGACAAAAAAGGCAACTTTTTTGTGCTGCTTAAGTTCTTTTTCCATGAATTCTGAATTAAATTCTGTCAGTGTTCGAACTGGTGTGTAGGCGTTTTCCTTTACAAAAATTGCCAAATCTTCTGAAGTAACTCTATTTCCATATTGAATTTCATACCAATTGTCTTGATCCATATCAACTTTGCCATTTAAGATAAAGCTGGAAGATTTGAATAGAACAAATGTCGGGTATTTAACTATTTGTAATCGACTACATAGATCAAGACTTGTCAATGTGTTGCAATCAACCCGAGCGAAATTAAAATCTTTTAAAAAAATTATATCTACTTTGGTGCACATACAACATTCTAAATTTACCATTTCCAATTAAATTAGGCAATCTTCTATATTCCAAGTCTTGGCTTAGATCAAAATCTTTTACAAACTGAATCAACCATGGTTTTTCTAGTTTATCTTTATTTCTCAGATTTTCCAAAATTTTCTTTAAAATTTTAAAAATTTTTCTATTTTTTTTTATTTAATTTTGAATTTTACTTGCAATTCGTTTTCTTCTAGAACATTATTATCGGGTAGTAGAGTTAAAACTTGTTGATATATTTTGTTATGATCCGAAAATGATATGAAGACAGATTTTGGCTGATTAGTGTCTAAACTTGGCAGACTGTAATAGTACAAGATTGGTGCTGATGGTTTTGGCGCCAATTTAGTACAAAGATCATCATTTGTTTTTGAAGTACAGTCAACATTAGCTACATTTACAAGACCATGTAACATAATGGCTAATTTTCTGATACTCATTTCATCTAGACAATTCAATTCATGATTAAGTTCTTCCTCTGAATCAACACTGTTTGACAAACAGTAAATAAACAACCATGGTTTATCTGACTTTAACTTGGAATACGAATCCAAATTGTTTACATTATATACATTACCACTTGCAAATGAAAGTGCAAAATTGATCAAATTATCTAAATTTTTAACTGCACCAAAGCGTTGAGCCTAAATTAAACAAAAATTTTAAAATTAACCATTCTTATTAATTATTAATTAAATTAGATTTTGAGATCTTATATATGAAAAATCAAAGATTCTTTCGAATTTTAATCTGAGTATTTTAATCTTAGAAAATACATTTTTAAACTTTTTCAAAACTGTATCTATAATTTTAATAAACTAGTTGTAGATGAATTTATAAAACCAAAAAATTAAGTCAGTTTTATCGTGTATCTGGTTGAAATTGTAGTTTTAGCATTCACGTTATTTTTAACACAATATATAAATATCTTTTATTAAATATTTCAAGAATTTCTACAAATTGTCAATTTGATATTTAAAAAAAAGAAAATCTAGATGGATTTTTTATTAGAAGTTTTACCCGACTTTTTTCCATCTCTAATTCTAATTTAAAGAAATTAATTTTGTTAGAAGAAGAATAAGTATATATTCGCTTAATAACTTACTTTAAACGAAAAATATTCCGCCTTGCCCTGATATGAGAACTAAATTTATTTATATAATGTCCTATGTAAAAAAATTGATCCAAAAATTCTGAATGAAATTCAATTGAATCGAAATTTAATTGAATTGAGTTTGAATGAAAAGTTTTTATTAAAATTTTTTGCCTTAATCTAATTTTAGAAATAAATTAAATAAAAGTATTACTTTTGGATACATAACTAGTGACGGAAACGATTGAATGTGTTCTTCATTGCACAGCATCCAGTCATCCATGCAATTGACAGCACCAATTTTAACAACTCCGATCAATTGCTTTGCTAACTCTCTCCACTAAAATAAAAATTTAGGTTAAAGCCTATAAACTTTTAGGCAAGCAAAAAAATTTGATAAGCAAATTTTTGATAAAAATGCTTGTAATCAAGTCTTGGTTTTTATTTTATTTATATAACTTCAATTCAGATGTATAAAAAATCACGTAGAAACAACAAGTTTTAAGTTTTGATAAGATTTGAAAAAAAAAAGTAAAAAGTAAAATTTACAGTTGGAGCCAATTCGTGGCAGTGGGAACATTGAGTTGAATAAAAATTGATAAACCAGATAGTATCACTATTTGAAACAGAGTGTCCTTAAATTTAAATTTGTTTTACCTTTTTAAATTTTATTTTTAATATTACTAAAGTCTGATCTGCTAAGAGTAATCACTTCCGGATCGTCATCATAAATGCCAAAATTCTGATTGTAAAAATTCCAACTTTGATAATTGAAGCCACTTTGATTATCCTTTAGGCCTTCTTCGCCAAATTGATCATACTTTTTGCGCAATTCTTCATCTTTAAGTATCTCATAGGCTCTGTTAATGCGAATAAAAATGTCGTTTGCATCCGGATCATTCTGAAAAAAAATTTAAATATTTATTAGGACTATAAAATTTTTCTCTTATCTTTCAATTATTTAATGAAAGTTAATGATAAAAAAGTGCATATTCATACTTGGTTTTTATCTGGATGTTTTTCTAAAGCAAGTTTCTTGAATGCTATCCGTATTTGTTTTGTGGTAGCAGTTTTGGAAACACCAAGAAGCTTGTAGTATTCATCGTTGTTGAAATTCCCTGCTGAGTTAATCAAGTTTATGAAATTGGTCAAGGCCAAAAGGAAAATTATTAATTTGAAATTGAGAAACTTGAACCAATTTTGCATCTAATAATTCAAAGATGAGTATTTTTTAATGAAATTTAGTCTTAATCGGAAGTTTTGTAATTCAAATTTTAAAAAATTATCATAACTTATTTTAATTAAATTCCGATTTTTTAAAATTTATTAAAATTATTTTTCTATCAAATCTTGTTTCAATTTTTTTCTAAAACAAGCTTTTACTTTTAATCATATTGATTTTGAAGAATCAGAATAAAAATTTCAGAATAAAAATCAAAATTTTTATTTTTAAAATGTGTAAATTTCCTGTTAACAATTTTTAGATAAACAAAATACGACCATTTTCTGAATTATCTTGAACTTAAGGTCTTTAAGTCATAAAAAGTATATTTTAAAAAATATTTAAATAAAATTTATTAATAAGTTCTTTAATGAAACAATTTTTGAAAATTAACTAATTATTTTAATTGAAATCCTGTTTTTAAAAATTCACCTTAGACATGAGTTTTAAATTACAAAATTTATCTGCGAAATTTAACATGACTCAAAGACAAACTTATAAAATTATTTCGTGTTAGTACTGAATAAATTTAAAATCGTAATAAAGACAGGAACAATGATATCAAGAGACTTAAATGCTGAAAAAAATGGTTTTCAATATGATCGACGGCCACGTTGCAACAAACATGTTCTTCAAAATCAATATGATAAAAAGTGAAAGCTTGTTTTAGAAAAAAAATCGACCTAGAATCTGTGAATAAATAAATAAAAATAAGCAAAAGCCTAAATTATTCGGTATTTTACCTGGCTTAGTATTAACTTAGCTTAAAACATGAATCGATCAATTATGCTTGAATTTTTAATATTTTTTAAACAGTGAACGTTTCAATGTTTTCTTATTGAACTTAAATTTTTTAAGTTAGCCAGTAACACAATCTCGTTTAATTTATAATAAAGAAATTTAATTATTTTAAAATATTTCTATGACGTATCTACTTGAATATTGATTTGAACTTACGGACCAAAAAAATTTTTTAAAATATGGAAACAAAATTGATTAGGGCTTTGTTGTATACAAGCCAATGTCCCATATGTCATTATAAACAAGTCACAAATATTATATTTATTCTTTGATCATGTTTTTATCATAAATTTTAATTAAGAAAAATCTCCCGTAAAAAATCATCTTTTTTCAACATTACTTTTTATTCATCTGTTTAATATGATCATTTTCAAGGAAAAATAAAGTTTTAAGATCTGCTCAAGCCACATGAAATTCTTGACTTTTATTTAATATTTAAAAAAAAAAATTTAAAGGCAATTCATTTTATTCTTTTTATCTTATCTATTTCTATAAAATTTGTATCGGTTTATATTACAGGTACAATTATTCGAATATTTGTAAGGAAAATGTGAAAACTGCATTTAGAAAAAACTTAATGAAAACTATTTTTTTGCCTATGCTATCCTTTTTCAATCAATCAAATAAACATTAATGAAATAAACTACAATTACATTAAAAATATCATCGTTTTTTAGAAATTTTATTATTTCCAATTTAAAACGAAAATTTAAAATTTATTAAAACTAGAAAAAATATTTATATTGAAAATTTATAGACTTAAATAAAAAAATAATTAATTCTTAACTTAATTTTAGTTAAATTATATGAGAAACAAAAAACAAACATTGTTTTAAAATTAAAATTGTTAAAAATTTTGTTTAATTTTGATTATTTCTTTAATAGTTCTTTTTTGGTTATGAAAATAATTTGGTGTTTGCTTTAGAGTTAAAAAAAAATTAAATTATTTAAGTTTAGCAGTTTTGATTCTTTTCATAAATTTTTGAAACTTTATAAATTTTAATTACTCTTAAGATTCTAAAAATGTATATTGGATTTATTTTTTTTATTCTAAATTCAAAATCAACTTATTTAAAATGTTAGAGCGAAACCTTTTTGAATTTTTTATTTAATTAGTTTTTTATCCAATAATTCGAAATCAGTTAGTTTTCTGCCATTTGTTTTAGCCATGGTTTAAACAGTATCCTGAGAATGTAAAGACTAAAAAAAAGTAAATATCAATTTGTTTTTTAGATACAGATATTGCCAAATTCTGAAATAAAATTGTTGACCCTTAAAAAAGGCTGTTAAAAAACTCTGAAATCGTATCAAAGATTCAGAGATTTAAAGAAAAATTTACTTTATAATTTTAAGAATGCTGAAGTGAGCAATTTAAATCTTAAGCTTTTTGTTATTTCAAGATACATAAAATGATCAAAATATTGATAGAAAATTTCGAAAAATTGTAAAACTCAGAGTTAAGAATATTTTCAAATTTAATTTTCCATACTTTACCATCACTTTTCCAAGACTGGACTTATATTTATTAGTATGTTTTAAATTCTGGGATAATAAAATAAAGTATTTTGTAAATAAGTTCCACAGTTAAGTCCTCGTCTGACTTGGACTTTAATTTTAGTGATTTTTACTTAAATTAGGCCTTAAAGTAGCTACATGGAACTGCAAAAAATTCATGCGGCCGTGTTCATGACTGACTAATGATTTTTTTGCCGTTCCGGATAGTTATTTTGGAGGCTTAATTTGAGTCAAAGTCATCAAAATTAAAGTCCAAGTCATCTAAAATTTAGGCCCAACTTGTACCTGAATAAAGACTTGTGGCTTTTAACTCTGGTTAAATATGATTTGGTCTTTGTTTCTAATATTTTTCTGTCATTATTTTTTTTGCTTATGATACCTATTTTTTAATTTAAACTTTTATTATAGCTGTTTATTATGTATTATTGGTTTATTGAAATGTTGGAATAAATCTTGAAAATAATTGTGACTTTTAAATATTTTGTTAAATAAACGAAAAAGCTGTATTTTTTGACCGAATATTTTTAAGAATGATTTGATTTATTTGGACTTGTGAAAAAAAATGCCTTTTATTTTATTGTTTAAAAAATTTTATTGAATATGTTGACACATCGAATTAGAAAGCAGTTCAATTATTAGATAATCCTAAAAATTCTCAATTGAACAAACCAAAAATTCAGCTGAAAATTCTCATGCATAGTATTTAATTTTCAATCAAAATTATTATCCGCTTTGTATATAATATTAATTAACAAGCATAAAATTTATAACATAAAATTTTTGTTAAATTTTTCTTTTCAGAGCATTTATTTTCTCAAAAAAGATGTTCTTAAAGGGAACATTATTTGTGAGCTGCTTAAGCAGCACTATGACTGTTCTAGAACGTCTACTAAAGCAAACTGTCAACTTTGTCGAGAAAAGTACTAAATCAAAAAGGCCAAAACCTAGACATGGGTGATTCAGCCCATTTATTAAAAAAAAGTAAAAAGAAAAACATTTAAATAATTTATTTTTTGAAATTAATTGATTTATATAAATAATGAATATATTAATTATTAATTATTAATATAAATCTTCAACTCATTTAAATTTCTAAAATCAATTTCAGTTTTTTAAGCAGTTTCAGTGTTGGTAATCGACTCCAATCGATTGATAAAATACAAAAATCGACTAATTATTATGACAAATTATTTATTAATTATTTAATTATTTATTAGTTGACTAAAAAAAAGGCATATGATTATCGCTTCAGTAAAAATAATAGAATTAATCAGTAAATATAATATTTTGTTCAGTAAAAATGATTTGGGTTAGGGGTTAGATTTGGGTATACGCGAATGTACCTTAAAGTTAATGTAGTTAGCCCTAGTTTGCTCCATCGATCTTCATACTTTAGGCTTTAGAAATCATTTATGGTTTTCGTGGCTCAGTGTTATAATTTTTCTATCAATTTTCTGTCTATCCGGGTGTATGGACTCCAGGCTGGGTTTGCAAATTCCAAGTATGGTCTAACATAACATGTGTAAAGCTTTTTCCAAAGTTGGCCGCCCACTTATACAAAAAAGTAAAGCATTATTTAATGAGTATTATGTTTGCATTAGCAGCGGATTTACTGGCTTGGTGTGATGGCTTTGGATCATTTGAGATTCAAATGTTTCTTTCGCTTGTAGTTTCGGTTATTTTAATTTTTGTTTTTGAAATGTGATCTGAAATTGTGTAGGTTTCTTTTGGGTTGTTATTGTCTATATGCATTATTTTGTATTTCGAGATGTTAAATATCATCAGCTGCTAGTTTGATCAGTCGTTTATTGTATATAAGTCGCTCTGTAAACTGGTGGTGCTGCTTACAGTGCGACTCGGGTCTTTTTGGCTAGAATTTTCGTGATATTGGCGTAATTTTTCGCCTGATAGTCTAAGAACGGAATGATAAATTACTCGAAAAATTGAGGCTTACTTTTAAAGGGCAAAAAGAAAAACTTCTTTATTGCATAAGAATGTTTATTTAAAAAAGTTCTTATACTTATGACGCATTACAAGAATGTAAGCTTGTTATCAATAATCACTCCTAGTTCAAAAAGATCAACTTTTTAAAAAATTTCCCGTTAATTTCAAGATTATTCGGGAAAGCAATATTTCTTTTGTTTGAAATAAACATAATTTTGGGCTTTGACCAATTAATATAAATACGATTCATAATTTTCACAATTGGGTTGTGCTTACAAAATAATATACCAATTTTGTAGTTGATGATTTACCAAAACCATAACAGCGTAATTTTATAAAAAGAACATAATGGTCCACAGTGTTTAAAGCTTTTCTTGAGTCAAAAATAAGAAAAATGAATTTTAAAAATGATTTCAATTCGATTTAAGTGGAAAAAGTAAGCTTTTTTTAGATGCAGAAATTGTGCATCAAGAAAAAAAACAATAATTCTAAAGCTCGTTCAACAGGATATTGTGAATTTCAGTATAATAGAACAGAACAAAGTGCAAAAAAATTAAATAACTTTTTTTCTAAAAGTTTAAAATTAATTCTGTGATGTTTAATGCAGAATGGTGCAATATTCAAAGTTGCATCAACTGTAAAAGTCTGCTAATGATGTGCAAAATCTCTGCAAAATGCACCACGCTCGATTATATTGAAATTTAATTTCTGCTAAACTCTGCAAATTTAGCAGACCTTGATATTTGATGCAACTTTGAATGTTGCACTAAGTTGCATTAACAGAATTAAGTTTAAACCTTTAGAAAAAAAGTTATTTAGTTTTTGTACATTTCTTTCTGTTCTTTTTATCATTCTGTAATGAATTTCACATTGAACAGAAATTGATTTCTATATCCATCTAATGATTCCTCAAAAAATAAATCTAATTATAAGATGAGTCAAGCTAAGATTAATGAATAAGGAACAATTTTGCATAATATTTTTGATTTTTTTTATAGATTCTATAAATGAAAAATCAATTGATAAAAAAAATATTAAATGCTAAACAAACTTCAGCAGAAATTAAACATTTTCTTTGAAACTTACCTGACCTAAAGAATACACAATTTTATGAAAAAGTTTTAGCAGAGACTGAATTGAAATTAATCAATTTTTTTCTGGGCTTTTGACAACTGATTTGAAGCGCCTATAGAAAAAATTAATGTTTGTACAAAATGTTCTGTGTTTTTGCTGTCAACTTCCCAGTTATCAAAATTTTTATGGTTAAAAGTCATTTATTAAGATAATCTCATCTTCTTATTAACTATTAAATAACTTATTTAATAGTAATAATTTAATAGTAATATTTTATTTAATAATATTTTTCAAAAAAAAATTGACTTTTGTAGTGTTGCTAGTCATTATTGATCTTGAAAATCATCAAATTCAACTTTTCGCTTCAAGGTACAAAAAAAAAATTACAATTAAAAAACAATAAAATACAATTAGCTCGGAATAGACAAATTATAATTGTTGGTATTTGAAAAATCAAAATATCCTAGATTTTTCTAAAAAATGTTAAAAAATAATTCAGATCATTCTGTTCATTGTTAAATAAATAAACGATATTCAAAGAGAATAAAACTTAATACAAAAAAAAATAAGTTGAATAGATTGATAGATATTTAGATAATCGTTTGGGAAAAAAAAAATATTCACTAATCTGTTAAATCATTAAATTTTCATTTTTGTGTCTATTTAATGAGAGTGAACCGAAGTTTTAGTACTTTACTTGAGAAATTTGATTACCAGAATTAAATTTTGGAAATTTTAATTTATATTTCAAAACTTGAATTTTTCAAAAAGACACTTGACAGTGACTTATTCAGAAAAGAATTGTCTTTTTATGCTATAATATGCTATGAAAATAAAAAATTTAAAATTTAAAGAGGCTGGGAAAAATCGGTCCAGATTTTTGCGCTTTTGAAAATTGTTTTATAAAGTTTGGTCGAAAATGAATGAGTATTATGAATTTTGGAGCAAAAAACAAAAATAAATTCACAATTCCCACAATTCTATCTTTATTATGGATTAATGCAAATGACTAATTTGGACTGGATTCAGATTTGATTTTTACTTTATCATTAGTTAAGGAAGAATAAATGATAAAATTTTTGAACCGATTTTTAATTTATGGAGGTACATTCCAGAAAATCTGCCAAAGTGTGCCAAACGCAGATTAAATAGAATTTAATGATTAAAAAATTTAATTTTGAAATTCATCAAATTATTTAGTAATTTACAATTTTCAATTTTCCTTTAACAATTATTAATTGTAGATAAAAATTTGATTTCTAAAATAAATTTAAGTTTTAATGAAACAATCAGCTTTTTCGTGGTTTTAAATTACTATTTTCTGAAATAATGTAAACTTTATTTAGCTTTGCATTCATAAAAAATGTTCAGTAGATTGAAATTTTTTCAAATTATTATAAAATACTTTCAAAATTTTATTCAAATATTCAAAATTAAAAAATGCCTGTAAAAAAAAGAGTTAAATTTGATAACAAAAAGGAGTATAAACACTATACTAAGGAAAGTGAATCTGATCTATCAGATAATGGTGATGAATCGAAACAAAAAACAAGCCATTCTCTTGATTCTGATGAGGAAGAAAATATTGATAAATACAAGCCTTTAAATCGTGAAGTTCTTGCAGGTGTAAATTTTTTAAATTTTCAATTGTTTTATTAAAAAAATTTAAAAAAATTTTCATAAAGATATTGGCCAAGAGTCAAAAACATCAGAATTTGATGACGAAATAAAGCTCACTCCATTTAACATGAAAGAGGAACTGGAAGAAGGAGACTTTGACACTGAAGGGCATTATCATTGGAAACGAAATGTAATAAACAAATTTTCTTTATTTAAATTTGCTAGGTTTAAATTAATTTTACTTTTTAGAAGAATGAAATCAAAGACGCATGGCTGGACAATATAGATTGGGCAAATATAAACTCATTTAAGAAAAGCTATCAACTTCATAAACAATCGGGCGACACTGAAGACGAAAGTTCAGAATCCGAGGCCGAGTCAATGAAAGTCGATGACGAGGAAGAGAAAATTGAGCTTTTTAAGAAAATTCTTCCGCATCTCCAAATGAATGAGACAATACTTCGTGCTATAAAGCGTCTAGGAAACTCATCAAAAACAGGCTCGTCTGCAAGCCAAAGATGGCAAAAGAAAAAAATCGAAAAACAAGAATCTCTTTCGGAAAAGGCCTTTGCTGACAAAGAAGCTTTAGAAAATTTGACTGGGTATGCAAACCAATTTATTGACAAAGGCTTTTATGACATTTATGAAGAAACATACCAATCATTGGAAAAAAAAATAAAAGAACATGAGTCAAAGTCTTCTGAACCATTGGACATTTTTGCCGATGAAGTAAATGAAAAAGAAATACAAGCATCAACATCTAATACTGAAACAAAAATACTTGAAGATAAAGTTGTTAAATGGCTCTATAAAGAAAACAATATTGATGATGCTAAAATTTATGGACCATTCACTTCTCAAGAAATGCTGGACAAGGCAGAAAAAGGAGAATTTAAAGAAACTGGTGTTTGGTGTCGCAGATGCGAAGATGCATCGGGCACTTTTTACAATTCGAAAAGAATTGACTTTGATTTGTACACTTAATCAGGACATAAATAGTTAAAAATTTTTGAAAGTGAAACTTAATTTTTTTGAATTTTAAAATTGAACTTGATCGTATTACTTTAAATACCGGTATCTAAAAGGATATTTAAAAATTAGATCGGGTAAAATACAACTCATTTTAATGCTTGAAATTGGCGAAATTTGAGTTTTTAATGGTTCATTTTTTGGTTTTATTATTTTTTTTTAAAGCAATAAAATTTTCTAAAAATTTGTCCAATTTTTTGTTCAAATATTTTCCCAAATAAGCAAAAAATTTGATTAAAATGGAAAATGATAGACAACTGATTCAAGATTCAAGGGATTTAATAATTACGGAAAACAATGTAAAAGAGATAAATAAACGCTCTTTAAATACTTGCAAGTAATTTTTTAAATACGTGAAAAAATATTTGAAACATTAACTTTTGTTTAATTATTTTTTTTTAATAAAGATCAGTTTTAATTATCATCGGTTTAATAATTTTTTTTATTATTATATTTGGCCTTAGTTTTGGTTTGGGAATTTATGTAGGACCAAAAAGTAAGACTGAAAGAAAAATTTTGTCATCAAGAATAATTTCATTTTTTTTTTTCTAGTTACTCAACAGTTAAGTCAAAACAAAACAGGTAAAATTGTTGATATCAGTTCAAATTTTATCTTTTAATATGTTAGATTCATCTTTACCATTTAACCCATCTGAGACATCAGAATTTGGGCTAAATTATCAATTGTCTGTTTCAAACGGCGTACCAAAAGATGAAGTCAAATTCCGAATTTTAACTCAGGTTTTGAAGAAATTTTTCCAAGCAAAAAATTCAAAAAATTTTATTTTTTAGATTGAGAAAGACTTATCTGAAAAATTTGGTGAAAACTATCATCGCTATTTTGTAAACAGCATCGATTGTAAACCGAATTTGAGCCAAAATGACCAAACATGTTTGGTCAATTCTTCCATTAAATTCAAAAAAAAAATTGGCTACGAAAATCAAAACAGTCAGAATCTTGGAAATGACTATCTTAACAAAATTCTACAATACCTTAAAACAAATCCTTTAAAAAATCTAAATTTTGTTACTGATTCATCAGATTTAATGAGTAAAACCAAAAAATTTATTTTTATTTCTGTATTAAAATCTAATCTAGACAAAAATCAAAACGATTTGCTATCTGTCTCAAAGACGAGTGGGAATATTGGACTAGGAGCTTTTTGTAAAAATAACAATGAGTGTGATCTGCACATGAGTTGTAGAAAAGAGTTGAATGAGTTTGATTCAAGATGTAAATGTAATACAGGATATGTTTCAATTATTTCAGCAAAGACCGGATTTTTTGAATGTAGTAAGTTATCGAAAAAATCTAGTCTTCGAGTTTAAATTTTTTAAGTCAAATCTAGACTTAATTATCAAGACCTTTGCACAGGAGATTCTGATTGCCAATTAAATTCAATGTGTTCCAAGAAAAAGTGTGTTTGTAAGCCGGGATTTATGTTCAAAAAAGGCTTATGTGGTATTCCTAAACAAAATTAAAGATTTTTTAAATTTTTTAATTTGCTTTTAGTACAAGAATCAAATGGAAAACTTTCATGCAATACGGATAATGATTGTCAAGAAAAAAGTTCGTTGATGAGATGTTCAAATTCATTATGTACTTGCTTTATGGGTTACCATTTAGACGAATCATTTTGTGGTAAAGTTAAATAAAAAAATTTAAATAAATTGGTGTTTATTTGTTTTATTAAAAAATATATATTTTCTTCCAATTAAGTTCCCGGCTCTGTAAAATTGAATTCAGTTTGTTCGGTAGGATTAGAATGTGGTTTGAACGCTTACTGCAGCAATCAAAAGACATGTACGTGCAATTCAGGAATGATTTCATCGAATGGATATGATTGCTGTAAATCACTACAAAAAAAAATTTAATATGATTTTTTCAATTTTAAATATAATTCTTTTAGATTTATCTGCAATAACAACATCTCTAATGTTTTTTCAATTTATTTATCAGGACACCTTGGTTCCAGCTGACGAACTTGATCAGATAATGTCATTTACAAAAAATTCCTATGACCAAATTCTTTATAAATACTCAAATGCATCCATTGATTTCGCTAGTTATAGCATGATAGATGTCGATGTATTTGAGTTTTCAAAAGAGAATGCTAGATGGTTTATCCAGCTTCAGATCGGCTTAAACCAGCCTATAAAATTAACTGAGACACTATTCAAAAGTTTGGCTGCTGAAATAATTACAGCTAAAGACATTAAGTTGACAACAATAATAAATAGCACAGAATATATGCAGACCGAATTTATCAAATACTTTTATGATATTTATCCAGCAAGAACAACTTCTATCAAACATATTGGCGAATATTGCTCAATAGATAATGATTGTATTGATCGTAATTCTTCATGTATTATTACATGTTCAGGTTCGAATTGTATGAACACAGCTAAAGTATGTAAATGTAAAACTGGATACTATGAAGCTATAGATACGAGAAACAACAAATTTTATTGTGGTAAATTGATTTAACAAATAATTTTCTTGAAAATTTTCTTCTAAAAAAGAATCTGGAAAAAAACTAAAATCTCAGTGTTTCAATAATGATGCTGTTTCGTGTGGGAAAAATATGGTTTGTGTACAAGGATCATGTGCTTGTATGTCTGGTTTCGTTATAGCTGAAGATTCTTGCGGTATACTTTTTTATATTAGAAAAGATTTTTTAAATTAGAATTTTTAAGTTTTGCAAAATGATTTTCTTCCTAATAACGGGTGTGGAGCGAGTAATGATTGCCCAGTATATGCAAAATGTCAACAAGGAAAATGCATTTGTTACTCTGGATTTTCTCTGGTCAATGGTTTGTGCAGTAAGAAATTTTTTTAACATTTGAGTTTTTTCGAAAAAATAGAAAATTTTTTGCAAGCTTTTTAAGGTAATTATCTGATTTTTCACAATTCAGAAATTTCGCAATCTAAAGTTCACGAAATTCAAAACTTTAGTGCTATCTGAATTTCACATTTTTGACTCAGAATTCATTTTTGAAAAAAAAGCCTAAAAAACAAAATATTATCAATCTCGAGTTAATCTGATTAAACGGAAAATGAAGACTTTTTCCCAGAAGAAGAGATGGCGAGCATAGATAAATGGCCGAAAACTCCTAAGTTACTAACACGAGATTGATTATATTTTGATTTTTTAGTCTTTTTTTCACGAAATTTTATTTATACTTAGGTAAGTTTTTAGTAAAATTTAGAAAAAAAATATCAATAGAATATTAATATACAAATTTGTTAAAAATCACATGATTTGAAGAGATTTTTTAAGAAAAATAAAGCAATAAAGTAAAAAAAGAAACCATAGATTATTGAGTTCAGAATTTTGTCTAGATTTTTAAAAAAAAAAAAAAGTTGGGTCATAATTGATCCCCCGGAGGAGATACGATTTAAACCAGAAAAAATACATTTTTTTCCTTTTTTTAGCCAACAAAAACCGCCATACCTTTTTTTTTTAAAATTATTCTAATACATAACTCAAAGAAAATTGAGTGGAAATGTTTATAATAATGCGAATATTTTGTTTTAATAGTTATAAATTTTTTATACTGAAAATTATAAATTTAAAATTTTGAATTTTTATAGAAATATTGAAGAAAAGCTTTTTGTATTTTATTACTATTAAGTCGGAAATTTTTTTCGTAAAATAGTAAAAATTTCCATTTTCCAAATAATTATAAATATGTTTAGAAATTAGGAAATTTCATTTAAAGACTTGACAAAAACATTCTAAAGTCTTTAAAAGAATTATTTTAATAAAATAAAGTTTCTAAGTGTCAAAATAACCGTATTTCATCAAATAGAAGTCACCACAAATAGAAGAACTTTGCCTTAAAATTTCCATTTTATTTGAGTTGTTTTGCTCAAAAAAATTAAATTGAGTTTTTCAAGACCTCGCCACTCTCGAATTCAAAAAATGTTATCGATTCAATGAAAAACCTCTTTTGCTTTTATTTTCTTTTATGCCTTTTGTTTTAGTCTTTCAATGGAATCGTATTTTCGATATCTTTTAAATATTTTTAGATTGCTGAAAGAAAAATTTTAAAGTTTTTTTTATAGAACTTAAAAGTTTTGTTATTTAAATTAGATTCTTTATACAGTACATTTCTAAACAAAGTTAACAGGCTGCTTAAGCAGTTTAAAAGCTGCTCTTAAACCCTGCTTAAACCGCTCATAAACACTGCTTAAACTGTTTTAAACATTGCCCCATCATTTTTTATTAAAAAGTTTAAACTAACTTAAACATTACTTAAACCGCTCATAAACGCTGCTTAAACCGCTCATAAACACTGCTTAAGCAATGTTTCGAAACACTGTTAACTTTGTTTAGAAATGTACTGTAATTAACTTATTATTTTTTATTTATTTTTTATCATGATTTATTTGAGAATGAAAACAATGGTTCTGTAAAATTTAATTTTTTAATCTTTAAGAACAAACTTATAACCAGATTTTGGAAGTTTCAAGTGACAGTTGTTTGGGACAGAGTTTCTGTGGTCAAAACGCATTTTGCAACCGAAATAGCCTTACTTGCAAATGTTTAACAGGATTCCAAGTAGCCAAGCCTTCAAATCAAGACTGTCTGCCAATCTGCAATTGTTCCAGATGAGTAATAGATTAAGAATCAAAAAATTTATTTCAAAAATTTATTTTTTTTTTATAAATTACATTCAAAATTTATTTTATAAAAAACAATTATATATAAAAAAAGATCGATTTTCAATATTTTTCTTAAAAAACGTAAAATTTTTTAATAAAAATTAATTTTAATTTTGTTGTTTGATTAAAAAAACCGGAGCTGTATTTACATAAAATTTTGACCTTAATTAACCGGCTAAGCAAATAAATTTAACCAGAATCATTCTGCGATATTGTGTGAGACTAGCTAGAGATCTTCGACTAATGGTCACTGTTTGTTCCAAGTCCGAGTATTCAAATTCGAAAATGTATGAGAATTTTTATAAAATTGAACATGAGCTGTCTGTCCGGCGGGAATTCTTATCGGAAAAACTATACTCAACAATGTTATTATTGCTGCTATTACAATTTTTTGATTTATCTTGTGGTAAGCGACAGCAGCCAAAGCACAACCGAGATTTGATGAACCCGGAGCTCGATTTTTTAAATTTTGTTGTTTCTTTAAACGAATTTGAATAAGATGAGTCAGATGAGCTTGTCTTGTTAGTTCCATTGTGATGGTTCAATTTGTCCAATACTGGCAGTGGTAGTTTTTTACTTTTTTTCCTATCTTTTTTGTTTCCGTAGTAATTGTTTGATTTAAGGTTCATTTCTTTTACAATTTCGGCAAAAAGACAATTAACTATGGTGGAATTTTTGGCTGAGGTTTCTATATATGGAACACACCATTCATTGGCCAAGTTGAAGCCCTCTTCAGTCGAAACTTCTCGTTGAGGCCCAGTTAAATCTGACTTGTTTGCCGCCAAAACAATGGGAACATTTTCAGAGCCTTTGACCCTCAAAATTTGATCTCGGATCAACTTGGAGTCATTGAAACTTTGCTTGCTAGTCAGACTATAAACAATTATGAAGCCCTGGCCGTTTTTAATGTATAAATCGCGCATTGACGCAAATTGTTCAGTGCCAGCTGTATCCAATATTTCCAATATTGCCGGATAGCCATCAACTTCGATTTCTTTGCGATAAAAGTCCTACAAGATGAAATTTAATTTTTTTTTAATTTTATTAAATTTTAAAAGTTGAATAAAAAAATTTTATTTAGAAATGAAAATTTTAAATACTTCTACAGTCGGGTCGTATCTTTCGACAAATTTTCCGCTAATGAATTGAACTGTAAGAGCGGACTTTCCGACGCCGCCAGGACCCAAAATCACAACCTTGTATTCTTTCATTTCTTTCTTCTAATTGAAACTTGTAAAATTCTCGCTCAAACAAATGAAGTTTACAATAAATTCATTCTTAAGTAGCTTTTTTAATCTAAAAAATAAAGTAATTTTGTAAGATAAGAACTCAAGTAGACGGATAGTGATTGATTTGAAATATTGTTTATGTGTTAAAATCAATAAATCAAAGGCAACATATGCACAACACAGAGCCCATTATTGCGCTATTCCTTATTGAGCATGAAGTCACATACTCTAAATAGAATTTACACATATTATTATTAATCAATGTAGATTAAAATCTGTTCAAAAATAAAAGCATTTTAAATGAATAATTGTTTTTGAAATTGGTTAAACTTTGAGATATAGAGAGAAGAATGCTTTGCAATATAAATGAGAATTTTGTTCTAGTTGAACGAAACGGATGCTTGCAATTAAGTTAGTAATGGTGGAAATTGTCTATGGCGCAGACAGAGTGTTGTTTGCCAAAATATTTCCTAATTGTATTTGATCAAAAATTCTGCTACAATTTGCTCAGGGAATCCGAGTCTTGAATATTCATTTTTCATCTCGGCTTAAAAAATAAACCTCTAGCCTAAATGGTTTTATAAACGGCCACTTGTGCGAGTCTAGTCACCAAGAAAAATTATTTTCAAGTAGAATGTTTTCTTGGTCTCTAATTACAAATTTACATGGAAAAAAAACTTGAATTGTTAAACTACGCCCTAAGCCTATATACCTACAATTATAGCTAATAACGCTAGGTGTCTAAATGGTCCCAAATTAATACAAATAACTATGTTTTAATAAAGAAAACATTATCTATGCTAGACCATTGTGTTTCGAAGCGAATTTTTTCTAAGTGTTAGGTTTTAAAGTGCTTGGCAAATAAAATTCAATACAGACCGACCGAGATTGTGATAAGATAAACTTTAAATTTACAAAGCTAAATAAACCATATTTTTTTGTTAAGTTTTACTTTCGTAATAATTAGCAATATCATTAGAAATATCTATTAAGACTCTGGTTTATAGGATCTTTGTTTCGAACAAATTGGTCATGTTGAGCCTAAATGCTCGCTTTCATTCCATAGTATTCGATGAGGGTGGAGTTTTTTGTAAATTTACCAACTCTTCTTGTACAAAATTAAATAAATTTAAAATTAAATTTTTTTTTTCAAGCTTAGAATTCCAAGTCCCTCTTTTCATTGCTGAATAAATAAATTTTTTGACCACTGATAAATAAATTAAACCCGTTAAGTTCTTATTATAAATAAATACTTATGAATTTAACAAAAAAAAAGGATTTTTTTATATCTTCAGAAAACCTTAATCAAATAATTGAATTTAAGAGAGAAAATTTTTTTACTTTTTAACTTAAAATATTTTTATTCTTCACATAAAACCTTTAAATTAAAGAAATCAACTTTTACACAACTTTTAAAAATGATCAAAAATAATTAAACAAAACCTAAGTTTATCATAATTCATTCAATTAGGATTGAGAGCGTAGCCAAGATTTAAAAGATTGAAAATAATTTTCTAAAATATTTATTTTTATTTTATTTTAGGTTTTGGACGGCTAAATAAAAAAAACAAATTTTTAAAATTAATAAAATTTGTTTTCTTAAAAAGGTGAATTTTTTACCAGAAGGACTAAGCTAAAATCCACAATTCTAATAAATGAGTTTCCCAAAGAGCTAGAAATAATGATAGATTAGCTTCTTCTGCTCATCAATAAATAATGGTCCAACTCGCTCGATATCTTGACTTATCATAATGACTTAAATAAATAAAGCTGTCCGATTTTATTTTAGAAATAGTTAAAATGATCACAAGTCAACTCAATGAATGCTCGTGAAAATTTAATTTCAGAGTCAAGCTTAATGAAGTGACGAATTGAGTCCTTATCAGATAAAATTTTGATGATTAAAATTTTTTCGTCAAAATCGTCATTATTTTGTATTTGAATCACCTAACTGAAAATAGTCATTTGAGACTTAGAAAGATCAAATTTAGCAATATAAAAGTGCCTAAGGAATAAATATTTCATTCCCTCATTGAAGTAGGTTGCTATTTGATGAAAAATACTTCATGATTGTATTATTAAAAAAAAATTGCTCTAACCTAAATGATTGATTGATTCGAGTTTTTAAAATTCGATCAAATTTTGAGGTCTAAATGTTTAATTAATCGACTGAAAACCTATTTGACTTAAAAACAATACCGATGACTTTAATACATTTTTTATTAAGGTTCATTTCCGATCAACCTTTTGATATTAAATTAAAAAATAATTGAAGTTTTATTTACTAAAATATTTGATGGAACTTTGAAAAATTTTTAAATAGAAAAGTTATTTTAAAAATTTTTTTCAAAGATCTAATTAACATTAAAAAATTAAACTAAATTTTGTGTCTTTTCCTAAATTTAATGGGATTTAATCTAAAATTTCATCAATTTCTTTTAGCTTGCCTCAAGAAAAGAGTCTCAAAAATCTTATCATTTTGAACTAGTAAAATTTATTTTATTAATTTAATTTGAAAGAGGGAAAATTGTTTGTAAATAAATCGATACGACAACAAGATTATTGGGAATAGAATATTTTATTTTTTTAAATGTGCCTAAAGATACATGTATTATTTTTTTAATCAATTTTTAGGTTACTGCTCTTAACAAAGAGGCATGAATAATGAATTAGCTTAAGCTGAAATAGAACCTAAAATACTATTTATGCCTAAATAAAGATTTTGTCGCCTAAATAAAACAAAAAATTTCAAAATAATTATCTTTTTAGGCCAGTTTGTTAAACACTCGAATGTTAAAAAACAAAAACCGCTCGGGCTATTTATTTTATTAAATTGAAAAATTTACAAATTGGCTTAGAATTTTTAAAACAATTCAACGACCTAGCTCAATATTTCATTATTAATTTTCTGCTTTTCATAAATTATTATGAAAACCGTACCATTCTCGTTTGTTTTCAATCATTTTACTATACCTTTTTTTATTTTTAGCAATAAAAATTTAAGTTTTACATCAAAATTATACCAGTAATTATATCTGGAGAGTTTAGCATTTAATTAGTAAAAAGAAAATATTATGTAAAAATTTAATTCCAATTTTGCACGCTGATAATATGACCGAATTTATTCTTCTTTTTATTTGGCCAAAACTTCAATCTTTATGAGTATCTTTTTTGATAGTTTGGTGCTTTTTTTTTTGATGATGAATAGGAATTGGGTTACCTACAAATTTGCATTTATTACTCATGAGTGTAATCATTACCATAACTTTAGGTGCAGCAAAATCTAATAATTACTAATTTGTTTTTGATTATCCCACATTAAAAATATTCATAAATTAATATAAGTCTGGAAAATATCAAGTTTTGATATTAAAAGACATCATTTTATGTAAAGTGACTAAAACTTTCCATGCAATAAAAAATTTTTACATTTGAAAATTTTCAAAAATTTAAGAATGCCAAATACTTGCAAAAAAATTAAGAACTCTTCAGAATTTCTTTTTACCTTTTGAACAAAAAGAAGCTAAAAATAAAATTTTCACTGTAAGCTTAATTAATTCTTGGTTAAATTTTCTAAAATATCTTGTTAACAGCCCAAATTTATAAAAGTTACTCCAAGTTTTATTAGTGTTTTTAAAGCTTACTATTTTTTTGATTCCATATGAAGCTCGAAGAAAATTGAATAAATTTTGAGGTATAAGAAAATTTGGAAAATTCGAGTCGGTTTCTGTCTATATCTTATGTTTTTTGGTGTAAAAACTTGAATATTATGCCAATAGATTTAAAATTAATTGAAAATTAAATATATGTCATTCACTAAACTAATCCCACTTAATATTCTAGCTGTTGCCAGTATTTAGATAAAGGTTAGGTAATTGATTAAATTACTGAATAGCCTGCTGTTAAAATAATTAAAAAGCTGCTAGAATAGTATTTAAAAAATTTATAAATCAATGAGAAAAAGTCTTGCTTCGTATTTTATTCATATTCCAGTGTTATACCAAAAAGATGACAATTTTTTTAGTGAAAACTGAAACTAAAGTATTTGGTGAGAGAAATCTGATTCCAAATTCGATTCATATTAACTCTTTCTTATATTACACAAGTTATTTTGAATTATTCCAAATGGTAGAATATCTTTTAAACTTGTTTGTCTTAATCAACTTGTCGAAATGGTATTAAATATTTGTCGAATTGTCTAATTTAAATATTCATTTGAAGATTAGAACTTATACCAAAAACAAACATTCGAATGAAATGAGACTTGAATGAGCCAGGATTTAAATTTTAATCTTTGGACATTGACACAGTTTTTGATCATCTTACTTTTAAGAATAATCAACTTAATTAAAAAATTATTTTTTATACTAGTTTTTTTTTTTTGATTTCTTATTCGGATTTCCTAGGTCAATAAATTTCAATTTTAATCATTTTTTTTATAACTAAAAATCAAAAGGCAATAAATTAAATTTTTTATTTAAGCTCGTAATTACCATCTACTTTAAAATTATACGAAAAAATTACGTATTAGAAACATAATCAAAAAAAATTAAAAATTTTATGCTTTATTTTAGATAGTTTAATTTTCCAAATTCAAATACGTAATACTAAATAATTTGCCTCTAAATTGAAAAAATATTTAAAGGCCTCTGTACAACGAAAAAAATCGATTTCTTAAATTATTAATGCTTAACGAATCTTAATCTTATCTCAAAATGCTTTTAATTTAGAAAAATTGAATTTGACAAAATTTTAGTTGGAAAATAGTTTGAATTAAATTCATTTATAATTTTGTTCGCAGTTGAAATAAATCGAAAAACAGCTGCACTGATTTAGTAAATTTGCGCTGCCTCAAACAATATGAATGATTATGAATTACGATTTAGCATTAAATTTTCAAAATCCCTTTTTGGTTTTATTAATCTTTAAATTATTCAGGTCCATGAAAATAAATTACGACTCGTAATTTATTTAAAAACCAAATAACTATATTTCTTATATCCGCTACTAAAAGATAAACTTATGGTTACATTTTTTCTCGATAAATTAAATTTTGCAAAATTATGCAATCGTCTTAGTTCGGAATAATGTCAACCCAAATGAAAATATTTTTTACCAACATGTTTTTTTTTTTTAGTTTTTAACAAATGTTACTCTACCTGTTGCTTCAATTTAAACAAAATTAAAAAAAAAAAGTATCTACGAAATATCTAAAATGTAAACTTAATTTTAAAAAATGTCTATTCAAGCTGTATGTTTAAAAAAATATTTAAAAATTTTAGGTGCTTTCAATAGAAAACTCTATGCTCAGTGGTTCATTATTTCTAGTCAAATAGATTTGTTTAAAAAAATACTTTTTGTAACCTTTGTTTAGGTAAAGCTACCGACAAAACAAAAAAAAATATTTATAAGACTAATTAATTTAAAGTGTATATTTGAGAGTCATTTTTATTCATAAAAGCTTTTGATTAGCGCAGAACGCGAATAATTATAAAAAAATTTTAAATAAATCTTTTAGAATGATAAGAGAGACTTTGATAAAGATTTGATTTTAAAATCTTGAGTATATATGAAAATGTGATTATTGCTGTTTAACTATTTGGCTTAAGAAAGGTGTCGTTAAATGATCTTGTTTAAATATTTAAACAACTTTCTTTTAAAAAATAAATACTTCGACTAAAAACTTAAATTTAATATTGATTTATGTAAAAATTAAGAATAATTTTTTCTTTGAGTATTAAAAAAGCAAAAATGTATGCTTTATTAATCTGAACAAAATTAGATGTAATAACATCTACACTCTGAAAATAGTTTTCAAAAAAGCCAAAAACTCTTGAATAATTTAAATATTTGACAACAGTTAAAAAAAAACGTAAAAATAATTATCAAATGGTTTGTCATTTAAAAAAAGAGTTTGTTTGTCTTGCATAAATTTACTGTATTTGAGTGCCAAGATTTATTCGATTATTTGATCAAAAAACAATTGTGTTGTTTCTTAAATAAGAATTTCATTTGCGAAAAACATTATAATCGACAATTATCATCAAAGATTTAGAAGCAAAAACATACTTGAATTTAAAAAATTGAATATTAAAAATGCAAATATAAGAGAAATTAATATAATGAAAAAGTTTGGTCTCTATAAAGAGCTCATTATTGAAGATTTTGATTAAAAGAAGTTTTTTTTTTCTTGACAAGTTGTTTTTTTTTATTCGATTATCTAATCTTAGTAAAATAAATTATATTCATTTATTCTTACTACATACATCTCAGAAGAAGAACGATTCAAAAAATCAAGATAATAAAACTTGGTTTTCATTTTATTTTGAATAAATAATGAAACTAGATTGTTAGTTAAACTTAATTTTTAAAAATATCAACAAGAGATTAAGTCTTAAAAAAGAAAACAAATTAAATCAATTTATCATTCTCTTTGACGTCTTTAAGAAAAGTTTAAATTACGCTCGATTGCTCTCAAACCTCTTGGCAAAACAGATGGTTGAATTTAAAATGAAATTTTTAATTATATTTAAAATAGAAAATAATCGATTCTAGGCTCTGAATTATTCTATATGATAATTTTAATAAAAAATTTTAAAATCTTGCATTGAGTTCGTTTTTTGGGTTTTAGCCTAAAATAATTAAAAAACCTTATTAAGATGTTTTGGGGATTAAGGCAATCAAAGTGGTGTTTTTATAATTCTAGTTTAATCCACTACTTAAATCATTTCTAATAGTATTTTGGAGGCTAAACGAAGCCTTGTTAATTAATTTAAAATCTATCTGATTAAAAAAAACATCTAAAATTCTTCTTGTTATTTTTTTAATGTTTCAATTTTTTAAAATAATTTAGATACTATCAGGTTTAATTTTAAGGTTAAATAAATAGAAACTTGGTTAATTTTTTTCTTTTTCTGATATTTTTTTAGAACGATAAAAATCTACGTATTGAGCTTTTTTTGCATTGTTATGATTTAATTAGTAATAATTGATACTGGATTCGTCATTTTAATTATTAAGCAAGGAAGTCAATTTTATCTAAAATCTGTACTAATTTTAGTGAATTCAATGTAAAAATAAAACAAAAAATTGAAATTGGGAATATTGTTTGAAAATTTAATGAATTTTGCTTTTAAAAATTAAATATCAAACCTTTTTTGAATTTCATATATTTTAAAATTATGCGCCAAATATTTGAATAATGATAATTACAATCAGATAATTAAAAAAAATAGTTAAAACCTATTTAGTGAACTATTTTGAGCAATTTTTAAAATTTTTTTATTATAATTTTGCCAATTATATTTTCAAATTTTGTTTTGGTTTATAAGTCTTAAAAAAGTTGAACATGAAATATAGAATAATTACTATTCTAAAAATTTTTTCGATAAATTCAATATTTAGCAGTCGAATTTACCAAAAATAGCTCAAATCAAGTAGAATGATTCTAAAAATATAAAACACTTATTTAATAAATTACTATCTTGATTTGAAGGAAAAAGTTCATTAGATCTTTTAAATTACAAGCCGTAAAATTATTTTCTCAAAAATTTTATGCATAAAATTGTGAAAATTATTCTTGATACCAAGCAATTGTTATGATTGTTATAAAAGGAAAAATACAAAGTTATCTTTGACTAAAAAAGCAAATTTAAGTAAAATCTGCACAATTATGAAAGAACTTGGAATAAACTACCTGACCAAGTTAAGAATGCGACTGCTGTTGTGCAACTTAAGGCAATGTAATGAATGACAAATACAAAACAGTTACCCGACCAAATATCTGCCATAGCTAGATACTAGCTGCGTGAGCCATTGTCTTGTTGCAGATTAAAATAAAATTTTAATTAATTAATAATAATAATAAATTATGTTTCAAATTTCAAAAAAATATCTAAAATTTTTTTAGACCCAATTAAAAATTATGAATTAAATGCTATGGGTTTAAAATGTGCTTTTATTGTCTGAAATTTATCCGCAATGTAAAACTCGTTATATTTTTTAAAAAAAGTCCAAAATTTAATTAAAAAAATGGTTAAAAAAATTTGTTTATCGTTTTTTATTTTTAAGTTCTTTAAAAATTTTAGATCAAAATTCAATAAAAAAAATTGTGAGAATACATATTTTGCAATTTTATCGTCAATTTTCGTCGATTTTTTTTAACAAATACTTATTTTTACTTTTGCTAAAATTAAACTTTTAAAAATAAACAAAATTTTAAATTTTAAAAAATTAACAACAAGCAACCAAACCGATATTTAGTTTACAAAAGAATTCTTTTCCGACTAAACTTTTAAATTTTATACTGAAAAAGCTTCTACAAAAAAGCGTAGAATTAATTACGTTAATTAACTTATTTTTAAGCCTTCATTCTGAAGATTCGCATTCTGAAGTCTTTTATACTCGGTAAGGATTAATAATTTTACACAAAATTAAGTATTGTAGTAAAATCTAACCAAAACGATCAAAAATATGTGTTTTTTGAAAAAAATTGCATTTAATTCTTAAATTTTGAAAAAATTTTGAATAAATAAATTTAAAATAAATTTTAAATTTTAAAATTTTGTAATGTTATATTTGATTATTATAAAATTAATTAATAAAATAAAAGTTTTTTGTATTATAATTTTTAAATTCGATTCTCGAAATTCTTTTAATTTAATCTAGATATCTTAAACAATACTTCCTGAATAAAAAAAAAACGGCAAAATGTTATTTATTGTAATTTAATAAGATATCGAATTATTTCTAGAAATATCAAACTATAAGAAAAAATTTAAAAACTAGACAAAAGAAAATGGATTTTTAGGAGTTTAAGCTAAATTTAAGTTTACTTCTAAAAAAGAAATAAAATATTTTTTCAACATGATTTCGGTCAAAAATTTTTGATTTTTACATTTTTACATTTTTGAGAGAAGAAAAAAAAATCTCAAAATCACAAAATCTAAAAAAATTTTCATTCAAGAAAAGTAATAATAAATTCGCAATTAATTAAAAAGGATTTTCAAAAAATTATCCTTGGTTTTTACATTTAAATTTTTCTAAAACTCCTTTTTAATTAATTGCGAATTTATTATTACTTTTCTTGAATGAAAATTTTTTTAGATTTTGTGATTTTGAGATTTTTTTTTCTTCTCTCAAAAATGTAAAAATGTAAAAATCAAAAATTTTTGACCGAAATCATGTTGAAAAAATATTTTATTTCTTTTTTAGAAGTAAACTTAAATTTAGCTTAAACTCCTAAAAATCCATTTTCTTTTGTCTAGTTTTTAAATTTTTTCTTATAGTTTGATATTTCTAGAAATAATTCGATATCTTATTAAATTACTTACAATGAATAATCAATTTTTTTGTTTTATAATTGTTACGCTTATGATCTTGCAATTTTTTTGCAAAATAAAGTTAAACAACTATAAAATGCTTAAAATATAAGAAAATGTAATTTATGATGATCTTAATATTTTGAATTTTTGATTTAATGCAAAAATTAACTCTGCGATGTACTCTCTTAGAAATAATATTCGATAAAAAAATTTTAATAAATTATTTAAATTTAATTTTAAAAAATATTCATTATAACCATAAATGACTTCCACAAAAAAACTTGATGTCGAAGATGCTGAAGACCATGAAATATTTGACATTAATGATTTTACGACTGCATCAGACTGGGAGAGATTCGTAGTTCAAATAGAAGAAATAATAACTGAATGGAAACTCAACTCTACATCATCTGAAGAAATATCTGACTTACATAAAGACGTAAATTTTGAATTAGAATAAAATTTTTGAATTTGACTATTATTTTAAAAGTTAAATTTTGAAACTGGTGAATGGGAGCAAAAATCAGAGACCATGCAATTTGCTGAAGAAATCTCATTTACACTTACATACTATTTTTTAGCACCAAAGAAAAATCAAGATGATATTCCAAAAAAGAACGAAGACTCTAAACTAAGCAAAAAAGAATCGATTGATTTTGATTCTAGTGTCACCTCCTCTATAAAGCAAAATATCGAAATTGATCAAAGATCAGTGAGCATTGCAAATTTACCGCCAAAATCTATGGCTGATTTACTCAGTAAAACAAACGATTTTCAAAATGTCACATCAAGTCAAGTTAATACACCATCAGTTGCCTATTTTTATGGACTTTGTAGATTTTTACTCATTTCACCCACAAGATTCAATAATTTTATCGACACTGAAAGTCGAGCTAATGTGATACTGAGTTCAATATCAATAGCAATCAATAACACTGGATGGTTTGATCCAGTAATAGAAAATAAAAAAAATTCTAAAATTACTTTTTTAGTTTGGTTCCAATATTTGTCCAAGTAAATTTGATAGAAAGAGACATGTATCTGGGCTTATGCGAAGGAAGCGCACTCAAAACTCATTTTCAGTCTGTTCACTTTAATTATACACCACAGCAATACTCTTTTTTGCCTGGTTTGTTAGAGATTTTTAAATCTAAAATTGTTAGCATTTTCTTTTCTTACTAAGATTTGAGCTAATCAATTTTTTTTAAAGGGAAATCATCTGAATGAATCTTCTTATTTAATATCTGTATCAGTTCGTTTTACTTATTTGATTCAAAAATTAGACGAGCTGGGTGAAGCAAAACGGGATCAAGTAAAAGATAAATCGATGCAAGATATTGATCTTGTTGATGATAAACTCGAAGATATTTATCCAGATATAAAAAATTTACCATTCGGTTCTAGTCAAGAATGCATTGAGTAAGTTTGCAGTGTTTAAAAATATTTTGTTTATAAATTTCACCATAAAAACACAAAATTTCATATTGATCTATTCTAAGAATTAACAAAACAAATATTGTACAATAATAAAATTTAAATAGTTTTGTGTCATAAAAATTTATAAAATTTACAGCCTTTGAGAAGATTAAATATGCTTTGAGAATATTTGAAATTTTTAAAGCATTCAAAACTCAAATTACCTTTAGAGAAAAATATTTTTTAAGGAAGGTATTTATGATTGGCCCGACCTTCTTGGCAAACCATAAGTAATAATTCAGGTACCCTCTCACTCTCATAAAGGTACTCTTTGGGTCAGATTTTAAAAGAGATTCAGCCATCTCTTTCACAAATATACAAGCTTTTTTACTCATAGTGATCCCTGACACATCCCAATTCGCTTCAAGAAAATTGAGCATTTTTACCGGTTTTAGAACCGGCTTGTGTGAGTTTAGTATCCGTCCTATATTTCGTAATTTAGCCCTTAAAACATCCAGAAGGACTGCTAGCTTTTGACCAGATCCTTAACCCATTTTTAGGCTTGTTAAATAAAGCTTGAGAGTTATTTTTTAAGTCCAGACTTACACGTTAATTTTAGTGAATTTGACTTTACCTAGGCCGTCACATTAACTACCTAGAACGGCAAAAGGATCATGTTGTTCGGACTTTAATTTTTTTTTTTTAATTTAAAAATCTTCTGCTCGGACTCAAGAAAAAAAAAGTTTTGATTTGGACTTTTTTTTTGGGACATTTAAACAACTCTTGGTCACATAATAAAAATATTGCAAAAAAAATCTTAGCTAAAAGCCAATTTAAATTAATATCCAAAAGGATTTTTTTATTTAAAAAAATATAAAAAAAAATTAATTTATGGTTATAAATTTAAAGTATAGTATTTTAAGTATGTAAGTATAGTAAGACAGCCTAATTATTTTATGTGTGAACGAGGTGTCAACTTTTAAATTAACTTAGAAAATTGTTAATTTTCTGTAGGCATTGGGATTTTTTTTCTAATAATTGAGTGTCCAGAGAATCTAAATAAAGAAACAGCTTGTTGAAAAAAAAAATTTTTTCTAATTTTTTCTTTAGTATAATCATCTACAAGATCTTTCAAATCTATAAAAAAATTCAATTTTTTTTAACATTTCATCAAAATTATATAATTTCTTTATTTTTTCAAAATTACTATCAAGTGGCTGAAAGTCTCCATTCCAACCGGCCAAGGCTTTGCCTAAACCGTTTTTTAAATAAATAAATAAATGTATTTGGTTTAGGGTTTAAATTTCAGATTTATTTAAATTACCTTTTTTCCATTTAATCTCAAAAATGTTCAACGAATTTGCTAAAGAAAAAATTTTTTGGATTTTTTTTAAGGCGGACTTTTTAAAGGGTTGAAATTTTGGGACAATTCGGTTAAAAGAGTATCACCCCATTAGTGCCAAAATTCACATAATAAACCTTGGAAATATCTCACTTGAATCGTATAAACCTTTTAAAAAATACATAACCATACCATCTGGCTGATTTTCAGGGCTAACCATGTGAAAAAAATGGCCGATTGGGTTAACATGATTAACCGAATTACCCCTCACCCCATTAACCGCAGCAGCTAACCAGGTGATCCAGAAAATTCGGACTAAATGGGCTATTAAATTTCCCATTTTCTATCCTTAATGAGCCTTTAGGAAAATTATCAAAAAATAGGTGATCTGGTTAGACCGTCTTACTATATACTAAAATGTTATTTAAAACTCTAAAAAAATTTTGATCTTTAAATTTTGTTGATGTTCTTTTTTATATTTTATTTCTTATTTTTTATTCTTCGATAAATTTAATGTCCACTTTTCCAAATTTAATTTTTTTAGTGTTTTAACACTAGTAAGCCTGGTTGGGGCAGATTAACCAAATATATTTGAGGATTTTAAGAATTTTCAGGATGGTATTAACTAACGCAGTACATCACTTAATTTTACCTCTACTACAAAAAGAAAATTAAAACAAAAAAACAAAGATCATGTTTTAACTAGTATCTTTCTTGATTCGTCAGAAAGATAAAAAATTAAGATTTTATAAAAAATTAAAAATTAATTAAATTATTAATTATTCTGAAACATTTCATGTCAACCATTTGTTTTTACAATTATTGTATTTAGATATTTTTATGGATTTTTATATAAGGATATTAAAAAATAATTAATTGAACTAATAGCCATATCGACGACATGCTTGCATGTAATTTTTTTTATATAACAAAAGCAATTATATTTAGCTTTTTGTTAGTCTTTACAATCTCACTTATTAAACCATCATATATTAAATGAATTTAAAAAATGATCAAAAGAATCAAAATAAAATTCATCATCGAAGATTTTAATTTCGTACGATTCCTTAACCCATTGCTGAGAAATTGCTACCATAAAACTTAACAATTAACTAAACGGACGGAAAACTTAAACTTTTTCAGCATTTACGGTAATGTTCAGCTTTTTTTCTAACTACTGTCACCTTCAAAACCAGGCTTTGACAACTATAGAGATCTGCTAGATTTGAGTAGATTATAGTCGAACTTTTCGATTCTGACTCAAAGGTATTGTCATTCTACCTTATGAGTTCGCAAGATGATTTTGGATCACTTTTGAGTGGCTCAGATTCGAAATGTCCCTTGGTTTGGCTAGAAAAAAAAGTTTTTTATTTAATCTGGTCATTGATATTTTTTATCTTATACACAAATCGTCAAAATAACTTTTTACTTAATACCCAATTTTATTGATTAATACCAAACTAATTACTGGCCTTTTTTTAAATCATAATAAGTCTGGGTATCTGCATCGAGTAATAGTTTCTTTAGATTAGCAAATTAAATAAAATAAAAAAAAATATTTAAAAATTTATTTAAGAGAAATAAGGATGACAAATTTCTAATAATTATTAAGTATTGAAATTTTCTTAATTGATAGACCTTTTTATTTTTTTTTAAATTTATCTAAGATTTTTTTGCTTTTAATTGTTTCGAGTTGCCATTTCCTCTTTTCAGACTTCTTATTAGATAAAAAAAAATTAAAATAGAGTTCACAATAATTACAAGAAAACGAAAACAAAAAATAATTCCATAAACTTAAACTAAGAATAAAATATTTAATAATAATTAACTTAATTATTTTTTGAAAAGAAATAAGCTCAAAATTTTTGAAAGTGTTAAATAGTTGAACTTTTCGCTGAAGAAAACAAAAAAAATCTGCACTTTATTATTATGAAATTTAATTTTTATTATCTATAACATAATTCATTATTTAAATATTAGTCTTATTCAGAATATTTTAATTCTGGATTTTATTAAGATCGATTTATTTGGCATGTACTTGGTCAAATTTATCAGAGGACATCATAATCGATAGTGAATCATACAATGATCTGAATCCACAGCATTCGAACCATTGGTGTATCATTTTAAACAATTTATTGGATAAGTCTGAATATAAATTGAGTAATTCTTTGAATCGGTATTTGAATGAATTAAAGCGTACTATTACTGTTAATCAACTTATTGGCCAAGCAAATCAAAATTCTGCTCAAAATCTGAACACCGAAGAATTAAAAAATAAATCTTTACAGAAACTTTCAAGCAGTGGTTCGGCTGTTCGCAAGCTTGATCAAATGTATAACATGGGTTCAAATATTATGGAAAAAGCAACAAATAAAATGAAAATTTTGAACATAAATGATACATTTTTACCTATTGACAAAGGCTTCTTAGATTTTATAATGGACGTAAGCGCTTATTTAAAAGTTTAAAATTTAAAATTAATTTTTTTTATTTTCAGCACTTGTTTCCAGACGCAAATTTACGACAGTCAAATATTTCATCTAATCAAGTTTTTAATAAAATCGATGCATCTAATGAGAAATTTTATAAAAAAATGTCTTTATTAAAAGCGTCATCGTTAAAAAATGACGGATTACTTAATAAGTTTGTAATATGTCTTAATTTAATTAATCAAATCGGAAAAACAGCCGCATTGGCACAATTATGGCAAGAGTTTGTCCTTGAATTAAGGTATCGCTATGATTCTGCTATTTTGATTCCAGGACTTGAGGAAGACTTTAAAAAAGCCCAAAGCGAAGATTCAATGACGGCTCCTGATTTATCTCGTTGTTTGTTGCATCAAAAGATCCAAATGCTCAATTGTTGTATTAAAAAAAAGCTTGAGCGTCAACAGTTGGAAAAAGAAACTGAACAGCAAATTGAGACTGAAGTTCGCAAAAATAATTCTGATGAGGACGAGTTTTTTGATTGTGAAGACGAACAACCTATTGTAGCTGAGGGTCGTTCGAAAAAATTTGGGGACTTGAATTTATTAAATAAACCATCAGAGCCTTTATATGTGCCCAAGACTCAAGTAACTTTAAAAAAAATTTCTAATGAATTAAATATTTTTTAATGCAAAAGGAACCCACTCCAATGACTGAAGACATGTTGGATCAACATGCATCTGTTCTTTTAAATTTAGGTAAGAATGATATTTAAGGAAACACTAAATAATTATTATTTTTTGTTTCACATTAAGCAAATTTTCATGAGACTATTCTGCATGTCAAATAGTATTTTTTAATGTGTTTATTAGTAAAAACTAGATAGTTAAAGTTTTTTTATTTTATGTTACAGTGCCGGAATTATGTTTGTAACAGTCCTCAGCTGATTCTCATGTGATACCAGGTGGTATCAGATGAGAATAAATGATATCATGTATCATATGATATTATCTTTTAATATTTTTTTGTATAATCTGATCTCGGCTAATGTTTGATTCAATCGGATTTTAATAATGATAATAATTTCAGGTGCTTTTACCGAAGATATCATGTTTTTTTTAAACAATTTTTAGACTGAACTAAAATAACTTGAAAATAAAATTTTATTCGAAAAAAAAGTAAAATTAGATAACTAGATTAGTATTTATTTAAAGTTTTAATATTACCTCAACTTTGTTTAACAACAAGTTTTCTTTATCTTTTTCTTCCTTTGTTTTTGGTTTTATCTTGTCCATTTAAATCCAATTTAGTACAACAAACTTAGGAAAATGATAACGATTTGATGTCTTTTTGTTATTTTATAATTGAATATGAGATCAATTTTGTATTTTTGAAATCTTTTTTTGATTTTTGATTTTTTTTTATTACATAATCTTTTATGATATTCAAGTCACAAATGATTTTATTTTTTTTATTTAACAAAATTTTCCATTGTTTTGAATCATCATTATTTATTAAAAAATTTTAAGTTACATTTTTAAATTATTAAAGCTTTGGGTTGATTATGAAATTAAAATGAATTATGAATATTTTTATTTTATTACTTGTTATTTCTCCTTAAAAAATTATTTTCTAAAGCTTTATTAATTATTTAATAAAATATTAATTAGGCTAAAGGCTTCGAAAGTCTTTAAAATTGCACGCTATTAGAAGTATTAAAAAAAAACGCAATTAATTCTCACATATTTAGCACACTTTCTCAGTTGGTGAAACAAAAGTTGTTTAACTTTCTTTTATGTGCAGAATAAATTTTTGACTACTAGAACAAAAGTAATAATTTTTTTTTTTGTATCAGAAGTTTTGTATGTTATTTTAAAATGCCAGTATATTACTCAAATAATTTAAAAAAATAAAAAAATTAAATAAAATAAAATTTAAATACTTCAGATACTAAAGATTTAAATTTTTTTTCTCAAAAATAAAAATTTTATTGCAACATTCTGCACATTTTTAACCTAAAATAAATATTTCATGCGCCATATATAGCATCATTAATATCGGATTTGATTAATTAAAAAAAATTATAGATTTGATTTTTTTAAAATAATTTGTTGTCTTTTTTTCAACATGTTTATTTTAAAATTTCTTCTGAACGAGCCGACCCGCTTAACCATAGAAAAATAAAAAAGTTAATATTTTTTTAAAGTTTTCAAAAGCTATTAAAGATATTTGTTTGTCAAATAATATTTTTAATATGTATATAGGTATTTTTTTGTAAATATTCAATATTTTTATTTAGGCAATAATGATGACGCCTCACTTCTAAGAGCTAAGATTCAAAGTGCATCGCTTTTATCGGACATGCAGGCATTCAAAGCAGCAAATCCTGGTTGCGTCTTGGAAGACTTTGTCAGATGGTATTCACCAAGAGACTGGGTTCAGATAGAAATTAAAGAAAAAGATCCTGTTTCAAATGAAGAAATAATTGCAAAAAAGTATGATCTAAGTAGTCGGATGAAAATTCCCGGTAATATGTGGGTTGAAGTATGGGACAATGCTAAATCTATACCAGTGCGACGACAAAAGCGTCTATTTGATGATACTAAAGAAGCTGAACAAGTAAATTTTTTTAAAGAAAAGATAACAGAATAAAAATAAACTAAAAAAATATTAAAAAAAAGATCCTTTTTTTTCTAAATTGTTAATAAAAATTTTCTTATTTGTTATTTTAGGTGACTAAAAATAAATCAACTTATTTTTAGTTATCTAATCTAAATGGAAAACTTTCATCATCAACACACATATTTGACATTTTTTTAAAGATTTTTGAATGGCTTAATTCATTGAGTATTGGACAGATAATTGAGCAAACTTTACCAATCCTATTCTATTCAAGTGTCTATACTTGCTATGCCGAAGCATTTAACCTTGACCTTGCATCGATTGTAGAACCAATTTTCGATGCATTAATTGAAAAGGCTGTAAAGATTACCAGAAATAACGAAACAAACAGATATCAAGTAAATTTTAGAAAATTAATATAATTTTTCTTTAAAAAAATTAATTAAAATTTTTTTATGAAATTAAAGTAAATTTAATTTATTAAGGATTTGATTAATTATATAAAATCATTTGAGCAAATAGTGTCATTAATGAAATCATTGAATGCAAAATTTACAAATAAAAAAGCAAGAATTGCAGATGAAGATGTAAAAATGTTCACATTTTGCTTTTAAATGATGTTTAATAATTCTCTTTTAGATAGAAGAAGTTAAAGATTTCTTAAAAAAAATACTAAAGCAGTCACTTGACCAGGACTCTTGCCACATCAATATAGAAAATGGTGCTCATAGTGTCATTGGGTTGCTTATATCGAGACTTTGTAGGAAAAAAAAACAAACCATCAAACCAAGTCGTTACATGAATGAATATAAGCCAGTTAAAGGTTCATTTGATTTGACAGAAGACGAAGACGATGAAGAAACCGAAGACATGAACAACGTCTTGTTACCATTAGAAAAGCCATTTCAAAGAGAATACATTCTACGATCATCAGTGCCAAGACCAGCACCTTATTCAAGACCGAGTCCTCAACGAATGTATTGTCGCATTAATAATATTGAATTTCGGCTAGCAGGTGCTTTTACCGAAGATACCATGTTTTTTTAAATAATTTTTAGACTGAATTAAAATAACTTAAAAATAAAGTTTTATTCGAAAAATATTAAAATTGATTAAATTGTTTCAAAAATGAAATTAAAATCATTAATAATATATTTTTTGAAATATCATACCAAACTTTTTCTTAAATATTTTAGTTGAAATATTTGTAATAGCATGATTTTTTTATCAATAAACGATCTTAAAGTGCCCATTTTAGGATGTAAGTTTCCAATTTTAAAATATTTTATACATTAAAAACTGAAATAATTAATTAAAGTGGGTACATATAAAATTAAAGGATTCGAATTGTGTTATCATGTTGTTGAAAAAGCTCTGAAATTTGGATATCGTCTCTTTGGTATTTTTTATTTATATAATTTAATAGTGATATTACAAGTTTTCTTATACTGCAAAATTAACATCGCATATTAACAATCGATTTTCAATATATTTATTAATTTTGAAATCATCATTATATCTAACAAATTTTTTTGGTTTTTAAATTTTGTTAAATCATCATATTTCAATCGGATTTTATACAATTTTAAACAAATTGCTCTGCTCCAGATAAAAATTTGCTACCATCTTAACTCTGCCCTCTGCACAGTAAAAGTTTTTTGTAGAATCTTTTTTTTAGTGATATTAAGTTTGAATTAACAGTTTTATACCTAACCAAAAGAATTTATTTTAATTTAAAATTTTCGATTTTCACTGAAACACTAAGAATGCCAAGAAACATTTAAAAGTTATTTTTTCTACGCAACATAATAAATATTTTTTTATTGACATCAAGCAATAAAGGCAATTTAAAATAATAATTTGATAAGATTTTTTTAGATTTTTAAGAAGATTAAAAATCAATTTCTTTATTTTTTCACGAAATATCTTTCGGAAATTTGCTAACTTTATAATTAAAAAAGGTGAACAATAAGGAAAGAATCTTATCCATCTTTATTTAATTGTATAATTTGTTATTCAAAAGCAAAAAATTTTCAACCAATTCTCATAATCTGCATACTCTCAGTAACTTAATCGGAAATCAAATTTCAAAAGACATTTAAACAAAGGACACTACAAAAACTTTTACTTTGGTTTAAATTTTCTTGGATTTGATTTGGTCTTTCATTGACTGATAAAAATAACATTATTTTTTTTTATTTTCAAAGACACTGCCCAAGTATATAAGAATGAAAAAGATTTGGGAGAATCATTTAAAAAGATATTACCAAAAATGAACATTAAAAGAGAGGACATTTTCATTATTACAAAAATTGCCACCTACAATCATGCAGATAAATGCTATGAATCAATTTTAAAAAGCCGTGAAGACCTTGGATTAGATTATATTGATATGGTCTTGATTCACTGGCCAGGAGTAAAAGGCTTTAAACTAGATGACCAGCGAAATTTTGACTTTCGAAAAAAAACCTATTTAGAGCTCGAACGAGCTTATAATGATGGAATTATTAAATCCATAGGAGTCTCTAACTACACTATTAGACATATCCAAGAGCTTTTTTCATATTGCTCCATTAAACCTCAGCTTTTACAGGTTAACCGAATTCGCAAGGAAAAATTTTTATTTTAAAATATTTATTTAAAAGTGTGAGTTTCATCCATTGTTAATACAAAGAGATATAGTCGAATTTTGCCGTCAAAATTCAATAATATTCCAAGCCTATTCCTCTCTGGGCACATCGGATCCAGAATCAACCAAAAAGCTTGTCCAATCTGAAAAAATTACACATTTAGCTCAAAAGTACGCAAAGACCCCGGCTCAAATTTTACTCAAATGGGCTATTCAAAAAAACATTGGTAAATAAAACAAAATTCAGTTATTGAAAATAAATTAAAAATTTTAGCGGTGATTCCAAAGTCAACTAACGAAGTTCACCTGAAAGATAACATGAACATTTTTGACTTCAATTTGGATGAACTCGATATGTTATCCATAGACAACATGAATGAAAATTTACATTTGTGCTGGAATTCTGAAACTGTTTTATAGTTTTTAATCAAAATTACTTCCAATTGAAAATGTGGCTATTTTTGGTTGATTAAAATCGTTTAAAAGCGATTGACTTTCATTTTTTTTTACCGATTTGAACTCAATTATTTGGCTTATTTTTTTGTTTTTATCGGCACATACTGATGGTATATTTTTGGTAAATGGTGGAATAACATTAGGTGGCAGAACAACTTTGTTTATCTTAAATTTTGAATTTATTCGCGGTAAATTATTTATCGATATTGTCGGATTGGAACTTGAATTTGAACTTGTTCTCAGTCTCATTGTTGACAATTTTTTTAATTTTTTTTTTCGCTCCTTCTTTTTCGACACTCTCAGGTACACTATGGTGAAAAAAATTGACATTGCTGTCACAAATGAGATGACTAGAAAAACCTGCATAAATTTTCTCAGGTCAAACTTTGGATATCTTGTTCGTCTGGTTGTTTTGAATATGGCAGGATTTAAGTATACCGGTTTGGTTGGCTTTCGTGTCGTAGTGGTTGAGGTAGTGGTGGTTGTAGTCGTAGGGCTACAAAAATAAGCAAGATTGTCTAAATCACACGATTTTTCTTTTTCAATTATTTTGCTGAAAATTTTGGTCCCATTTGGAAAGTAGTCTAGCTGATTTCTGTAGCAGAACGGGCTTTTGTACTCCCATTTTGGCAAGGAAAACATTTTTGCCGAATATATTAAGTAAACTAAACAATTACAGCTTTGATTTCGTTGCAGATTTATCAGAGTTTTTCTAGATACAGCATCCAGTATTTTGCACATTAAATTTTTTAAATCATAATTGTCAAAATTTTTGACAGCAAAATCAACATGAGCTGAATAAGAGTCCAAACTTAACAGCTCCAAATTTAGACCCTTTAGCCAAGAACTGTCATTGCGAATTGAGCTCAGAATTTTTATCGAAGTATCTTTAAGATTTAATTCTTTCAGACTGTTTCTGGAGTCCTCGAATGCATTTTCGTGTATAGAGACCAAATGGGAAGACTTGGAAAAGCTTAGATCACTAAGACTCATTAAACCTTGTAGGGTGAACTCGTTTATTTGTTTTAGCAGTGTAGAATCTAAATTAAGAGTTTTTAGACTGTATAAGTCGGTGAAAATTCTGTCTTCTAGACTGATGATAGGATTTGAGCTCAGGTCCAATGTTTCTAGTTGGTTCAAAAATCTGAACGAGTTGTGGTCAATTTTTTCCAAACTGTTCGCAGCTAAAATAAGTGTCTTTAAATGTCGATATCTGTGAAAGGTAAAGCCGGTGATCGATTTTAAATTTGAACATTTTTTGATGGAAATTTCGGAAAATTTTTCATGATCGACAAAAGAGGGCAAAGAATGGGAGCACAAAGAATCAATTTTGTAGCTGCGAAAAACCGAGAATTTTTTCAGTAACTTTCCATTTGGCAAAGTGGCGCCCAAATCAATGAAGCCGATAAAATTTTCCGAGTTTTCAATACTCAATTGGGACACAACCGCAAAGTCAAACATGGAATTTACCAAAAAATCATTTGTCAAATTGTCAAATGTCATTTCAAGGGCTCTTAGACCCCGAAAAGGCTTTTTTTTTGACGAAAGAACTAATTTAGAATTCGAAAATCGAATTTTTAGCAACAGGTCATCGCTTTTGATTGCATTTTTTTGCAATTCAGTGCTCAACTCAGTCGATTCAAGAACAAAATCCTCAAAAGCTCCATCTGAAATGTCCACAACATTGTCAAAATCCAAATGATAAATTGGCAGAACATTTTTTTTAAGCTCGTCAATAATAGACTCAAACGAGCTTAGGTTCGATTTTATTTGATTTAACTTTAGATCTTTGCGCTTATAAAAATCGAACTTGACTCCTTGGAAGTCTTGTTTTTTAATGCGTGTGATCATGCTTCCGCGGAAGTCAAACTTGGAAAAAATCAAATCTGTATCCAATCCGTAATTGTTTGACTCTTGTTCATACGCACTATAGGCTGTCTGAAAATTAGGAATTTTTTTTATATTTGGATCATTGCAGTACAAAAAAAAGCGCTTTATGTCCTGGTTGAACGAGCATAGACACTCGCCAAAAAGGCCATTGCATTTGTTAAACAATTTTTTGTGATTTTCGGTGCTCGCTTTTTTCAGCTCGTTGCTTGGACTCGGTTTCTCAAACGAGTTACTGGTTGCCGCAGTCTCTGACGAATCGAGATCAGAAATGTTCTCGATTTGGTACAAAAATGGATATTTGTGCGAATGGTTGAGTTTTGATGGAGGAAAATCTTGAATCAAACTAGTCCAGACAGCGTGTACCAGAGCTAAGAGCAAAAAGTTAATTTTGTTGGCAAAGTTGTTCATGTTCATTTATTTTTCCAGATAGCACCATCTAAATAAATTTTGTCAATTGCATAGATAAATTTGTCGGGTAGCTAAAAATTTCATCGTATGATCTTTTAAAAAAATGACGCTTAATGTAAAAAGATTTATAAACAATTAACCATAAATCTAAAACGATTTGGGTGCATTATTGTCTAATAGCAATTGCGTAAAGCCTCTAAACAAACAAATTCATAAATTGCTTTATCGCCTAATTGACAAAAAGCGATCAAATCTACTAAAAAACACGTATCTAAAAGCATTTACAAGATAAAATTTATTTAATATTCAAAATATATTTGTTTATATACGGCCCCGGTTTTGGCATAAATTCTATAATGGCTTTTATTGAAATAAATGATGATTTAGTTTGCCTCACTTGATAACAAGTCATGCTTAGGTACATAAAACTAGCGGAACACGACCAATTTTCTTTAATAAAATCCATTTTTTTTTTTTTTAAAGAAAAATTTTTTTTCTTACTTCAATTAACCTTTTACAATGGTCATTTTGTGTGCAATTAATTAAAACTAAATGTTTTCTTAAAATAAAATTCAAATTTACTTTTTAAGTTTTCACTTAATGATTAAATTTGTTTACATGCAAAGTTTTTTTTAGAAAAATGGTTTATCCAAGAGTTAATTATTTTAAAAATTTTATTTCTAAATAAATTTAGCCTGATTAAAAATAAAAAGTTTTTTCATAAGGAGCATAAATCATTGCAAACATAATTTATCTTTTTTACAGAAAGTTTTTTTTAATGCTATACTTGCCATTAAAGATCAATAACCCGTTTAAAGATCTAACAGTAATAATGACCATAACGATATGAAGAGCTGGTTTTGTTTTCATATTGACTTAAAAACTTTAGCAATCAGTTAATGTCTGATATTCGCATCGGGAAATTAAACCAAGAGAAAGGTTTTTTTTTGTAATCAGTAATTTAATACTTAATGTAAATTAGGAATTTGATTAAAAGACTTGTGAATAGCCTACACTTTAAAATTTCATGTTCTTAAATATTTGTCTAGTATTTTAATTAGTTCCTGGTTACTTATTTTATTGGAATTTATTGATGATTCAGTGATTTATTAATCAAAATTTGCTGAAAAATCAAAAAAATAAAATATAGATGATTTTTTTAATATGAGTTTAAAATGATTGACCAGTTGACTATTGAATTGAATCGGAGAGATCTTTATCAAATAAAATCTATTTTTTGTTTATAATCGATCATACGAAAAAATTAGAATTAATCTTTATTGCCGAAGAATATAAATATTTTTTCTGTATTGCTTATTTTAGATTTAAAAAATATTTTTAGGATATTATTCTAAATTCAAGAATCCTTAATTAGAAATATTTAAAATAATACAACAATAATTCGGAACTAGCATTACAGCTTTGTTTATGTTCAATCCAATATAATGTAGATATAGACTCATTTTAATTAGAAAATAATATAGTTTGTTATAGAGTTTAATTAATTGCTTTTCAGATCTTTGATATTAGATCCACCTTGATTAATGAGAAGCTAAGGCAGTTTGATGCCAATCAATATTTTTATGACCACGGTTCTCTTCATTAAACAATAGAAAATCTTTGAATTCCGAAGGGCACATAACCCAAATCTTTAATTTTGAATGAAAACAAAGCTGGATAAAATCAAAAAGATTTTTTTTATTATGAAAAATTCATTGCAAAAAAATGTATTTTTGTCATTTGCTCAAGTTAAATATTTTTAAAATTGGAAAGATTTAACTGAATATTTTTTTTCAAAGTAAGGTGATTGAATTGTATAACAAGCGAGCAAAATTTGAGTGAAAACAAATTTTGAAAAAATACAGCTTTAATTAGAGTGTTTTGATATTTTTTTTATCTAAAGTAAAAAATTGTCCAAATAGTAAAAATCATTTAAAACTAAATTTTAATTATTTTTGAGAATTAAGTCAATTGAAATCTTTTAAAGTAAAAATTAGCAACGAATTCCTAAATAGGGTATCAAAATTTTTTTTGTTTTTTAACCATCAATAAAATGCAAAAAAATGATTATAAAATTTCGTTCGAACTTTTAATTTTAAGAATTTTCTTTAAAAATCTAAACATAAAAATAATATTCCAGAAATTATTATTAACTAGAAACCAATTGAAATAAGAGAGCAATTATTGCCATTTTGTTGAATAGTTTATTTCTGAAGCAATTAATTTAGACAAAATAGCAAGCTGAGAAAATGTGTTACGAATTTTCTAATATATTAACAGATGAGATATCTCTGGCCAAATAAATACCGACCAAAAAGAACCCAATGCTTTTTGTTATTTGCCTTAAAGAAAAATAATTGAATTAATTTGGTATTGTTTGGTTATTTATCAAATTACCATTTAGTCGGGTCTTCGTACAAAGATTTGACAAAGTTTTTCGAGCTTTGTAATACTGATTGTTCACCTTTGGTCTTTTTTGGAAAGGTTATTAAAAATTTCTTTTGAAACTGAAAAGCATAAACTCACCATTGCTAACTTTGAATAGATTTTTATAAAATTTTTTCAAAAGAAAAAAATATCTAATTTTGGAATAAATTTTGAAATATTGCAACAAAAAAATAACTTGAGTGATTTTTTGTTTAATTTCAAATCAAACTTTAATTTTTTCATTATTTTAAAGCCGACTTTTACATGGTCTTTAAAATTAGACTTTTTTTTAATTAGATCAATGACCTTTAAAATTCGTGAAATATCAAATTTGTAAACTAGAATTTTGAGGCAAAATGTTCTAGAAAATTTAGACCACTAGGTTAAATTTATTTATAAACTGTTTTCAGTTCAGTTTATATTTGTTGTTTAATACTTACAATATCAAAGAGATTAACTTTTTATTTTATTCAAATATTATTTGTTCTTTGATCAAATAAATTTGTTTAATGAATCAAATTTTTATATAAATCTTTATACTCAACCTATATTTTTCAATTGACAAATTTAATTCGATTTTTTGTTTGCCTCATAGCAAAAAAAGATAGCTTTAATAAACGGAAAGCTAGAAAAATATTTAAGTGGATATATTTTTACTTTAAATAATTTAATTAATAATATTTTGCATTTGCTTTAGTTCAACAGACTGGCTCAATAAATCAATAAATAAACTATTTCGGGCTAAGTGAGTAAGTTAACTTTTGAGTTTTGCATTTTGTAAAAAAAATCCAAAACCAGATTTAATGGTTGGATTAAAATAGTGTTTATTTACCATTTACGATTTTCATTATTTTTGATTAATTTTTTCTTGTAATCGGAAAGAAAAATAACAAAGTTGACTAATTTTGGTATTAAAAATTTTTTCTTGTTGAAATTAAGTTTAATTTTGTACTTAGATCGCATCCGGAACAATTTAAATAGCTTGATTTTGTGATTGTTTGAAAACTCTGTTCCTCTTCAGACTAAAATCTGAATTAAAAATAATTTTAATTTCTAAATTATTACTCAAGAGAGAATAAAAGCAAAAACAAGCTTTTACTTAGCAATTTTATATCAGGTTATATAAAATTGTTTGTTGCTAAAAAAAGTAATTAAAAGTGGCCAAACAATAAAAATAATAAGCTTTTAGTTCAAATTGTTATTCCAAAATCAACCGGGATTTCTAGTTAACTTTAAAATTTAATTTTATTTTGAAATTGTATTTTTTACTAAGCAAGCAATTTAAGTTTTGATCTTTCAAATTTTGAAAATTATTCGAATTTTGAAAGCAAAAATTTTTCATACTAAGTAGCCGTATCACTCGAGTCTGTTTCAATACAAACAACAACAACAACAAATTTATTTATTTTGTTTTATTCGATTTAGCTTATTTTTGGCATTAGAAAATTGACCCACACAGGGAATATGTAATAAATTTACGTCAATATTAGATTACAAAGCTGTTCCAAAATTTGGTGTCATACTTAAATAGCCCAAGCAACCTAGATTTGAGGCTTTCTCATTTTACATTCAGAAATGGGTCGCTCAAATCAAATTTGCTCGACCAAATTCTAAGGGATTTAGTATTCTTTGCAATTGACTTATCTGATTAATCCGTCACAAATCGAGTTGGTTAATACCAGACATTTGGCTGTAATCATGGAACATAAGACTGTGAATAAACTGGGTAGTTTTTAAAATTTTAGATTATCGATTTTAACATTCGTCACCAACTTGAGTGGAATGGTCACGTTTTCTATTTTTTTTTCATGTTTCTCTAGTGTGTTTGACATTGTCAATTTAGTTACCGGTCGATATTTTTTTCCCAATTGAAATTTTTAGCATATATTTTTCTTTATTTAATGAAAATCAAATTATTTTTATTTGGTTTTGCTGAATTGTTCATATATTTGCAATGGCTAGCTATGCTATGCAATTCAAGAAGATCGCTTTAAGAAAACAAGCGTTCAATATTTGAATTTTAATTATTGTTTGCATTCGAATTTTTTCTATTTCTCTCATAAATCTATTATATTTTAGACTAGGCTATTTTGTATTTATATATAAAAAGAAGATATTTAGAGTTTAATCGAAAACAAAATGTTTGGTACTCCGAAAAAGTGCGCTAAATGCGAAAAGTCAGTCTATCCAATTGAAGAACTTAAGTGTTTGGATAAGGTTCGTATGCAGAAATATCAAAGAGAAAAATTTATTTTTTTTTGGTTCAGATTTGGCATAAAAATTGTTTCAGATGTTCGGTTTGCAATTCAATTTTGAATATGAAAAACTACAAAGGTTTCGATAAACAACCCTATTGTTTCGTGTAAGTAAAAAAATTTATTCTTAAATTTTAGTTTTATTTTGTTTAGAAATTTTTAATTTCAATCTTGATTTTTAAAAACTTTGTTAATCAAAAAAAATCTATTAAAAATTTACTCAACAGTATATACCGTATTCCCTCGTTCGATTATGCTGCATCATAAATTAAGAAACCAGCTTTGGACCATGCACCAAAGAACATCTCACCCATGCTAAAATATTTTAAATTTGATTTTTAATATTCATGTCTTAGGTTGTAGTGCAGCAAAATCGAACGAGGGAATACGGTATTTATAAGCTTTTGATTTAAATTTACTTTATTTAATAGTTTATATTGTTGATAAAAAAATTTTTAATTTATTTTTTAGACTGAATTCTAAATAAAAAAATATTCAAGCTATTTAACTTTTATTTTAAAGGGCAAAAATGAGCTCTGTAGATTACATGAGCTGATACATTTAATTTTGCATCTAAATCAAAGTTGTATAAGTTAAATTTTCTTATTTAATATGAGTTTATTTTTAAAATGTATATATTCAGAAACTTGATAAAATAATTAAATTGAATGTATCGACTAATATGATAAAACTAATCTTAAAAAAGTCAAAATACTTTTGATTTATTTGATTATTTATTATAAATCATTACAATTTTGTTATATTTTGATGCATTTATATTATGTATTCAAAATAAAGTTAATATATTTTTTTTAATTTAAATTAAAGGATCTAAATTTAAAAATTAAATAATTGTGAATTTTAGCTATTTTTGTTTGATCGCATTTCAACGATTCAAAGGTTTCTAATTTTTATTAATTTACACTATTTTTTTCTTTTTTAAAAAACGATTTTTCTATTTATTTAAATTTTTTGTGTTTTTTAACTTCAAAAATAAAATAATTGATTCAAAAAATACAATTTTCCGGGGCTTGTATTTCAATCGCTAAATAAATATTATCCAATTTAATTAAAAGAAAACTTTACTCTTCAGAAGCGCTTTGAGTTAAATAATTTTTGAAATTTTATATTTTTTTTTGGATTAAGTTTAAAGATGAATATAAATTCTTGTTGTTAACTTCTCAAGCCCCTCTTTTGTTTGTTTTTTCTCGGATTTAATTTTCAGATCAATATTTATTTTATCCGATTTGAGCCATCATTTAGTTTTCTTTATTAAAATAAGGCCGGATTTACTCTTTTATTTTTGGTCGGAATAAATCGATCAATCAATAAATAATCTAAAATTCACTTGATTTTTAACTTAACTTATCATCTCCTAGGTCTAAATGCTTATCAAATACTTACTGATAAAAAACTAAGCATTTTATCTTTATTTTTTTCTAATAAAAAGCCATTACCCTCAACAAAAACCGACAGTTGTAAGTGAAAACCCTGAATTATTGCGAATCAAAGAAAATACCAAAATACAAAGCAATGTAAATTATATTTTAAATAAGTTGAAACAAAAAGTAAATATTTTTTGAAGGTAAAATACCACGAAGATTTTGAAAAAAGTAAAGGAATATATACAGTTGTGGCAGACGATCCGGAAACGAGAAGAATTCTGGAAAACAGTAAAATAATCAGTCAAGTAATTAAATGAAAAATCAAATATTTATTTTAAATTTTAAAACTAGGCAAAATATCACGAAGAGTTTGAAAGAAATAAAAAAAGACCTATACAACCGGTAGAAAATACGGAAAAAACACAAATAAACGAAAAAGCATCGAATGGTCACGGTTTAATTGCAACCTTTAAATCAGGTGAAAATTTAACAATGGAAAACAGCAGTCGAAAAATAGGGCACATTTCTGATTATGATCCTTTAAGCAATGAAATTCATGTGAAAAATCCATCAAACCAGACCAAGGCTGGAGTATTTTCGACTAGTAATTTGTATCAGCCTCAGGCGAAAATACAGACATATACCTCATTATCAAATATAATCTACCAGAATGGATCTAATGGTTCAATAAATGGAAGTTATCAAAATGGACACTCTTGTAATCATGTGAACGGAAATGGTCATTTATTAGTTCAAACAAATTCAATGATAGATATAGATGCTTTTAACAAGGACATAAAAACCACGGTTTATAAAGCTATTTATGATTATGATGCTAAGGAAGATGATGAAATTAGTTTTAGAGATGGAGACAAATTTATCAATTGTGAACAAATTGATATCGGCTGGATGATTGGCGTTCATGAAAAAACTGGAAAGCATGGCATGTTTCCGGCTAATTACGCCGAACCAATTGATTACTTTTAGGTACTCAGCTTGTTAAAATTTTTTTGGCAACTATGTAAAATTTTCCATAAATATTCGTAATTTGAATTAATACCAATTGTATATTAAAATTCTTATTTAAACTTTTTTACTAAATAAAATTGTTTATAAAAACTAATAAAAAATAAGTTCAAATTGTTTTTTATTTCAAAAATGTTCAGCAAAAAATTTTGTTTTTTCATTTGCTTTGCAATATTTTAATTCACGATTATATATCAAGTCTTTAAAAATTGAAAATCTAAATTTCATTCTACCAAATAAATAATAATAATTTCTATTCAATTTTTGGATTCTTGGTTTTTATTTATAAATCAACGCGTCTGAAATTAAGCTATAGCGATTCAATCATGATTTTCAAATTTATTAATTTAATAATTTTAGTATGGTTAACTAATCAAACTAACTCGTCAAATTTAAAAAGTAGAATTTTTTTAAATTTTTAATTATTTTTTTATATTAACAAATATCTATCCTTCAGATAAATTGGAATGTTCATTTTCTCAAAGATCGCAATCTATACAATGTTCCAAGTATTAGCAAAAATAAATTTTTTTTACCTTTTTAAAATTTTCTCAAGTGAACATCAACAGATTAAATGCGACGCTTTAGGAGAATTTTCTCCAAAGCTCGGAAAATACGATGATTTTTTTATTGGAGTTAATTCAAATTTTGAAAAGGGTAGACAAATTCTTTTACCAAAAGAGCTGATTGAAAGGAAGCATAAAATCCAATATGATTTTTTATTTTCTGGGGACAAATTTACAAAGAATGGAATTCGAATTATTCATGAAAAATGCTACCAGAAGGTTTTAAAAGTACTTCATTCAAGTCCGAAGGCAGATTTTGGTGTTTATAGTTCTCTAATGAAAAAATACAATATATATCTATTAGGTATGTTAAAAGTCGATGAACATGATGATATAAACCAGAAGAAAATTAGCAAAACTAAACGTAATATCCACAATATCCGACCTTTTTATGGTCATCATTTGATAAAGAGCAAAAATCAAAAACATGCATCAAAAGAAAGCAGTTCCGAATCCAATGAATCCTATGATTCCAGTCTAGAAAATTCTTCTTCTAGTTCTGAAGAATCGTGAATTAAAAGAAAATTTGAAAAATCAAAATTAAAAATTTCGACTTTTTTTAGTGATACAATTTTTTAATCGAACAATTTTAAATTCATAAAAAAAAATTATTTATTAATTATTATTTTTTAAAAAAATTCATTAAAATTATTTAAATTAAATTTATTAATAAATCACATTTTGAGCACTTACAAAAGCTTTTTTTGTCATTTTCCTAGTTTTTTTGTAAATATAAGCTTTGTCATTTGAAGTTGTTTGGCTTCAAGCTATTAAATCTGAAAAAAAAACTTCTAAAGCTTGTAAGGAAAAAACATTAAAGTTAAATTGAAAATTTTTCTCTTCTTTAGTCAGCAATTTAGTTTAGTTCTTAGTTATAAGCCTAAGATTTTTTGATAAAGTTAAAATTAGACACGAAGCTATCACATGCTTTTAGCAAACTTGTCGAGAATTGATTTAAACAAAGCTTTCGAAGAGGCTGCTTAGACTATTTTTTCTATTTGCACGATGTAATCAGTTCTAGCTTAAAATTTAGAGCTCGTGTTAGCATTTGTTTCAAGCTATTCATGCCGAACTTCTCTAGAAAATGTTCAACGCTAAGACATTGAAAACACATATAAATAAGAGGGATAATTTTAAATCTATAGAAAAAAAAAAGAAGGAAAAAAGACTTGAAAAATGCTCGGCATTGTATGTTTTCTTCTAATTACGGGTTGTTTAGCCCAGGAGTTCAAGATGGACGAAAGCTTCCAATTTCCAGAGAGTATTGAAAAGGAACATTTTAAAAATGCCACATTCTGCATGTTCAATACAGAGCAAAATTCCATTTTTTGTCATGGGTATTAAGCTTTTCTAAAAATATTTTTATTAAAACAACAATTTTTCTCTAAAGACCAATGGGTTCAATTGAGTGTGATGCATTTTCGAATACATCATCAGTAAAATATCCATCTTATGGAATAGGAAAACTGTCTGATCATTCAAATGCAGAGTCGATAAAATATTTTTTGTATCCAAGAAATCTAGAAAAGCAAAATTATTTTAATTATTCATTGGAACTTGATGGCAAGTCAATAGACATGTATTTGTATCATTCAAATTCTGCAGATGAATACGGCTTTAGAGTTTCTGATTTTAAGTGCTTTCAAGGACTAGTTAATTTATTTAAGTCTTCAGACCACTTCCATGATGCCAAAATAGACGGAACAGACTCGAGTGTAAAACTCATTGGCGAAGTGTTGTATTTAGACAAGTCTATTATGAAAAGATGGTTTTATAATTTTTATTATCCTTATTATTCATGGTATTCCTGGCCTTATTCTCTATGGTGGTTTTGAACTCAGAGCTTCTATGTAAATATAAAGAATTGATTTAAAATTTATGGATGAATGTAATGAATTGTATTTTTTATTAATTGTAAAAAAAAAATTTTAAATGATAAATTTAAATTTAATTAATAAAGTAATTTGAATAATTAAAATATTTTGTTGATTAATCAGTAAATGATTTAACCCTAGGCGTATTGGCTTGTTTAATACGCTCCCATGTGTTAAGAATCTGGTCAAAATCATCTGCCGGAACCCCTAGTATATCGGACATAAATTTGTCTACTGAAAGTTCTTCTGGAAAATTTCGATCAATTAAAGAGCTTATTTCTTCTTTTGTAAAATCTTCAACATCTTTGTTTAGATGAAGAAGATTTGAAATACAATCGGCGAGTTCATAGTCAGTCATGTGCTCGCCGTGCGTCTGCAGCTCGTTCAGAAAAACATGTCTTGGCAAAAACTCCGTATTAGATTCTTTGCTAAGAACACTAAACGAATTGTAGATTTGATACGGGTCTAAACCAAATGCTGGTCTATGATTTATGTATACTTAACAAAAAAAATTTAAATTGTTTTTCGAGTTGGTTTTAGAATGAATTACATCTAATAAAATCATCTAAGTTTATTTCTTCGACAAGCTTGTTGGTGTCCACAAATTCACTGAATTTTACTTCATTGATCATATCTTCTATCTTTATAAAATTTTGTTTATTGTTTTTAATTTAAATTTATTTATTTTTGAAAATATATAATACTTCTTGCTCTGTTGGATAAAATCCTAGACCTCGCATTACAAATGGTATTTCACTCAATGGAATTGTTAATTTTATAGCTCGTTGTGTATTCTCATTTAGACCATGACTAGAAATACAGAAGGTTAAATTCTAATTATTGAAAAATCATTTAATCTATGTAAAAAATTAAATTTTCATCTCTTAACCTTAATAAAATAGCTTCATATAAATTCTTAATTTCAATTACTTTTGTTTTACTTATTTTTCAATTTATTGTTTATTATTCTATTATTTTTAACATTGGTTCTTTTTCAAATTTTTAATTTTTTGTCATTTGAATTTAGAAGTTGAAAAAAGAAGTTAAGTTTTCAGACAGAATGTAAATAATTTTTACATTTTCATATTGTTATATTTGTTAATAGTTTTTGTGCAATATTCCAGAAATTTTTTTAAAAAACCTCCTCTTAAAATGAAAATCTTAAACAAAAATTTTCTGAAATATTGCACAAAAACTATTAACAAATATAACAATATGAAAATGTAAAAATGAAAAATTATTTACATTCTGTCTGAAAACTTAACTTCTTTTTTCAACTTCGGATGACAAAAAATTTAAAATTTGAAAAAGAAATTAAACAAAATAACTTAAACAAACTAATAAAATTCGATTGAAAAAGATACCATAAAAAATGTATTTTAGCATTAAAATTTAACTTACTGTCTCAATTGAGAATAATAGAATAGCTCTCTCATTTCTTTGAAAAACTCGCCTTCTCTTCCACCCTCAATTAGTCCATAAAAAGGCTTTAAATCAGCACCACCAAGAACTGACTGAGCTTCAAGTGCTCTAAAAAAATGGAATAATGAATGAAAGAATCAATTTTATTATTATTCACTTTAAATTTATATTCCACATGAATAAATTATTATTTTCACCTCCAGCTGTAAACAAATACTTTCCATCATAACTAGATTTAAAATTTGCTACCTAATCAATTTTTGTTTAAAAATCAAAATTGATATTCTAAAAAAATACTCCATCTGGGTGACTGAATATCGCAACACTATCAAAAGGGTTTCCTGTTAAAGGAAATTTTTGCAATCCGAGTTTATCTTCAGTTATGTAAATCATATATCTATTCTCAGTTAACTGACCTTGAGTTGGAAGTATGGCAATTCTTAAAAAATTTGAACAAAATAATTAAATCTACAAAAAAGAAAAAATTAATTTATTAGGATACTTTTTTAAGAAGCTCCCAAAAGTGGGACCTAGAAGAGTTTTACGGCACATTTTTGTAATTGAATTATAAATTTTATATTTCCACTCATTATTAATGGTCACAACAAAAGATTCAGTACTAGTTGGCGGATGCCAAGCCATAGCTAAAGGAACAGCATATTGTTCTATTTTTGTCTTTTCTTTAATCAAAAGGTCATCATAATTGCTATTGATTAAATCGTATTCAACCAAGACTCGGTCTTTTCCAAGTGAAAAAAGACGAATTTCTCCATTATCTGGATAGATCCCAAACATCAAACTAACAATTTCTTTATAATGAGCCCTATATCGACCCAAAAAAGTATAAGGCTCTGATGCTATTTTCATATTATCTCTGTCAGACATAAAATTATATTTATAGACTGAAACAGTGAAGTCCGCTTCCTATAAAATTTTTTATTTGAATTAAAAAATAATTTAAATTTTATCAAATTTTACAGCAGTTGCCAAAAAAGATGAATCCTCTGAGAATTCAATATGAGTTATGGAATCTTTTGAATAAATAAATGGAGACTTTAAACAATCATCTAAGCTTATTGAATCTATTATTTGCATCTGCCCATTATGAAAACCAATTGCTTTTTAAAAAAAAAAAGAATTTAAAATTTGATCACTGAAAATTTTTATTTAACTCACCAATTAAGTCTCCTTTAGGGTTAAATTTTATACAAGTTATTTGCAAACTGCGATTAAAATTTCTTGAACATAACATGATTCTTAGATTTTAATTTTAACTAAAATAAGGAATAAAAACTTTAAAAATAATTTAAATTTACTTTGTTTCATAATCCCAAAGTTGAAGATAACCTGTTGAATTTCCAAAACAAATTCTTGTCCTTTAATAAAAGAAAAATAAATTTTTTTAAAATTACACTGATTAATTACAATGAAGGATGGGTGTCCAATGCAATAACTGAATTATCCGACGCTTTGCTGATAATCTAAAATATCAAATTTTTTAAATATATTTTTTTGGATTTATTTCCGAGAAATTTACATCAATTTTACTACCAGATTGAGTTATGTGACCTACAACACCAGTTGTTGCCCCTATAATAAAATCTTTGCAGACAAACTTTTCATATTCAATTGTAGCATCATTGTCAACAACCGAAAAGTCTATGGTTCTTTACAAAAAAAAATTCAAGGACTAACAAAGATTTATTCCAAGTCCTACGGTTTAAAGTCTTTTGTTGTTTGAGAAAACGACAAAGAATTAATAGGCCCAAGATTAAAATGCTTAAACCACATTAAAATATGCAGTTGTTGATCAACAAATTTTACATGCCCTTCTGAATCGCCAATTACGATAAATCTAATTAATTAAGAAAATAAGAAAAAATATAATTTCAAATTGAAATAACTGTTTCAGCATCCTCAAAAATCTTTCCGGTACATCATTAGAAATTAGCATCCACTTTATACTTTAAACACTCTTAACAATGTTCATCATGCTTTTTTGGAGTCTTAATTAAAAATAAAAAAATTTCAAAATATTTTTTAAAACTTGATAGAATTTTTAGAAATTTATAAAAATATTTCTAAAAATTCTAAAAAGTCAGTCTTTAATTTTATCCTAGATTTTAGTATTAAAGATGATAAGGATACTATTTCTTACAATTTAGAGCTTTTGTAAAAAGTAAATATTCAAAGTTTTTTAATGATTCCTAAAAATTTAAATCTTTTTTATTTAAAAAAAATAGAAAAAAGTCTCAAGTCAAGTCCAAGTCCAGACTTTTTTTTTCAAAAGTCCGAACAAAAAATTTTTTTTTTCACAAAAAAAGTCTAAGCCCGGACTTTTTTTAAAATTTTCTTTCCAAAGTCCAAGTCCAGGCTTTAAAATTTTGAATACTGAAGAAGAATTGTGAAGAAATTTATGCTAAAATTGCATGAAAATTTAAAAAAAAAGTCCGGATTTGAACTTTTTGGGAGTTGTTTAGTTTAGTATCTTAAAATAAATTTTACTAGTGTTTTTAAGTTTTTTTGATCAGTATTTATATAAAAAAGTATTATAATCGTTCAAAAATTGTTTTGGTGGGAAGTATCTGGAATTGATTGGAAAAATAATGTAATAAATAAAAAAATAACCAATATATTATATATGTATGTTTTTTTTAGGAAATATGTAATTTTTACCTTCTGGCTATGGTACACTTTGAGACATAAAGCTAACTATTCAAACTAAAAATGCTCTTTGAATTAATAAAATGTATTCCAACGCATTTACTTTCTTTTTTTTTAATTTTTATACTGAAAACTATGTTTTTTCACATTCAACAAAGTCAAATTTGGATAAATCTTTTTCATTTCCAAATAACGATTCCTAATAGCTTGAATTGAATTATGGCTCGCTTAGTATTTTTTCTTATTCTACCTGAAATATAAAATATTCAAACATGTGTAAGCTGTCACTCTTTTATATTTTCTTAGATCTTTTTAATTTTTTTCATATTTTACTTTATATTTAACTTTATTTAATTTTGAATTTTTTTGTTTATTTGAAGGATCTATAGCTCGTCACCGATAAACAAATAAAAAAATAAATACCCGCTTTTAAATTAAAATTCTAATACTTTCATTAACCTGCTGATCATCAGATACTGATAGTTAAAATAAATTCCACCAATAGAATTATTAAAATACTTATAAAAAATTTTTATCAATTAAATGTAAGCCAAAACATTTTTAAGGATGCTAAAAAGATAATTGAGGGTACTAGTAGGGTAGACCCTTTAAAATGTAATACTCATTCATCAATTTAAGAACATTGATTGCTTTATCTTGAAATTTGAAGAGTTTAAAGGCTTTTTTGTTTGCCTTGCTGGCTCCCTTAGTATCTGCAGTCTCCCATACAACAATATTTCCCAGCGAAGTTGCAGATAAAGCTCTTGAACTGTTGAGCTGAAAAATAGATTGAGTTAATCTTCCGACCGGTTTGTTAAATGTCTTATATTAAAAATAAATACTAGTTTATTTTTTTGGAAGAAAATTAACTTACAGTGTCATTCAACACAGGAGCATAATAAACAAAACCTTGGTCAAAGCTCCATTCATAAAAAATAGTTTGTGAATAGCTATTTGTTACAATTTGAAATGTATTTTCCAAATTGAATCTTATGTTTGATTGCGGACCATATTCCGGGTCCAATTCTGCTGTACATATTGGAACTTCGCTGTCTGTTGTCCATTCCCAAACAGCTAAGACTTGTGGGTATTGAGCACTTATAGAAGCTAGATATTTTGAATCAGGTGTGATAGCCACACTTAATGTTCCTTCCAAATGAGAGTTGAAGTAAGTTTGAACTGGAACACTGTTGATAAAAAGCAAATTATTCTTAAAATTTATTTTGTTTCAAAATTAAATTACTAGGAATTTAAATCCCACACGATAATGGTGCTATCATTTCCGGCATCTGCAGTCACTAACCATCTTTTGTCTTCGCTCACAGCACAACAGCTGATGGAATTTCTCTTTATTTAAAAAAAATATATTTTTTGATTTCTAATATTTTTTTAATTACATGGCCTTGAAGTAGTTTTTGTTCATTGGAAGCAAAATCGTTGACCACCCCAATATGAGATGATGCAAAAAACAATTTTTTGCTTTCATTAATGCATAAATTTTGTATTCCAATATTCTTGTTGTATCCAAAACACCATGACAAGTTCTTATGTTAAAAATAAATAATTTTTCATAATTATCTAATATCAATTTACCAAAGCTGTTAAATTGTGATTTGTTTCATTTTGGTCTTTTTTGGTGTTTTCATTAAATTGCATCATGGGGATGGGAGTTGGTGCCCTTGGAATATTGGACTCACTTTCCATCTTTTTATCGTACAGAAAATTAATTTAAGCTATTAATTTTATTTTGATTGATTTTAAAAAGTTTAAATTTATAAATTTAAACATATTATAGATTTGATGAATATTTTAGTTGCTATGGAAACCCAACAACAAAAAGTCAAATTTAACTTACAATTTTCGGTCTGCCGGCAAAAGCCTATCATTTAATTTCGAACCAACATTTATAATTAAAGATAAAAGTAGTTTTCAATCTTTTATTTAGATCAAAAAATTTAATAGATTAACAATTTTATTTCAAAACAATGTTGGTAATTTCGATCATTTTTTAGGCATATTAACCAAAAAGCTTAAAGTCCTTGTGCATTCAGTTCATTGTATCTTCATTTTTTGACAAATTTAAAAAAATTATTTTTAATTAAATCTAAGATTTTATAAAGTTACAATTGTAGGGTTACACATGGTGCACAAAAAGTTGAAAGAACACAATCATTGGCAACTGTTCCTTTAATTCTAAATCCGGTTCGAAGCTTTGATCTTAGAGCCAACAGAGCTAAAGGCACAAAAATCGGTGTACACAAACATTCTCCCGTTCTCGAAAATACTAAGTTAAATTAGCAAAGGATGATTGAGAAGGTTTTAAACTTACATTCGCACCAAAAACACCACGGACAAACAAAAGCACCTTAAATGATTATGAACAGATAAATTTTTAATTTAAATAATTAATTTTTTTACAAAAACAAATTTTAGCGTTTGTGCAGCAATCAAACAAAGTTTGAGTCCATTCGTTTTCGTATTCCCACGCGTTTCCTTTTGGTTCAGTGACTATTACCCTTAAGAAAAAATGGAAGAATACAAAAGAATACAACTAACAAGTAATTACCTTCCTGGATGAGGTTGCTCATAATTGTAATTAGTTCGAATAGCTTCCATTTTTTAAATTTATCTTGATTATTTATTAATTTAAATTTTTTTTTTGACAATTATGCATTAAGGAATTAGCTTTTGCTTAAGATTTTAATTTTGATTTTATAATTTATTTTAAGTATTAGAAGTGAAACCCAACAGGTTTTGTTTAAAATTTTGTTAAGCTCTTGACAAAATTTAAAAAATTAATTGAATAAAAAATTTTTGGTTCGTGTTACTTATTTCACATAATTAAAGCTTTCGTTCAATTTTAAAAATTCCATTTAGTATGTTGATTATATTTTTTCCTTTTAAAATACAACATTTTAATTTAATTCTGATTTTTATGATCTAATAAACTAATTTTACTGCAAAGTTTTCTATTTAAAAAAATTAAATAAACTATAGGAGCATTGTGAAATTCAGCAAAAAAAAATTAAATAAATAAATGTAATTATTATTTATCAAGTATTTAAAAATTTTCTCAATCAGTGAATCAAGATGCAACATATAATGCAGTAATAATCAGCGAATTCTGCGAATAATCTGCATTTATATTTATAGTATAATTTCTTATTTTTCAGTTTTGCATTTTCGTTGATTTTGTACACATTTAGAAGGCTTCGACAAATTGTCATATTTTAAAAAAGAACAAAGTCAAATAATAAAAGCTATCCAACTCAGGTTTATTATTATTTATTACTCAAAGCATTATAAAATTTAGTTTGTTCCAATCTTATGTTTAAAAGTTGATATTTTAAATCAGGTCTCGTTAGGCAGGCTTTTTAAAATTAGATTGTTGAAACGACCTAGATCAGGTCCCACTATCTATCTTTTTTTGTTTTAATTTTTACTTTTATTGTATTTATTCTTCTTTAATTTGAAGGAGCTTTAACTTAATAATAATAATAATAATAACAATAAAAGCTACAGCAGACTTGATAAATATTGACAAATAAATAAATAATTAATTGATTTTATTTTTGTTAAAAAAGCAGACTTAGTTTTTTTGCCATTTATTTTTTTTTCAATTGTTATCAAATTTCAAAAAAAGTTTAATTTATCATTTAAAAAAAATCTCACTCTTTTTTATATGAGTGTAAGCAATCAATATTTTTCCCAGTTACTCATAAATTAATTTTTTTTTCAATTTAAAAAAAACGAGAGAAATTCTCTGCTTCAAGTGTTTTAAAGCTATGATATACTTGACTATGATTTAAACTTCGATTGTAATGGTTTAAAATGTTTGTAAAGATCGATTTTAAAGTTTATATTAGATTAAGGAAGATTTTTGGTTACAATGAATTATTAAGAATTAAATCGTGATGTACATTGCTTTTAATCTACTTAAATACTACAATTATTTTATTAGTAAATTTTAATCATTATAAGACATAATTTAAAAAATGTAATTTATTAAAAAGAAATTTTAGTGTTTTAACGAATCTGTGGATGTCAAAAAGTCTGATTGAATTTCTTATTTTAGTCAAAGTTAAGTTGTGAAAATACAGGACCTTAACAATTTAATCTATTTAAATTTCTATCTAACAATTTAAATTATGATTTTTGTTATTTTTTATTTGATGATTCGGTTAAAAACCGTTCAGAGAAAATGATTATTTAATCGACATCGCCAGAGATAATGAACGGGTTATATACAAAATTTTGATTTTTAATCACCTCATAAAAAAGAAATTTTAATAATTTTTTATATGTTTTTGATTCGTTGCTAAAATTGAAGTTTTAGCTTTAATTTCACATTCAGCACACAAAAAACAGTTATTTTTTTATTTGAAACATAAAATTTTTAATCATTGTATTTTATTTTTATTTAACTTTTTCAATTTTTAATTTTAATTTGAAAGAAAAAAGAAATGTAATTTGTTGCAAATTCACTCATAATTTCCTTTTTTTCAGAATAAAATTTTAAAGAATAATTACATTTTATCCCACGCTAATTGCATGCCGTATCTTCCGGACATATTTAGATGGATATTGATCTAATTTTAAAAGTATCATTTACTGAAAGGATATATTTTCTAGTCGTAGATAATTTTTTTTAGTAGATATTTTATAGATATTTTATTTGAATAAAAATAGATAAAAGTTGTTTAGAAAAGATAATCATTATTAGCAAAAAGACAATTAATATAAAAAAGATATAAAATCAATTACGACTTTTTTTTTGATAATTTCGCTCCTTTGTATTCCTTCACCAGTCTTTCAACCAATGGAATAGAATGACTCAGTCCTGTCCCAACATATCTCTCACTCAATTCAAAAAGCCGATTCGAGACTGTTAGTTATTTTAGTTTATTAAAAGCCTCATGATGCACGATGTTGGAGGGAGTATCATATTTTAACTTAAGAATAGACCTGACTGCTGTATTCTGAATTGCTTGTAGTTTTTTTATATTATTTTCTGAAAATGAATTTAAGCAAGGAAAAGAATAGTCTAAGATAAATATGAGTATATTTTTTGTTAGGAGATAAATATTTTTTTTAGTGTATAATTTAATTCATAAAAAGTAGATAAAAAAAAAATAAAAGTGTATAAACATTTTTTGCAGAATATATTTATTTTTTAAGAAGAGACAATTAATAAAAAAAATTACAAAAATAAAATACAAAAAAAAAATACAAACAAAGTAATTAACACTTATTTTCTTACTCTTTTTGACAATTGCTCGTTTTCATTGCTTGATTTTTTTGGTCTTCCGCGTTTACGTTTCTCAGAAACTTGAATATTATTTTCGACTTGTTTTTCAGCATCTCAACTGTCATCGTCGGTTCATCATGTTTTTTTACTCTTTGGATGAGATTTGTAATTTGAGTTTGTGAAATCTCTACAAAGCCTTCCGATAAATGAAGACGTAACCATCGCGAGATTTCTTTCGGTTTTTTGCCCTCTTTTTGGTACATTTCTACGACTCGGTTTTTGCTTTTTTCCCAAAATTCTTTTGATGGTCCGTCGGTATGCAAGTGAAGACAATCTTCAATACAGACTTTAACGTCTTGACTTGTGCGAAGCTTAAGCGAAAACATTTTTTTGGAACACGACGAACATTTGTAAAATTGCTTTTCACCTTCTTTTGTGACTCTTTTTGCCTTTTTTGCCCATCTATTTCCGTCGATCTGACCACCTTCAAGTGATTCAACAAATTCGGCAAAGTTGGAATAAGTTGCGTATTCGTCGTAGACTGTGTTTGAACCACGTTTCGATTGCACTTGCTCTATCTCTTCAACATCATTATCAGTATTATCAAGTTGATTTTCTTGATTATTGACCGATAAAAGAACAGAAGTTGAAGAGGCTTCAGACATTTTTTTTAATCAGATTTAAAGTTAAAATTTTATTTATTTCAAAGTTTAATTTTCAAGCAGTTTCAAGGAATTCATTTTTATATAAATTATGTAACAAGCTGATTATTTACTCAATTAAGAAATTAATTTAATTGAAATTGATACATTTAAGTCAAATTGTCAAAAATCAAAAAATAAACACTTATATGATAAATATCTACTTCACAAATTAATTATCTACCTTTGAAAATAATTATCAATTTTAGTTTATATTTATCTCCTACAAAAATAATTTATCCACTTATTTTTTTATCTCCTTTTTATAAATAAAATTATACACTAAAAAAAATATTTATCTCCTAACGAAAAACTAGTCCGATAAATATTGGCTCTATATAATTTATATTTATTTCAATTACAAATTTTATTTATTTATTTTTAATCAATTTTAGTTAATGAATTAATTAATTAGAAACCAAAAATAAGTGTTAATTAAGTTTTAGAGTTCACAGTTTTCAAAATCTAACCCATAAAAGACAAATATCTTTTGAGAAAAACATTTATCTACTAAATAAAATGAAAATCTACTTCAAATCAAATATTTAAAATATGTATTCTGTTGCTCTCTTTCAAAATTTATTTAATTTTAATTTTAATATTTATCTACTTTTTAAGTTATATTATTTTAACTTTATTTTAATTTTTTATTTTTTATTTTTTTTTTTTTTATTTATTCTGAAGGAGCTTTAGCTCGGTACAGATATACAAATATACATACTTCAAAAAAACATTTATCTGTTAATTAAATTATCTACTAAAAAAGACAATTATCTACAAGAAATCTATCTGAAAAATTAGGCAAAAACTCATTTTAATAGAAAAAATTATTTGGCTTATTTACCAGGATTTTTCACTTGGGTTACTTTACTCCCAAAAAAAGAAAGTATTTACATTCAGAGTTTAAAAAAATTTAATTTAATTTTATTTTATTAAATCATTTAAAATTAGAGAAAATGACTAAAATATCAACAATCCAAGAAAAAATCAAAAAAATAATTTACAAATTATCCTTAAAAACGTCTTAAGATTTCAAATTGGCCTAAAACATATAAGACTCAGTTAGATTCGAATCGTGGAGCTTTTCAGCTTCATATTTTTTGATCTAGAATAAAAAAAGCTTAGAATAAAAGATAATTAATTTTTTTTCTAAATCTACTTGTTCTTCAGCTAGTACCAAAATAGGAACCCATGCATCTTCATCTCTGAGATTATAATCGTTGACTGGGTGATATTCTTTAGATTTTAAATAGTGATTATTGTTGTCATAGTTGTACTCAGTCGATGAACAAACAGTCGAAACAGCATCTACTGATAAATTCTGCAAGTTTTTAACTAAATGCTTTTCCATAGAATGGGGAAGAAGCTGGGAACTATCACGGCGAACATTTGCCAAGTTGGTTTGTTCGTTTGTCGAATTGGTTGCTTTAAGCTCGCTTTTTTGCTTATCTAAATAAAATGGTTCATCGCTAAGGCTCATGTTATAACCATAATTCACATGTGACTTATTCAAGTGGTCAATGTTAAAATTTTTTTGGACATTTTTAGATTTTTCTTTTGTTTTGGCCTTAAATTTTGTCTTAATTGGTGTTGAAAATATGGTTATTTCGCGTGGATAAGCCAGCTTATTCACAATTTGCTCATCAACTTGACTATTAGAGCGACTTGTAGATGATGTCTGGTTCAAATTGGATATTATCGATGTGTCATTACTGCTGGCATTGTAAGTTATATTTGAAATTTCAGGAGAACTTTTTCTAACAAATAAAATTAAATTTTTGAATTAAAAAAAAATCAAACTAATTAAAAAAATTTCATGCCCATGCAAATCAAAAAAGCATTTAAAGAACTAAACCTAACCTAACATTCAACTAAAACATTTTAAGGCTTTAAGAGTCATAAAATGATACGAGTTGACAATAATAAAAAAAAAAACATTTTTTTATTTTATACTTTAATTGATAAACGGGATATTTGAAAGCTTGATTGCTTTGTTGGTAGTTTTTGTCTTTTACAACTTTGTAACTGGTTGATGACCCATCGGTCAGACAAACAAGACCCGTTGGTTTAATCAGTCTTTTTTCTTCCAGATCGGAGTAAATTTCTGTCGATGAGGCGGAAGAGGACGAGCGATCGTTGGCCACTGAATTTCTTGCCGAAAAACAGTATCTCAAGTCGATTGTTGCCTCAGCTAGCATTGCTGGCGGAGGAGTTGTCTGACCACACGAGCCTACCACACTCATGTATTCAGTCGATTCATAGCCCAGTTTGGTGTAAGATTGAGAATTTTCACCCGAAAAACTTGGCTCTTTTTGGTACGATTGATTCAATTTTTGATTAGTAGAACTACTCAAATAGCTCGACGCCGAACTAGATAAAAGCACTGACGTACACCTGAAAATTATTTTTTTAATTTTTCTTTTCTCCTATTGTTAGTTGTTAAAATTAAATTTTAATTCGTGAAAAATTGTTATTATTTGATGTTTTTTAAAGGGTTTCCTTTTTTAGTTCGGGGATTCTTTTCTAATGCAGAAGCAATTGTTAAAAACATAAAAATTAAGCAAAAAATAGCGATTGATTCATCATGCAATTTTCAAGAATTAAAAATAAGCAATAAAATATATTCTAAGTAAATAACATACTTTTTTGATTTCTTTTTGCATTTTTTTTGACACAGTGCAATTATAAGCAAAACCAACAGTGACAAAACCACAAATCCACCTAGAAATACAATTTTAAAATAACAAATTTTATTTTACTGGAAAAATAGTTTTACCTAGTGCAGTTACAGATGCTATAAGCTTGATTTTATCTGGATCGTAAGACCGTTCCGATTTGATTGTACAAAAATTTCCGGTCCAAAAATGACTTTCATCAAGATACATACATCTTTATAATAAAAATAGATTAGGTTGAAAAAATTTTAAAAAAAATTACGAGCAGGCTGGTAATCCATTTGGCATTACTACACAGACTCCATTGTTTTGGCAAATATCTAAGTTTTCATATAGTAAGCATGAGTTTTCGAGACGAACTTTGAAAGAATTCTAACACAGGTTTTTTATATTTTATTAAATATTACTCTGGGTTCCATTTTCATTAGTAATGTAGCCATCAATAAATTCAACATCGAGGTCAAAATTTGTATTTGTCAAATGTTTTCTAAGTTCATTTACTTTAGGAAAAAAAATTTATTTTAAATAAAATTTTATTGTTTTTTGAATTACGAGCTGAAAATTTTATTGAATTATGAACTGGTGAATTGAATAAAATGTAGTGCTGAATATAGAAGTTTAAATTGTTTTGATCAGTTAGTTGATTTACATTTCTTTTTGTTTTTAGCAATGGACATCTAAGATTTAAAAAAATTAGAACATAAATATTAAAATTTATTAAAAAATTATATAAGTTATATCAAAATGTACCACTCTTTTATGGAAAACTTAAAGTTCATGTTTATGATCACATGAGCATTGTGAATCTTGGTACAAAGAACAAAAGCAAAATATTAAAAGTGCCAAAGCTCATGTTCTGAAGGACCAAAACATGTTCTGTAAATTGTAGCAACTGATACATCCTTTGTACCACCAAAATACTGATTCTGCAAAACTCTGCAATAAATTTACAAAACTTAGAAAATTTTAAATTTGAGATATTATATTATGTTAAAATCCAACTCAACTTTAAGTGATGGTACAGAGGATGTATCAATTGCTACAATTTACAGAACATGTTTTGGTCCTTCAGGACTTAAGCTTTGGCACTTATAATATTTTGTTTCTGATTTTTTTACCAAAATTCACAATGCCGTTCACATGATCAAAACTTAATTAAAATCTCAAAAAATATGATGATTTGAGATTTTTAATTTATCTTTTTTAATTTTTTAGTCGATTTCAAAATTTATCAACCGATTAAAGTCGATTACCATCACTAGTTTAAAATTACCTGAAGTTATTAGAAAGTGTACTAAATAAAATTTTTTTTTAAATAAAATTTAATTCGTAAAATTTGTTCTTCTTTAGTTAATTACCACGATTAAAATTATTCGCCTAAGTTTGACTTTAAAAATTTTCTATTTTGAAATCGATTGAAAAAATTTAATTGATTTTTGGAATGCTATCAACCGATTGGAGTCGATTTCTTTTTTTTTTTTAAAGATTTATTTATTTAAATTTAATAAAAAATTTAAAATGGCTTCGAGCTCACTAATTGAGTGTTACCTCTTTCAGCTCGCTCCTTCAGCCTAACACTAGTCTTCTCATTTATACTTTTTTAAAAAGCATCACCACGTTATCATACTGATATGTCGTAAATGTTAATCAACCAAAGGGAATTAACATCTATTTCAAAAAATTAGTAGAGCAATTAAATTTCTAATTTGATTGAAAATTAATTATATCAATCAAAAATAATAGGATCAGATTTTGTTTTGAATTTTGAATTAAAATCATCATTTAATTTTTTTTTTGAAAATGTGAAAATATTTGCTAATTTAGTGATTAAATAATTTTTGATAACCCTAAGAAGATTAGTTCCTTTATTTATGAAAAGGAAATAAAGTAAAATATAATTAACAAAAAAGGTAAAAAAAGTTAATATTAAAATTTTAATGCCTAATATTAATAATATTTAATTCTTAATTTTTTCTAAAAAATTGCATTGTTTTTTATTCCAAATCTCGAATTAGTTATTTGTGATTAGCTCTTTTAGCAAAATATGCAACTACAAGATTTTTAGATTTAATTCAAAAGATATGACGAAATATTTAATAATAATATTCCATTTTAAATGATTTAAAATAGTTCATTTTTTTATTCAAAATTTTTAAAATTTTTGGATCAAAAAATAATGGTTGATAAATTCTAAATCTTAATTTGATTAATTTATTTTTATCTAGATTTTAAAGTTGAAAATGATTAACTTTAAATTCTAGATAAAAATAAATTACATCGTCTTGAAATTTTTATGATATATTATATTAAAATAAACACATATTTTTTTAAAAAGATCAATTCTAATAAAATTATAAAATCCAAAATTACTTACTTAAAATTTTCAATTTTTACAATTTCTACTCCTTCAAAGTTTTCTACATTTCTATAAATTTCTTCTAGTTTGACCTTTATATTTTCTTCCTTTAATTTATCACTTAGTCTCTTAGAACATAATTTAGCTCGTCCATTAAGAGATACTAAAATCGACTGACTCGAATTATAATTAATTTTGGTCCGTAGATTGGCGTCCATTTTAAATTTAGATTTTTTGAATGTATTTTTTAATTCGGTTTTTTGATTCATAGCTTTAATTGTTAAAGCTAAACTTGTTGTAGGGTATGTAGATCTTGAAATACTGGCTGTAGTGTTTGATGTTTGGTAAAGTTGTTTAGTGGAATCTGGCAATTCAGGTGTTGTAGTGGAAGTACTGATTGTTGTCTCTATTTTAGCTTTTGTTTGCGCAGTTTTATTTGATGAATTTTGTAAAGAGTTAAGTTGAGAAATTAGATTTGGACATGGACTGTCAAAATCTGGTCTTTCAAATCTGAACACTGAGCTGCTTAGCAGAAAGTAAGTTGGGTTTATTGCTGAATAAGTCTCGTCAGTAAAAACAGCAACTCTGAAATAATTTTTGGGTTTAATTTAAGTAAATGAAGATAATTAAAATAAACAAGGTACATACACAAAATAAACATCTTCATTATTGTTCGGAATCCAAATCTGTTCAAAAATATGATCTTGCCTTTTGTTTCTGTGTCCGAAAACAGTCTAAAAAAGAATAAGTATTTTATACAAAAATAAACAATATGAGCCAAGAGCCGATTTTAAAGTAAGTTTAGCCAAAAATTATTAAAAGTTAATGATTTGTTTGTTCTAACATAGGAAATTAAAAAAAAATGGCTTATTATGTAATAGAAAAAAAATGAAAGTATGGCTTTGTAATTAGGAATTTTGACGCTGACACGTTTTAGTATACTTGATATTAACCCTAGTTTACGTAAATGAATAGCAATGATTTTTTTATGAAAAAGGTAAGCTATAATATTTTTTATTTATATTTGATTTTCAAAAGGGCATTTTTATAAAAATTCTATTTGTATGAAAGAAATTGAAAAGAAGAAAAATTCTGTTGTATTTGAAATTTTTGACTTGGCCATTTGTTGTAATTTATTTTAATAAAATGAAAAAAAAATTACATCATCACGGTTATAGCAATAGATTGTGTCAGTGGTGGCAGATTGAACTAATCTCCATGAGCCAACAACAGAATTCGTACAAGAGTTTTTAGCCACCAGCAAATACCATAGTTGATTAGAATCTGCTTGTCGATTCATAAAATTTATTCGAACTAAAATATATTTGTATTTGCTAAAGCCTTAAATTTTATTCAAATAAATTCTTACTTTTTATCTCACTTGTCAGGTTAAACGAATAGGTCTTTGAGAAAACATTGACAAAAAAATCCGGTTTTTCACGCTCAATTTGGTCGAAAAGCTCTATTTTTTTAGTTAATGCAAGTGGGTCAAAATTGCAGTAATTTATTGAATCCTGATCAAAGCTTTGCTTGTATGAACTCGAGGTGTATTCCAATTTTTTGGAGTCATCGATGTTAAAAATGACCAAATGATTGTTATCACTGGTTTGATCAATTACGTTGTTCAGAGCATGTGACATATTGAACATTAAAAAATTAGTAATAAACAATTTGATTATTAAATTAAAAAAAGGCATTTTTTCTGTTGATAATATTAACTCATTCTGTGATTTTAATTATTGAATTATATTTTTTGCCAAATTAAATACAGAGTGGCATTTTAAAAATTGTATCTAAAAAAGGAATCATTTAACTAAAATTTGGTATTTTAATTATATTTTATTAAATGATTAAATGTATTTATCTAACGAATAATTAAGAATTTCTCTTCTGCTGTTGTAATTTGACTCTAGGACTTACTTTAAGAGAAAATTTAGATTAAAATAGTTGCTTAAATAAATTATTTTTGAGTTTCTAAAATTTGTGAACGTAAATTTTTAGATTTAAAAAAATAAATAAAAAATAAATTACAATTTTAAGTTTTCACTTAAATTTTTTAACTTAAACTTGATTAACTTTATATTGACATCAAGGTATTTTATTTTTGAAAACACTTTAATCAAGATTATGATGTTGCTTGCAAAATCTCATTCTTGAGTGTTTTATTTTTGCAAATAATTCGGTTTCTAATTTAGAAAATTTGATGTCATACAAAATAATGCTCCTTATTATGGAATAGTTTTACTATGTCATTGAAATAAATTTTTGGATTTAGTTTTTTTGAAATTTTACAAAAATTTGAACAACTTTTAGTTGAATCGTTTAGGATCTTATTTTTCTTAGAGTAAAAGTGAAAAAATTAAATTATTTGTTACATTGTTCTCTGTAGGATTAAGAGTTATAATTAACTAAAATTAGATCTCTAGCCTAATTCAAAATCTTATGTGAACAGATTAGAACAGTAAGATTTTTTTTTAAATAAAAGAAGCAAAATGAAATCGATTGAAAGCGATTTCAATAATTAGAATTATTTCGAAATTAGTTTTTTTTTCATTAAATCTAAGCACTTAAAATCTTTAAATATCATTTAAAAATAGTTTGCTATAAAATTTGATAAAAAAAAATAAAAAGTATTGTTTATTAAGTTTTAAATAATTTTTATCTAAAAAAGAGTATAAGAAAGAACCTATACAATTTTAAATTTATGGAGTATTGTTTTTTTTTAATCATAAATTTTTAACAAACAAACAAATAATGTATAGCAAAATAAATCAGTTTTACTTTATTTTCAAGAATAAAATGCTTAAAACATATAAACATTTAAATTTATTTATATTTTAGCATTAGCTTATCACCAAACAAAAGGACATAAAAATTTTATTCAATATTTTCAAAATAATTTCTTATTCTTTAAAATATTCGAACAAAATTTTAAACATTTAAATATGATTTGAAAAAAGCTCTCTCTTTTAATTTTTTTGAAAAAAAACCTTAAACTAAAAGAGTAAAAGGTCAATCAAAAGTACTTAATCAATTAAAGCACTCAATTTAATTTTAAACTAGAAAATTTTTTACATTTAATTGCTATTTTATTGAAAAAAATAAAATAAAATAATCTAAAATTGTTTTTTGTTTTATTTTTAAGTGGTCTTCATGAATTAAGTCAATTTTTAATAAAAAAAAATTTCTGACACAAAATCTCTTTATCATAAGCCCAATTTTACACAATTTCTAACTTAATTCAATTTGGTATGAATATACTTCAGCAATTCTAGATTCAAGGCTAGAATAGTTATTTAATAATTTTAAATAATAAAAGAAGCTTAGTATATTTGAGTTGGCTATTACTCAACCTGAAACACGTTCTTGATAAATTCTATCATAATGCATTTAACAAATATTTGCTATTTTGTTTAATCCCAACAAAATTTAATACAAAACCGAAAATCCTTGTCCACAATTACATGTACTGAAACTTGAAAATCTTAGTATGAATCATATAAGTAGCACTACTTATATTTTAAAAGTTTTCCAATAGTTCCAAATTTGATTTCGGTCAGTGAACAAAATTTTATTGAATTTTATTCTGACTATCATTTTTCAAACTATTTGTTGTTTAGAAATTTATTTAAATTTTCAGAATTAAAAAAATGGATCAGTTTAAAAAAATTTGTAGCATCATTTTTAATTAAAATAATTTTTTTTTATTTCTTAACAAATAAATAATGATCTCAAATAAATTTTGCAACTGCATTTTGCCTCGAAATGAATTTTAATTGAAAAAAGTCAATTTCTATGAGTGAAAAGCTCCTAGAAATCTAGCCCCAGTACTTTTTAGGGTGCTTATTTATTTTTAAACAGGATAATTGGTTTTAGATGCAAAATTTTATATCCAAAAATTTAAATTGATTAGATAACTAAATAAGCTATTGGTTTTTTATGACCAAAGATTTAACCCTGCTAAGTTGAGCAAATACACTTCAAGAATTATTGTCTTGATAAGATAATCTTGAGCAAGAAAGACTTCGAATTAAACACTGGTCTCTTGACCAATTTATTTGTTTTATCGAAAATACATTAAAGATCTAACTAATAGATAATTATTTTTCTTATCTAATCTTATTTTAATCCCAAAGGCCAATATTTTTATTCACAATTTGGCTAAAAGTCTTTCAATGAAGACAAAAAGAATGGATTTTTTAGATTAAAAGAGATCTTTGGCTTTATTTTAAATTCGTTTAATTTCTTTTCCTGATAGAAATTTCAGCTCCACTAAAAAAAGCAATGGAATAAATTGGGTTTACACAATTAGCGACCAATTTTTAATCAAAGTGTTTTGATTCAGGTATTCTAGCTTGTTTTAGTTAAATAAATAAAATATTAAAACCCTGCACTTTTAAATGGTCCTTTTATTTGTACTTAAATATTTACTCGCACCAAGCTCTGTTAAAGCAAATAAATTTTAGCCTATTTACACTTGACGTAAAAATTTGATGGATTCTTGAATTTTGGCTTGAAATTCTAATCCATTTAAAAACTCTGGTAATAAAGATTTTATTTGTTATTCATGCATTTGAAGGCTTCTCTTTATTTCTCTGTTCAACTTTTGGCTTGAAAAAAAAGCTTGATTTCTAAAATAAATGATTGAAATAACCAGAGAAAAAACTCGATCAATTACCTTTTAAATTTGAATTTAAAAAAATTATTATTTGCAATAAAAGACAAGTCTTTACCAAAAAAAAAAGAAAGAATTGCTGCTATAAAAATTTATTTGTTCTAAATAGTTGTAAAAAAAGTTAAATTTAATAATAAGTCTTTAAAATTACAAGTTTTATGTTCACTGAGTCATCAATACCTATTTTCAATGAAATATTAAAAAAACAAAAGAATTGTATGATGAATAATTAGAGCTTTATTTTACTGGGGTATTACTGATTTGAAATTAAGAAAAATTTCTTTAAACAATCTTGAATCGAAATATTTGTTAGCTCATAAAATAATTGAGTTTTGTTTTCATTTAAAAAATAATTAAGTCAACTACGAGCTACACGTCTGACCAGCTCTTTCTTTTGTTGACAGTGTTAATCAGAATAATTTAAATTTAAATTTCATTTGAATGCCTAAGGTCTGTTAAAAACTTGTCCTAAAACTGCCCACTTAATTTTGAAAATTTTTTATTCAATTTTGATTTTTGACTTGTAAGGAAAATTTTCTTTGCTAATTATACCGTGTCCATAGAATTTAAAATATATTTAAAAAAAGAAAAAGAAAATTTTTATTTTCTTTTTTAAATTTTGTTGTACTATTGTGGCCAATTAGTTGACCAAGCTTAGAAATTTTCTAGCATGAATTTTAATTGAAGATTTTTCTTCATTCCTAGTTATATACACCTTGACAATTTCAAATCGAGGTTTTATCCACAAATAATGCAGGATATACTTTGAGGATGAAAATATTTAAAATTTATCCGTTTCTCAACTCGTTAAAAATATTATCAACAAAAATTTTTGTTTAAAAATGCAAGATAATAGAAGAGTAATTTAGCTTTTCATAAAAATTTTTCAAATATTTTTTAAACAATAGTAACTTAAAATAGAAATCGTTAGCCAAAAAGTGTATAAATTAAACGAATGAACAATTGGTCCAAATTAATCTACTTGACTAAAATGAGAGCAAGCCACTAACGCCTTTCTTTAATCCCTTATTCTTTTTTTATTTTGGAAATATTTCGCGCAATTTAAAATAAATAGTGATATTTATTCATATACTATTAATTAAACTATTATCAATCTTAATCATCACTTTTCAAACTCATTGCTACTAATTGTTAGTATATGGCTAGTACCTAAAAATATTCCTCAACTTGAGCTCTTTATTCCAACAACAATTAATAATTCAAGCAATTCTGTTGTATAGGAAAAAATTCATGAATAATTTTTCATTCATTTTTATCTTTACTTTCATTACCTTAAATAAAATTTAAGCCTGCTACCAATGGCAAGCAAGGTGTTCTGCTGAATAATTCTTAGTAAAATCAGAATGGCATTGGATGGTGTACTTTGGGAAAAAAAAAGTAGGGCTTTGAAAAGTCAATGGATGCATAAATAAGATATTTACTCTTAGAAAAATTAAAGAACAAAGTCCACTATTCGTAAACTTCATTGACTTCAAGAAAGTCTTTGTTGGCATACACGGAGAAACATTGTGGGCTTTATTAAGATCTAATGGTTTGCCACAGAAGATATTGAAGATATTATTTTAAATAAAATTTAAAAATAAGCTATTCGCTTTTTTTTTTGACAAAACTATTAATTTACTTCGGTCTAAGAGAAAATGATAGACATTCTTTTGATAAACAAACATTTCCTTAATTAATAGGTGAACATCTAAAAAAATCTTGTCTATCGAGGATAAAAGAGCGGATATTTAAATATCTTCAAAAAATTAAACTGGCAACTAAATTAAAAACTTTCATGGATCACCTATCTCTAGATAAGAATTAAAATTTTTATTTTTATGCTATGCTTTCGCTAATTATTTTTTTTTAAAGCGGAAATATTTTCATTTTCTTTTCAAACTTTTGTATTATTTTAAGATAAATGGAAACAAAAATCACGATAAGTATAGACTTTTTTTTAATTAAAAAGTAACTTGATTCATTTAATTCGTTTAAACTTGAATTTTTTCTTTTCAAAAATAATTGAAAGTAAAAGTCATGTATTTTAATGGAAATACAATAGAGACTGTCGACAACCAACGTGCTTTTTAATACCTAAAATAAAAAAAAATGTTTCTTTTATGATTAACACTTGAATTTAAACTTTAAAAAATGTTAGATAAAAATTTCCATTGTACTTAGATGAATAGAAAAGGTTAAGCAAATACAGATCTACCATCTTATTCGAAGGTTTATTGGCTTTTGTACTTGGTCAAAAATGTTTGATTTTCGGATAAAACGGAATTTTCCGTGATATCTTTAGAAAGTGTTCTAATTAAATTGCTTATCTATCTTCGAGCTGACATCTAATATTTGTGAAAAATCGTGATTAAAAATTAAGGTTTCTAAGTTTTTTTTTAAATCTAAATGACCCGTTGAATTTAATTCAAGCTATCTTACAATGATTAAAAAATCTAAATGATAATAGTATATTTATTGAACCCTATTAGTGCAATGATTGATTTATTAGAATTTATATTTACTTGTAAAACAGAAATACTTGTCATTTATTAGAATGATTTAAGAATTAAAATTCTGAAATTATCCTATTTAGTTGTTCAGTTTTGATTTATAATCCCCACTAAAAAAACTTATCTTATTTTAAAATTTAATAAAGCCTTATTTTAAGAAGTCGAATTATTTGATACCCTTAGTAAAAAAGCTAATTGATATCTTGATTAGGCATTGCTGATAAATTTTCTTTTATTTGTAATCAGATCTAAAAAATTTTTTAAAATTAATCTAACTTACGAGAGAAACAGGCTCTTTTGACATTTATTACGATGCCTTAATATTAAACCTAAACGTCTAACAATAAATAAACTTTAATCTGATATATACATCATATATCGGTAATAAGATAACATAATAAATATTAAAGAATTCTTGAAATTGAATTTATATTTTTCAAATATAAAAGGTGACTTTTCGACTTAGGTGATATAAAGCACTGCAATTGAGGCAATTTTAACTAAGCAAACAAGTAATAAAATCTATCTAGACATGATCAATTTTGATTTTTATTGCTGTCACTGATCACGATTTGTTTACAATATAAACAAATGTTTATTAAGATTCTTCCTATTCTATGATTTCTAAGTGCTTTTGATGACTGACAATAATCGGAATTAAAAGCTTAAACGTCAGTTTATCACAATCTTAAGAGCATTTTCTCAGGTATGTTTATTTGAATTATATTTTAAATTGAGAGAAAATCCTTGGTAAAAATATAAATTAAATTTTAAATATATACGTCCTTCTAATCACATTTTTAGCATCGGAAGTCTAATAATCGATTTTGGAATATGGTTCAAACAGGAAATTTTGATTTCCTTAAATCAAATATTTAACAAAGTTAATACAAAATTTAGAATTTCACTTTTATCTACCATATTAATTTTTGAAATGAATTAATAAGAAGTTTATGTCATTTTTTGCAAAAAAAATCTCGAAAACCTAACTCAGATAAGCTTAAGAAAAAGGTGAATTAACATTTTTAATAGAATTAAAATCTTACTTTATATAACCTTTTAAAATTTAGGAAAAAAAACTTAAAGTTTATTGTTAAAAAAAATTATAATTATCAATTAAAATGCACTTTTTATAGAGCTGAAAATATTTTTTACAACATTTCATATACATTCAGCAAATTTTATTAATTAAAAGAAATAAAATGCTCTGCTTAAACAATTCATTTGATTAATCCTCAAATTTAAAAAATGGATGAAAAGAAAAAAAAAGTATTTTCAAGATAATTTTATAATACATGATAATCTTAATTTTAAATGAACATGTAATTAATATAAATTAAACAAAAGCCACAAAATAACGGAATGTCTGGATAAACATTTAAAAATATTCTCAAAGTTTTTATGATTTTTTAAAACAAATATTTTAACTTGTCCATATTAATTTTGATTAAGATATGCCAAAAGAAAAAAAAATGTCTACTTAACACCGTTATTAGTGATTAGACCTCTAATTAAATAAAAATAACCTTGTTTTTGGTTTCTTTTTTCAATAGAACAACTAAATCCATGTATTTTTAAGTTATCTAAAACACATTTATTTTGTTTTGTTCTATATTTACTTACTTAAAAAAGCCAGACTCGATTGATTAAAACGATTTAGATTAAATTTGAATGTTTATTATTTGAATCCATTCCCTACTTTTACCTGTTGAATTTGTGTCTATCACGGTTTTTTTCTCTTCTACAAAAATTTTTGTTTATTACCTATGTAAATTACTATTTGCAAGCTACATGTAAATATTATGTTAGAATCAACCGCTCGTCCTAATGATATCAAGTTACTTGATATTTTTGTTTTTTTTTGTCAAACGTGCTGTCAAGGTATTTTATGCCTAGACAGAAAAAAACTTCAAATATTTTAAAGTATGATACAGTTAATCTGTACTGAAATTTAGAGATTTTTTACAAGAAAGGCCAACTTTTATCAAATAAATTCATTTAAATACCCAAACATCAATGCGGTATGAACCACTGTTTATAATAAACAAACTGAAAAACAATTGTGTTTTTATTTTAAAAGAAAAAAGGGATTATTTTTGGTGCAAGTGGACTGTGAGGAACAAAAATTGGCTAGAAATTATTTGCTTTAAGAATTAAAAATTAAAAGTCCATTGTTTCTTTTTTGTTCAATTGTTTCCATGATATTTTGGTTGATATTGAATTGATTTTTTTAAATTAAAATAATTTCTTTTAATCTTTTTAGCTTTAAAAAAATCATGTGAATATTTAATGCGCTTTTTGTTTAGCCTTTGGAACAGCTCTCAAACATTAGGACACCTGCTTTATAAGAAGACTATTTTTCAAAGTCATATATATTCAAAGTCACAGACGAATTAATTCAGCTGTTTAAAATCATCAATTACCTGTGTTCAGTGGAATCAACTTTTTACCAAATCAGATTTGGAGAACGAAAAGCTTTGGAAAATTGAATTTTCATTCTTATGCTCAAAAATGAATTTAAATTTTTTTTTTACCAAAAATTTTAATTAATTAAATTTTCAAAATTTTTCAATTTTTAACAAATTAAATTCAGAGAAAAAAAATATAGTTGCATACCATGCTAAACAGCTCCCAAATATTGTCCAGTATTCTGCATTCATAAAATTTTTGCAGAGATTTGCAGATTTAAAAAATTCAGTTGAACATTGAATGCTTATTTTGAAAATGTGCTTCTGCAATAAAATCTTTAATAGAAAATTAGTTTAAGATCTTCTTTAAATGAAAATTTTTAAGCATGATCATGAAAATTTGATCATTTGCCTACATTTTGAAATTGTTTAATGCTTGGAATATCTTACTGCAAGCTATCGTTGATTTAATCAAAGCTACTGAAGGAAAACAAATTTACTAGTTCAAATCCACATTCGAGAAATAAATATTTTAAAATTTTATTTCTATTAAGATTTGAATTCCTAGAAAATGTTCACTATTTAATTTAATTTATTCATTTTTTTTTAATAATATTATTATAAAAATCTTCAAAAATGGTTGAGTGAAGTTGGATACCAAATTATCAATCAATTTATTGTTCTCCTTACAGCTTTACAATTGATTATTAAACATCTTTTTCAGAAATATTCTTATGAATGAAATTGAAAAAAAATTAGCATTTTTCAAAACCAATTGATAACTATGTTATTTTGGATTTCAAATAAAATGTTAAAGTTAATACAAATCGAAATTATTAAAGATATTAATTTTTAAATTTTAATAAATCAAAAAATTTCAAAGTTAAGTTAAAAATTTTTTTAGTTCAAATTCACATATTTTAGGTTTGGTTAAAATTTCTTTTTTTTTTATTTCTTTCAGGATTTTAGTTTCGAATTGAGGTTAACAAATTTTCGGAGGCATTGTGAAATTTCATAAATACCTTCCAATACACAAATAAAAATTTTTTTTAACTTTTTTTTTCTAAATGACTTAAACTTGTTCTGCAAATAAAACAAAGTGAAACAGCTTTTGTTTGGAAATTTGAAGTTTATGATCAATTTTTGATTCTCAAAATGATTAAATCAAACTAAAACTGTTAAATAAGCTGCTATTTATTAATAGAATTAATGCAGAGATACATTTTTGGATTTAACATACTATTATTATTTATTCAGTAAACACCGCGAGGGTGATGTAAAAAAAAATAAAATAAAATAAGAAAAAAATGAAAATTAAAGTAAAGTTTGTCTTTCTAAATAATTTTAAATAATTTTAGTGAAAAAATTATAATTTTTTACTATGTTAAATAAAAGAATAAACTCTGTAATATCAAAATGCACAATGCAGAGTGCACACCATCTAAATGATGCTATTTTAAGTGGACAATTTTTTGCAGACTTTTGCAGATTTTACCTTAAGATGTAACAAAGTATGTTAAAACCAAAAATTTACCTCTGCACTAATTCTATTAAAAAATTAAAATTTATTTTAGAGTTTTAGTTTCATTTGATCATTTTGAGCATCAAAAATTGATCATAAACTTCAACTTGCCTTTTGTTTCACATCCTACAATAAATCTGCAAAATCTGTTAAAATTAATTGCGTTATATTTTAAATACTTTTAAATAGCGTGCAATTTTGCAGATTCTGCAGTAGGTGAAACAAAAGTTGCTGTTAAGTTAATGTTTGTATGAAATTTCACAATGCCCCCGAAAATGTGTTTATTTCAATTCGAAACTAAAATTCTGAAAGAAACATAAAAAAGACATTTTCAGCCATTTTCGTCAATAATTTTTAGATAAAAAATTTTCTTAAAAAATCCTTAGGGTTTTGACAATTCTTGATTAGGCCTCTTTCAAATTATTTTGAAAATAGAACTCAAAAGGTTTGAATATGAGGTAAACTATCCAAACCTTTAAAGAAGAAATTTGGAGTACCCAAGGTTCAGTTTTAGGTCCTCTGCTTTTTCTGATTTTTGTCAATGATTTACCATTTTTATTTAAAGACATCAAAATATCAAAATGTTTTCAGACAATACAAACATTTAGTTTTTCAAATATAGATCTTGAAATAGTTCTAAGGAGTCTAAATTTTGCAAATAATAACTTAAATGATTGGTGAATTTTAATCAGATAGATATAAACTGGTCTAAAACATTTTGCATCATATTTTCTAAAATAAGAACCTTCTATCCGGAAAAGATTAGAATAGGCGGAAAAGATATACTTGTTGTTAAGGAAATTTGTTTGTTGGGTTTTATAATTGATCAAGATCTAAACTTTATAAAACTTGCTTGTAAATCCATTAATGTAAATAAGAAACTTATTCGTATCAAAATATTTTTCTGTCTTGCTACATCAGTTAAGGTGCAGTTTTTAAAGACCTTTATTTTACCTTATTTTGATTATTGCTTTAATCTCCTATACTATTTTTAACAAGTTAGAAAAAAGCTTTTATATTTTTATCTTTAAACTTTTTAATTTAAAGTTTAAAGATGATTCCTTTAATAAAATAAACAACTTTTTAGAAAAATTCGGTCTTTATTCTTTTCAACATAGAACATATGAAAGAATGATTACCTTCTCTTTTAAATGTTTATTTTATAATAATTCAGCTTTAAATTTGAAAGATAGACTGATAAAAAATGACTCAAGAAAATTGAAATATAATTTAAGGAACAGCAATAATTTATTTAATCGAAACAAAATTAAAAAACATAAAAGTTTTGTTTTGAAATTAAGTTAATTGAGCTTAATTACTGGTATAACTATATAGTCGCAAAGAAGGTCGGCCCTCTTCATTAAAAATTTTAAACCTTCCTTGTGATTTTTAAAATTGAAATTTCCGGTTTTATTTAATGAAGGGTTTTTCAATATTAAATGATTCAATCATTAGATGGCAAGAATTATTTTTAGTTCAGTCTCCTCTCAAAAATTTTTTATTTCTTGGTTTGGTTAAATTTTTTCTACCTTATTTTAGTTGAATATAAAAGAAGAACATTTAATTTATCTAATATCAAGATCAATTTATCTAATATCAAGATCAAGTTCTAATCAAGACAAAATTTAATAATATTTGAAAATTAGAAAATTTATGTTTGTTTAAAAGCTATGACCAAAGTATCACAACGTATCTGCAAAATAAAACATATAGTATTAATATTTAATATACTAAATGAACTGGTTCAAAATTAAAACTTTTAATCTGATTCGTTTATTGAAACATTAGTATCTATATTTTTTGATTTCTAAAAGCTACATTGTAAAGAATTTCGTTTTTTTTTTAATCTAAATAAGATATGAAATCTTAAAAATTAATTTTTTTTATTTTTTTTTCAATTTGGTTTTATAAAAGAAAATTTTTAATTTTTTTTTTATTTACTATTTAAAAAAAAAGCATTCTAAAAATAACTCAAAAAAATCAAGATTGTTTTAAAATACATTCATTATTATTTTTATCAATCTAAAACTGTTTCAAAAACAATTTGAAATAGAACATCATTTAAAAAATTTACTTTTTTATGACTTATATAACAAAATCACATTTTACTGACATTTTTTTTGAAATTTTTCAGATTCTAATTTTCCTTAAAAAAAAAGAAATATAGCTTCTGAAACAATCTATTTTGTTCCAAATTCTTGCTAAAAATCTAGTTTTAAAACCAGAATTTTGACTTAATAAAAACAATGGATTTAGTATAAAATACTTAATTTTTGACCATAAATTACTTGAAACAAAATCTTGAACTATAAAAAGCTGCCGATTCTTAAATCAAAATAATTTTTTTTTCAGTTCAGTTATTTTAAGTTTTAACTTTTTATAGGTCAAGAACCAATCTTTGTATTCTATTTAAAGTGAAAAGTTTAAAAGTGAAATTTAAATTTATTTTAATCAGAAAATGCAAAGAATTTTATTCTGGAAAAAAAAGATTAAAAAAGAAGAAATAAAGGAATATAGAGAAGATGAGAGCTTGTCTGTAGACATTAATATTAATCGTCCGACATACAATCATGCAAAATTTCATCATAAATACAAGTCGGCAAATTTTGTTGGGTTTAGCATTTTTTTGTTCATCCAGAACATGGTGATAAAAAGCTGCTCACCAGGAAAAGATTGCTTCAAAAAAAACTTGATAAATAGATTTCCGGCATGGAAATGGATTCGAAATTACAACTTTAAAGAATGGTTTTTGGCGGATCTCTTGGCTGGTATTACTGTTGGTATTATGCACATACCCGAAAGCATGGGTTATGCTCTATTGGTAAATATTCCACCAATTTATGGTCTTTACAGCTCGTTCTTTCCAGCTTTAATCTATTGGATTTTTGGAACTTCAAGACAGATATCAATTGGAACTTTGGCTATTGTCGCACTAATGGTAGGCACATCATTATCTCAACTAGAAGGAAAATATGCTCCACCTGAAGGCTTTAATAAAACATTATACGAATATAATTTGGCAAACAATATTTCACAGAACATTGACGCTTCAAATTATTTGAGTTTGGATCGAGATCAAGCTAAAGTTTTGATTGTGATGGCCACTACGTTCTGGGTTGGAATCATTCAAATTGTTATGTTTTTTTTTCAACTCGGATTTCTTACTTCATACTTGAGCGAGCCTTTGGTAAATGGTTTTTTGGCAGGTAAACATTTAAAAAAACAAAATAAAATTTTTGATAAATTTATTAAATTAAAGGAAGCGCTATTCATGTTTTAACTTCACAGTTAAAATCTGTTCTTGGAATTACTACCAAAGGATTTTCTGGAGCCTTTAAAATACCAAAAGTAAATATTTAATTTAAAAGAAAAAATTTAAATAAGTAATGATTATAGACGTATATTGACATATTTTCCAATTTGAGTAGAGCTCATTTAGCTACCGTTCTTATATCACTGATATGTTTGACTATTTTAATGGTGATAAAAATTCACATTAACGAACGATATTCAAAAAAGATGACTGGTAATTTAAAACTTAATTATTTTTGCCAAAGATTTTAAGACTCTTTATATTTTTTATATTTTTTATATTTTTTATATTTTTTATATTTATTATTTATTTAGTTAGTACAATATTCAAATGTTTATTTAAAATAATAAGGAGTCATAAGCTTTGGCAAAATAAAATTAAAAAAATTAATTAATTCATTTAATTTTTAAATTTAAGTGCCATTTCCAACTGAACTGTTAATTGTAAATTTTTTTAACTTTCGTTTTAATATTTAATTAAATTTATTAATTTTATTTTAAAAAGGTAATATTTGGAACCATAATTTCTCATTTTGCCAAATTTAGTGAAAATTTTGATGTCAAAGTAATTGGTCCGATCCAAGCTGGGTAATTTTATAATAAAAAAGCATTTGAAAATTTTAATGAAAATTTTTTAAGAATACCTCCACCTCAAATACCGCCTCTATTTATTGTAAAAGATATGATAATAGAGGCTTTTCTAATAGCGATTGTTTCATTTGCCATTAATTTTTCTCTATGCGACTTATTTTCAAAAATGCATCGATACAAGATCAACACTACTCAAGAATTATTTGCTTACGGTGCTAGTAATGTGTTTTCATCGTTTTTTCATTGTATGGCAAGTGGTGGATCTCTGGCTCGCTCGTGTGTACAAAACAATGCAGGAGGAAAAACTCAATTAGTTTCAATTGTATCCTGTTTAATAGTTGCATTAGTACTAGGCTTTATAGCTCCACTTTTCCAAGCTCTTCCGCAAGCCTGTCTAGCTTCGATCATAATTGCATCGTTGAAGAATCTTTTACTCAAAATTTTCGAGTTAAAATTTTATTGGAAAATAAATAAACTAGAATTCGTAATTATATTAATTATTAAAAATTAAAATGAAAACTTTTAATTTTACCAAGATACAATTTCTAACAACATTTGTATCAGTTGTTATTCTTGACGTAGAAATCGGACTGGGAGTCGGAGTTGTTTTTTATATTATTGCCCATCTAGTAAGATCATCTCAGTAAGATTCTATTATAAAATTTAAAATATTTTTTTATTTTTTTTATCTATTTTTAGACCTTATGCTACAATATTAGGAAATATTTATGGAACCGAACTTTACAGAGATATAAAACTTTACAAAGATGTTAGAAAACAGTTAATTTGAGATTAAAATATTCAAATTTTTTTTTAGGCTCATGAAATGGAAAAAATTAAGATTGTTAGAATTCAGTCGGATTTGCATGCAACTAATTCAGCAGGATTCAAAAAATCGATCTATGAATTGACAGACACCAAACCTCAAGAATACATGGCTGCCAAAATGAAAATTTTGGATAAAAGAAGAAAAAAATATTCCCAAGAAATTTTAACAAATTTCAAAATAGTATTTAACCATTAATCAATTAATATCCATAGCCAGCTATATATTTTTGGCTGCTGCAATACATTAGATAATATTTAATTCTTGGGGTAACTTGTTTTCTATTAAGCCTTTGATTGGTTTCTTCATTGGATCAAGACAAAAAAAATACAAAGTCAATGATAAATGTGTTGATGTATTTGTAGTAAACAATCGAGATATAGGTATTTTAAATTTATTTTTCCTCTAAAGCAAATCTATCAAATTATTTTAAAAAAGACATCAGAATGAAGGATTCAAATGTTGAAAATATTCAACAAAATGGTGCAGATGAAAACTATATGACCGAATATGAAATGTTTGAACACCAAGCAGAAAAACAAAATGCAGATACTGAATCTCAAATGGGAGATAAAATTAAAGGACACATTAAACTTTCAGAAGATGAAAATGAGTTTGATGAAAATTCAGAAATACCGATACCCAATTTCAATTTTTTGATAATCGACTGCTCACCTATAAATTTCATTGATTCTGTTGGGGTTAAAACCATTAAGCAGGTAAATAAACCTTGGATAGTTTTTTTAATTTTTTTAAGCAAAAATTTTTTTAGTTGATAATGGACTACAACGAAATTGGAGTAAATATTTTCTTGGCCGATTGTAATGGTAGCTAGAATTCTATTATTAAATTTGAATATTAAATTTTTTAAATCTAAAATATTTTATTTAGATGCATTTATTGATAGATTAAGATGCATGACTAAAGCAGCAGATGATGGACACCAATATTTCGATGAAACAATCATTCATTTAACAATTCATGATGCAGTTACGCATGCATTGAATATTAACAAAAGAATCTAATTATTTTAATTTTAGTATCTATTAGTTAGTAGAGAGTTAAATTTTTCAAATAAAGAATGTAAATAATTCTATAGCAATTAATTCAAATTTTTTCTAAATTTAAAAATTATTTATTAAAAATTATCAAAATATTAAATAAATTTAAAGTAAATCATCATATGATATATGAACTTTTATTTGAAATAAATTTTGAAAATTTTTAATTATAAAATTAAAAAATCAATTTTTTGTTCTAAATCAATTATAATTATTATTTTTATCTGATAACAAGTGTTCGAATTTACATAATCCTGAACAATTGGAAGAGATTGCTGATTTATTTAAGAAATAATAATTTTATCTTGATCAAGCAAAAAAACAATAAAATTAAAAAAACTAACCAAGTTGCTATAATTTGATAATATTTTTTATTTAATCTTTTTAAAAATTTCAGACCTTTAAATTAAAAACAAATTCCAAAAAATATATTTTGTTTGAGATCTGTTTCATTTAGAAAAACTTGCGAATATTTGTTTAAGAAAAAAGTGAAGTGGTGCCAGGAGAAAAAATATTCATGGTTTTATCAAACTTTCACATAAGCAACAGAAAAATAGCTGATTGTATTCGGAACTTGATTAATTATTAAACGAATATCAAGATTTGATAGTAGAATTAGTCTTAAAAAACATTTTTCAAAAAAAATACTTTTTAATAATGACAAGTCAATTTTTAGATATTTAAGCTCCAAAATTTGAAAATTTTAAATAATTTTTAACTGAAAACTAGCTTTTAAACATTAAAAATATCAAAAAGAAATAAAATTTTTATTTTTTGGATTCAAAGATTTTAATTAATTTGTAATTAAATGCTTTTAATATTTTAATAAAATTCAAATCACTAAAAGTATTCATTTTTGATCAAACAGGGAAATGTTTTGGAAAAAAAAGATGGAAGAAAAGGCTGAAATGCCTTATGAGATAGATCCAAGTTTAGAAATAGATGTAAATATTGACCGACCCGTGTATAATCAGGCTAAATTCGAGCAAGAATACAAGATAAATGCTTTTCAAGGATTTAGTCTTTTTTATTTTATTCGTGAGATGGCTGTCAAAAGTTGTACACCAGGAAAAGAGTGTGTGCGCAAAAATGTTTTTAACAGAATACCTGCAATTGGATGGCTTAAAGAATACAATATAAAAGAGTCGTTGATGGCTGATTTGTTTGCTGGAATTACTGTGGGTATAATGCACATACCACAAGGTATGGGATTTTCTCTCTTGGCCACCCTTCCACCCGTATATGGTTTGTATACTTCATTTTTTCCATCATTGATTTACTGGATATTCGGAACCTCGCGGCAAATATCAATCGGAACTTTGGCTATTACTTCTCTAATGGCTGGAACATTGATTACTGATTTAGAAAATAAATACGCTCCACCTGAAATAACCAATTCGACAAATGTAACTTTGGACATTGATGCTTCAAATTTTCTAAGCAGTGATAGAGAAAAGGCAAGAGTTTTGATAGCTATGGCATGCACTTTTTGGGTTGGCGTTATTCATGTAATCATGTTTTTCTTTCAACTTGGATTCATTACCACTTATCTTAGTGAGCCCATGTTAGGAGGATTTTTGTCAGGTAAATTAATTTGTAAAATTTGATTCACAATTTATGGAAATTTTTTGTTAAAGGAAGTGCAATTCATGTTCTAACTTCTCAAGTAAAATCATTGTTTGGTATTTCTCTTAAGAGATACTCGGGCATTTTCAAAATCCCAATAGTAAAATAAAAACTAAAGTTAATTTTTGATTTTTAAAAAAAAATTAACGTTTCTAAAGACTTGGTACAACTTGTTGATAAAACTACCTCAAACCAATGTAGCCACCATAATAATCTCAATAATATGTGTAACTGTTTTGTTTGTCATAAAAATTCACATAAATCAAAGATTTGCTCACAAAATGATAGGTAATTGCTGTTTTCTTTTTGTTATTTGAATTTTAAGCTTTTTATATTTATTTTTTTAAAGCTCCATTTCCAACTGAGTTGCTTGTGGTAAAAAAATAATCTAATTTTTGAAAAAAATTTTTTTTTTTTTCTTAATCAAAACAGGTTGTTTTTGGTACATTAATTTCATATTTGGCAAAGTTTAATCAAAGATTTGACGTTCAAATTATTGGATCAATTAAATCAGGGTAATTTTAAAAAATATTTTAAAAATATATTTTAAAATTTTATTCAAAAGAATACCAGCACCTGAACTACCACCCATATTTTTAATTAAAGATATGATAGTTCAATGTTTGGTTATTGCCATAATTGCTTTTGCAATTAATTATTCTCTCTGTGATTTATTCTCAAAGACTCATCGATACAAGATAAATCCTACCCAAGAACTATTTGCTTATGGAGCTTCGAATATTTTTTCTTCTTTTTTCTCTTGTTTTGTTAGTGCTGGTTCTCTTGGTCGTTCACTAGTACAAAATAATGCAGGTGGCAAGAGCCAAGTTTCTTCGATATTCTCATGCATCATTCTAGCCTTAGTTCTTGCATTTATTGCTCCTCTATTCCAAGATCTTCCACAAGCTTGTCTGGCATCAATAATTTTGGTTGCTCTGCAAGGTCTCTTAAAGAAAATAAAAGATTTGAGCTTCTACTGGAAAATAAACAAAATTGAATTCGTAAATTTATCTAAAAAAAAAGTTAATTTCTCCTAATCTGGTTTATTTTATTTTTTAAAGCTTCAATTTTTGATCACCTATTTGTCTGTAATAATTCTTGACATTGATATTGGTCTTGGTGTTGGTGTCGCTTTTTACATTCTAGTTCATCTAGTTCGTTCATCAAAGTAATTTTAAAATTTTGAAAACTTAATTATTAAGCTATTTGGTTTAAGGCCATATTCAACCTTGTTGGGCAACATTCCAGGCACAGAATTGTATAGAGATTTAAATCTTTACAAAGATGTAAATGTTTTTTTTTATTTTGGATAAAATTTTAATAGATTATATTTATTTTTAAAGGCAGAAGAAATCGATCACATTAAAATTGTTCGATTTCAAGCAGAACTTCATGCCACCAATTCGATCCAATTTAAAAAAGCGATTTACAAACTGACAGAGACTAAGCCACAAGATTATATTGAAGCAAAAAACAAATTGATTGCCAAGCAAAAGAAACGAATGGAAAAAGATAAGCCTTCAAAATTTGAAAAAGTTAGTTTTACCTAATTCTTTGCTAAATTTTTATATTTTTTTTATTTTTTCAGATATTTCCAGATTTAGTAAAAAAGAAAATTGCTAAAAAAATAAACGAAGTTGAAGAATCTTCTCCTGAAATGGAATCTTTACAAAATAGAACTCAAGATATATCATTACAAATTGAAATAGAGGAAAATAAAAATGATTTGGAAAAACTTTCAGAAATCTGCTCAGACTCGCCGAAATTAAAATTTTTAATCATTGATTGTTCTTCAATTACTTTTATTGATTCAGTCGGAGTCAAGGTTACAAAACAGGTAATTTAAAAAATAATTTTAAATACATTTTTACAATTTTATTTTAAAAGTTGATATCTGATTTTAAAGAAATAGGCATCATAGTTTATTTAGCTGATTGCAATGGTTCGTTTTTGGAAAATAATATTTGATTTTATCTTTAATTAATTTTTTAAAAAGATGCATTCCTAGATAGATTTAAATGTATGGAAAAAGCAAGTTCAAAACCAAAAAAAAGTGCTGGATATTATGACAATAATGTTTTTCATTTATCAGTTCATGATGCTGTTGTTCATGCTCAAAACAGTTTAGTTAATGATCAAAAATACATTCTTTAAATAAAAATATTATAGATTTGATATTAATGTTTAATGTTTTTTAAGACTTAATTTAAAAATATTAAAAATGTGAATTGAAGAGTTTTTAATTTGATTGTGAACTTGATTAAGTGCTGATTTACTAGATTTTTTAATCTTCACTAGGCTTCACTTTAAGTATCATTAGGCATTATCTAAAAGTGACTAATTAATAGTTACATGATGTTTTATATTCTATTCCAACATCTTGCTATGATTCAAAAAAAAGCCTCTTCTTTACAAGATCCTTTAAATTATAGACCAATTAGTATAACGAGTTGTTTAGGAAAGCTACTGGAACGCATAGTATATTCAAGATTATACAATTTTTTGGAACAAAATTCACTCCTTATCCAGGAGCAATCTGGATTTAGGAAACACCGGCGAACAGCAGATAATCTTTTCTTTTTAATTCAAAAAATTGTGGAATCATTTAATAGAAAAAAAAGAGTTAGCGGCCTTTTTTTTTGACATTTCTAAAGCCTTTGATAGGGTTTGGCATGAAGGTTTACTTTTTAAATTGATTAAAATAAATCCACCTCATTACTTGACTAACTGGATTAGATCCTTTTTAGACTCTAGGACATTTAAGGTAAATGTGAATGACCATCTGAGCGAAGAATATCAAATAACTGCAGGTGTTCCTCAAGGCTCAGTAATTAGTCCTCTTTTATTTAGTATATATATTAATGACATCCCCAAAAGAAACAAAACAAATAATGAATACTCTCTGCTTTTCGCAGATGATCTAGTAACATTCTTCATTTATAACAAAAAGGGGAACCTAGAAAATAAGATTAATAAATACCTCAACGAACTAGAACAATGGCTTATTAAATGGAAAATGAAGATATCAGTTGAAAAGTCGTGTTCAGTAGTCTTTTCCAGGTACAAAAAAGAGAGTGATAATCTAAACTTAAAAATTTATGGAAACAGAATAGTGAGCCAAAAAGAAATCAAATTTCTTGGTATTAAATTTGATTCTAAGTTAAACTTTAATATACTGGTAGACGAAATTAAAGAACGCTGCAATAATAGGCTAAATATTATTAAGATATTGTCAAACAAAAAATGGGGTCTTAATCAAAACACATTAGGAAATCTTTATAAGTCCTTAGTCGGATCAATTTTAGATTATTCTTTTCCTTGCTTAAATTCATTTTCAGAAAATAATATCAAAAAACTGAAACTAAAATTACTAACAGTCTCGAATCGGCTTTTTGAATTGAGTGAGAGATATGTTGGGACAGGACTGAGTCATTCTATTCCATTGGTTGAAAGACTGGTGAAGGAATACAAAGAAGGTTTCGAATCAAGATATATTGAATACCC
>QEOQ01000206.1:777191-809893 GCA_010279815.1 Brachionus plicatilis | reverse complement strand
TGGGACTTTTAAACAACTCTGAATTAAACACAGAACTTTCTTTGTTATTTTTAGTAAAAATCATTGAGCAAAACTTTTCAACCGAAATCTTCATTTTCCACTTGAAAAGCCACTGTTCTAATTCAACTAAGTACTTATTCATCTTACTTTCTATATTTCCATTTTTTTTATAAATAAAAAAAGTGACAAGATCGTCTGCAAAGAGAAGTGAATATTCTTTATTAGATTTATTTCTTTTAGGAATATCATTAATAAATATACTAAATAATAAAGGACTAATAACTTGATCCTTGAGGAACGCCAGCAGATATTTTGAATTCATCACTAATGTGATCATTTATATTTACTTTAAATGTTCTACAGTTAAGAAATGATTTAGTCCAATAAATTAAGTAGGCAGGTATATTTTTCCTTATCAACTTGTAAATTATACCTTCATGCCAAACTTTGTCGAAAGCTTTAGAAATGTCAAAAAATAAGCAACATACTTTTTTCTTTCTATTAAAAGATTCGACAACTTTTTGTATAAGGAAAACTAAATTATCTGTTTTTCCCCATCTTTTTAATAAAATCAAACCAATTTTGATTCCAAAATTTTTCAGGCTAATTTTAATTTCCAATGTTAAATGATTATATCTTTGTTTCGTCATTTGACAGCGAGTTTTTTGAAAATATCTTCTTATTTTCCTACGTTCTTTAATCAAATCTACAATAAAAGGAGGTGGACTGCTCTTGAAAACTTTTTGAGACTGAAATGGTATCTTAATCTTGTTTATTGTTTATAAGCCTTTATTCAATATTTTCAATTAAAATTTTATTTTATAATTGAAACAAATTTTTTTGTTAATATTACAATTAATTGCTACACTTCATAGGTGACTTAAAAGAATAGAATTAAAATTCAATTACAAGCATTCATTACCGTCAAACCATCAACTTAAAGAATTACTTGATCATATCAACTCGATTGATATTGGAACATTTAATTATCATTATGAAAGTTGATTTTCATTTTCTCAAAACAAATGCATTTTTTAATTTTCAAAATTAAGTGAGATCATTTAAAGTTATAAATCATAAACTTTATTAATATCAACCTATTTTCAAATAATAAACTGGATCATCCGGCTCAAATAATCCTAGTATAAGCTGTTCCAATAAGCAGAACAATTTTTTGAAGATAATTAATAAATTATTGTCACATTTAAATTTATTAAGTAAAAATAAAATTAAATATCAAAGAAATTTTTAAATGATTGATTTATTTAAAAATTTTAAACGATCAATAAATAATTTGACAACGCTCTTGGAATTTTTCTAAAATCTGTCCCTATTTTTTTAAACTCATTTAGTATTATAAAAGAAGACGCATTTTTTAACAAATTCAGTCGTTAAAATTGTTTGTTTTAACAATACATTGTTTTTTTAATGCTTGGCCTCGCCCCAAAAAACATAGACAATTTGACAAAGTATTTGACAAAGAATTTTGCGCAAAAAAAAGTTGAAGTGGTGCCAGGAGGCGACAAAAATATTGAGATGTTAACAAGTTTTCGCTTTAATAACAAAACAAAAATTAAATTGAATTAGGAACTTGAGTAATTGTTTTATGAATATCAAGATTTGATACTAGAATTAACCCCAAAAACATTTTCTCAAAAATGTACTTTTTAATAATGACAAATGAATTTTTATCATATTTATTTCTGAAACTATTATCCTTAAATTCCAAAATCTAAAAAATTAAATTAAAATTCACTTTTTTGGTTTAAAAATAAATTTTATGAAAAATATTTCAGATTTTTAAAAGTAGTCATTCAATTTAATTAAAATTCTGATTAAAATATTACAATTTTTTCCAAAATGTTAGGTTGTGATATAAAATTATCTCATTAAATAAATGAATTTTTCCATTCCCAAAATACAGTTTTTTAATTTATGGTATAAAATAATAACTAGATTTATTATCTTTTTTTTATGAACTCAAAGTTTTTAATAAGAATTTTTATAGTTTAACAGATATTTTAAAAAGAAAAAAAATGAAAAGATTTATGTTTTGGAAAAAAAAGATGGAAGAAAAGGCTGAAATGCCTTATGAGATAGATCCAAGTTTAGAAATAGATGTAAATATTGACCGACCCGTGTATAATCAGGCTAAATTCGAGCAAGAATACAAGATAAATGCTTTTCAAGGATTTAGTCTTTTTTATTTTATTCGTGAGATGGCTGTCAAAAGTTGTACACCAGGAAAAGAGTGTGTGCGCAAAAATGTTTTTAACAGAATACCTGCAATTGGATGGCTTAAAGAATACAATATAAAAGAGTCGTTGATGGCTGATTTGTTTGCTGGAATTACTGTGGGTATAATGCACATACCACAAGGTATGGGATTTTCTCTCTTGGCCACCCTTCCACCCGTATATGGTTTGTATACTTCATTTTTTCCATCATTGATTTACTGGATATTCGGAACCTCGCGGCAAATATCAATCGGAACTTTGGCTATTACTTCTCTAATGGCTGGAACATTGATTACTGATTTAGAAAATAAATACGCTCCACCTGAAATAACCAATTCGACAAATGTAACTTTGGACATTGATGCTTCAAATTTTCTAAGCAGTGATAGAGAAAAGGCAAGAGTTTTGATAGCTATGGCATGCACTTTTTGGGTTGGCGTTATTCATGTAATCATGTTTTTCTTTCAACTTGGATTCATTACCACTTATCTTAGTGAGCCCATGTTAGGAGGATTTTTGTCAGGTAAATTAATTTGTAAAATTTGATTCACAATTTATGGAAATTTTTTGTTAAAGGAAGTGCAATTCATGTTCTAACTTCTCAAGTAAAATCATTGTTTGGTATTTCTCTTAAGAGATACTCGGGCATTTTCAAAATCCCAATAGTAAAATAAAAACTAAAGTTAATTTTTGATTTTTAAAAAAAAATTAACGTTTCTAAAGACTTGGTACAACTTGTTGATAAAACTACCTCAAACCAATGTAGCCACCATAATAATCTCAATAATATGTGTAACTGTTTTGTTTGTCATAAAAATTCACATAAATCAAAGATTTGCTCACAAAATGATAGGTAATTGCTGTTTTCTTTTTGTTATTTGAATTTTAAGCTTTTTATATTTATTTTTTTAAAGCTCCATTTCCAACTGAGTTGCTTGTGGTAAAAAAATAATCTAATTTTTGAAAAAAATTTTTTTTTTTTTCTTAATCAAAACAGGTTGTTTTTGGTACATTAATTTCATATTTGGCAAAGTTTAATCAAAGATTTGACGTTCAAATTATTGGATCAATTAAATCAGGGTAATTTTAAAAAATATTTTAAAAATATATTTTAAAATTTTATTCAAAAGAATACCAGCACCTGAACTACCACCCATATTTTTAATTAAAGATATGATAGTTCAATGTTTGGTTATTGCCATAATTGCTTTTGCAATTAATTATTCTCTCTGTGATTTATTCTCAAAGACTCATCGATACAAGATAAATCCTACCCAAGAACTATTTGCTTATGGAGCTTCGAATATTTTTTCTTCTTTTTTCTCTTGTTTTGTTAGTGCTGGTTCTCTTGGTCGTTCACTAGTACAAAATAATGCAGGTGGCAAGAGCCAAGTTTCTTCGATATTTTCATGCATCATTCTAGCCTTAGTTCTTGCATTTATTGCTCCTCTGTTCCAAGATCTTCCACAAGCTTGTCTGGCATCAATAATTTTGGTTGCTCTGCAAGGTCTATTAAAGAAAATAAAAGATTTGAGCTTCTACTGGAAAATAAACAAAATTGAATTCGTAAATTTATCTAAAAAAAAAGTTAATTTCTCCTAATCTGGTTTATTTTATTTTTTAAAGCTTCAATTTTTGATCACCTATTTGTCTGTAATAATTCTTGACATTGATATTGGTCTTGGTGTTGGTGTCGCTTTTTACATTCTAGTTCATCTAGTTCGTTCATCAAAGTAATTTTAAAATTTTGAAAACTTAATTATTAAGCTATTTGGTTTAAGGCCATATTCAACCTTGTTGGGCAACATTCCAGGCACAGAATTGTATAGAGATTTAAATCTTTACAAAGATGTAAATGTTTTTTTTTATTTTGGATAAAATTTTAATAGATTATATTTATTTTTAAAGGCAGAAGAAATCGATCACATTAAAATTGTTCGATTTCAAGCAGAACTTCATGCCACCAATTCGATCCAATTTAAAAAAGCGATTTACAAACTGACAGAGACTAAGCCACAAGATTATATTGAAGCAAAAAACAAATTGATTGCCAAGCAAAAGAAACGAATGGAAAAAGATAAGCCTTCAAAATTTGAAAAAGTAAGTTTTTTTAATAGATTTTAATTCTTAATTTTTTTTCAAAAGATAATTCCTACTTTTGTAAAAAAAATTGTTTGCAAAAAATATGATTTTAATGATAAAAACATTGAAATATTTGCTACTGGAGTTGAAGATTTTAATGGTAAACAACCAGATGTAAAAAATATATCAATAAAAATTGGAGATGATCAGTACAAAAACATTAAAAAAAGCCAGGAAAAAACTGAAGATCTAGAAATAGAATCACCAAATTTTAAATTTTTAGTAATTGATTGTTCTCCTGTCCCTTTTGTTGATTCAGTTGGAGTTAAAGTCATAAAACAAGTAATTTAATTGAACTTTCTAAAGATTTGCTTTAAAATCTGACATTAAAAGTTGATAGCTGATTTCAAAGAAATTGGAGTCAAAGTTTATTTAGCTGATTGCAATGGTATTTTAAAAATCATTATTTCTTTTAAAATCAAATAATTTTTTTTTAAAGACGCATTCATTGATAGATTTAAATGCATGGAAAAAGCAAGTTCAACACCAAAAAAAAGTGCTGGATATTACAATAACAAGATATTTCACCTGACAATTCATGATGCTGTTCTACACGCACAAAATATTTTAAAAGACGAATGAAATATATTTATTTATTTAACAAGTGTCTAATTCGCTTTTGATGTAAAAATTTCAGAAAAAGTCTAAATAATAATTTTTAAAAAATAGTTTTATGATTTTTATAAATTTAAATCTTTTAAATAAATTTTAATTAAAAAAAAGTTTTCAAATAAGTTTTTGCAGCACTTAAAATACTAGGTCAATAATAATCTTTAAGTCGCATAAGAAAATTGTTTAATAAAAAGCTACAGTAAATAAATTAATAATGCATGTCTTAATATCGTGTTTATTGTATATACGATGAAGAACGGTTTTGATTCTACGCACAGTGGTGTTACGAAATCTGTATTTTACTATTTTTTACTATATTTTACGTAAAATTACCAAAGTAAAATTTAGTAAATTTACGGTATTTTACGTAAATCTAATATATTTTTCGTAAAATATGGTGAAATAGAGTGGCGCTGTTTATGATGAACGTCCCACGTGCTTCTTAGGGGAAGACGCCGTCATAACTATGCCGTATGCCGGTCCCAAGCCCGGATGAAAAAATAGGTGGGTGACAAAAATTTTACGAACAAATATTTTTAAACTATTTTTATTAAAAAAAAAAAAACAGATCCTTGAAAAAAAACATTCTTTAGGTAAAAAATTGTAATTTTGTTCAAGCTTTAACTTTAATTATTTTTCAAGTGTCTTGAAATACATTGAGTTCGTTGCCAAATTATAATTGGTCGGATATTTTCTAACCAAATGTAGATTTTAATTTTTTCTTTAAAGTTTTCAAATAAAGATTTTAGAGCAGTATTAACCATAAAATAAATTTTTTTTGAATGACCAAAAAGAAAAAAACAAAACTTTAAAATAATTTAACTTGAATATTTGTTTTATTAATTTAAAAAAGAAATTGAATATTTTATTTAGGGTGGCAGGTGGAGTGATCCCGATTTAATCGGGCTTGATTAAAGGATCAAGCTTAGGTGCCACGAATTCTCTCTTAGTCATAGTTTATCTTAAGAAAGGTACTAATTATCAATTATCAGACTTGTTTTTAACTCACAAGTCTTAAGTCAAGTCAAGTCAATGATTTAATAAATCCATATTTGATACCAATAAAGTAGTTGTTTCCAAATTCCTGGCTGTTATTCTCAACCTATGTGGTCTTTTAATGTAACCAGATTAAAAAAAAAAAATCTTTCAACTGGTCCAAATGAAGCAGATATTGATAAAAATTTTTGTGCAAGTCATAACTTTGACTTAAATTTTTGTGACTTAGACTTAAAACTGTGACTTAAAAAAAGTCTGTTAATTATAGAGGTTTCTTTACCTGTTAAACGCCAAATATTAATATTAATAATTATACATAGTGTAAATTTCTTTTTTTAAAGTCAAAGTTATGACTTGGACTTTAATTTTAGTGACTTTAACTTTAACTAGGTCGCCAAAATAATTACCTGGAACGGTAAAAAATTCATGTTGTTCAGACTTTAAAAAAAAATTCTAAATTCTGGACTTAAACATTTGAAAAAAAAATTTAATTCATTGAATTGACTTGACATAACACTTGTAACTTATAAACAAGTCTGAATCAATCTTATTAAACCCATTTGATTTTTTCATGCAGACATCCAAAGAAAAGAGTAAACGTAATGATGAATCAGTTACAGTAAGTAGTTGATCAGGTAAGAACTTTAATTGAGAAAGATATTAAATGGTTAAATAAATTTGACCTTAAAGTTTAAATTTATTTTGAAACAAACTATTTTAATAACTAAGGCAAATTAATCGGAAAAATCTATCATTTTGCAATTTATTTTAATTTGTATTAAATCTTAAATTATTATTATTATTATTTATTTAAATTAAATAATTAAATTATTTCTCAGACCAAAATTGTGATTGATAATAGAAAAATTTTAAAATTTTTGAAATTGGATTTTTTAGATCGTATTTAATTTTAAGAAAGATTTGAATTATTTTTCTTTACAAAGCACTTAATTTTGGTTACAAATATCTTAGAAAAATCATAAAAACAATGTTCAAAAGTTTTTTCAGAGAATATTCGAATTAACAAAAATGCGATTATAAAAATCTAGGCTTTCAGTTTAAATTATTTGCATTAAATTTTGTTTGATAAATCACTTTAGAGATGCATGCTCAAGGTTTTCATTTTGATCATTTGAACAATAAAAAATTATTTTCAATTAAACTTTAACCAAGATTGAATAAACATATAATTTAAAATTATTTTAAAATTTATTTATTTAAAAATCATATAAGGTAAATTCTGGATTTTCACAATCATTTTCCATATTTATATATAGGCCTAAATAAGCTTGTTCAAAAGCTTCAAAAGGTTAAATTTTAAGTTAAAAAAATGAGCTCTGATAATTCTCATGATGAAAAGGATGAAATAGAAAGTCAAAGTGAAAAACGTGAGACATGGAATGGAAAATTTGACTTTGTTCTATCAGCTTTGGGATATGCAGGTATTTTAATTTCAAATTTCTGATTTAAAATCAATTAATTTTGAATGAATTTGATCAGTTGGACTCGGAAATGTTTGGAGGTATATATTTTGACTTAGAAAAAATTACAAAAATTAATTTAAAAATTTTAGATTTCCTTATCTGTGTTACCGAAACGGAGGTGGTGTATTCTTTATACCGTATTTTATTTTCATGTTTTTAGTCGGAATACCACTGGTGTTTTTGGAACTTGGAGTTGGTAAGATATTTCAACTATTAAATTCTGAAATGAAAATTATTTTATGTATAAAGGTCAATTCACATCCAATGGTAAAATTAATTTTCAAATTTTTAGGCAAATTTTGTTCTAATTATTGAAAAGGTCCTTTAACAAGCTGGAAAATGGTACCAATCTTTAGAGGAATTGGTCTATCGATGAACATAGTCAACTTTTATGCTAATCTTTATTACAACATGATAATTGCATATTCACTCTATTATTTAGTCATTTCTTTTACATCAAAGCTGCCTTGGCAAGAATGCGATCCTTTATGGTCAAGTCCAAGTTAGGTCTAAATCTCTAAAAATTGATTAAATTAAAATTTTTTTTATGCAGACTGTATAGATGACTACAGCCAACAGAATTTTCGATTTGAATCGTGTGATGATTTTAATAGTACTTTAAGATGTGATAGTGGCAAATGTTTTAATATCACAACTTTGACAGGCTCAATAGCCAACTGTAGTAGTAATCAGAGTAATCTAGATTTAATAGGCTGGTGGAACCCAACATTTCCATCTCAAGACTATTGGAAGTATTTTTTTAAGACTAGAAAAAAATTTCAATTTTTATTTAAATTAAAAAGTAATGTAATACTAAAGAAAAGCTCTGGTATTGAAGATTCAGGAATTATAGTATGGCAACTCGTGGTGGCTTTATTAGCAGCTTGGATCATATCATGGTGCATGGTTATTAAGGGAATCGGTGTAATTATTAAACAAAATTCTAATTTTATTATTATTATTTTTAAAAGGTATCGGGCAAAATTGTTTATTTTACAGCTTTGTTCCCTTATGTTGTATTGCTAATTCTCGGTATTAGAGGATGGATTCTTCCAGGCGCTTCTTTGGGTATTGAATTCTACATCAAACCTGATTTTTCGAAATTGTCCGACGTTAATGTTTGGACAGATGCTGCATGTAATTAAAATATTTTATTTTTTATATTTTTATTAAATTAATTTTTTTTAGCACAAATATTTTTTTCATTAAGGTGATTTTAGTTTAAAATTATTTTAACTTTTTTTGATCAATATCGTCACAGTATTGCATATGGAGGTCTCACATCACTTGCATCTTATAATAAATTCCAAACAAATATTATGAGAGATGCAATCGTTGTTTCTTTAAGCAATTGTGTAACATCAGTCTTTGCTGGTTTTATAATATTCAGCTATATGGGATATTTGTCTCATGTAACTGGCCAGCCTATTGACCAAGTAGTGCAACAAGGTAATTTATTAAAAATCAAAATGATTTTCTATTCAGTATTTTTATAGGACAAGGCCTTGCCTTCATTGTTTATCCGTATGCTGGTGAATTTTATTTTTCATATTGTTTTAAAATAAAAAAATGTATTTTTTAAGTGACCACAATTCCACCAGCTCCGTTATGGGCTATTCTTTTTTTTTTCATGATGCTTCTTCTCGGACTCGACACAATGGTAAGCCAATTTAAAAAAGGAACTCATTTTTTGGAATTTTTTTATAAGATGACAAGTGTAGAGATTACAATAACTAGTATACTGGATTTTTTTCCTGTCTTAAGGGCAAAAAGTTTATACAAAATATCGGCAATCACAATAATATGCATTGTTCAATTTTTTGCCAGTATCAATTTTACCCTTCAATCAGGAACTTACTGGATTGGTAATATTTAATTAATTTGAAAAAATTTTAAATTTTATTATTTATTTTCCAAGAATTTGTCGATTATTATGCTGGAAATTGGGCAGTATTTTTGATAGGAGCACTTGAGGCAATTTCAATCTCATGGTTCTACGGTATTTTAAATAAATGTTATAAATTAAACTTGTTTCTAATGTTTTCAAGGTTTAAATAACTTTAAGAAGGATTTATCTTTGATGATTGGCGAAAATATAACTAATAGTAGATTATTTTATGCATGGTATGTCTCTTGGTTTGTAATTTGTCCAGTGTATTTGATTGTAAAAATTAAAACTTACTAAACTTAAATAATTTAGTCATTATCTCTAGGCTTTGACTGTATTGGCATTTATAAACACAAAACCATTAGAATCAGGATCTTATGTTTATCCTAACTGGGCGCACATACTCGGCCAATTGATGACTTTTTCTACCTTATCTGGAACTCTCGTTTGGGCCGCATGGCTAATAATAAGGAATATTTTTATCACTAAAGAAGTGGGATGTTTATTTTCATAATAACTAAAATATATGTTTTTTTTTTAAAGCCGGTGCTTAATTTATTTAAACCAGACTTTGAGAATTGGAAGCCTTTAAAAAAATCAGATCAAATAAAAGTGAAAATGATTCATGGTTTAACAGCAGAAGAAATAGATGAAAATAAATTTTAGATAAAATATACTATTAAATTTCTCTTCAAGTTTTTATTATGTTTATTTTTCACCTTTAAATGTTTAAATGGAAAAAATGGAATTGAATAAAAATTGACATTTATTTAAAAGGTAAATTTTTGAATAAAATTTAAATTAGTAAATGCCTGACAACTTTTTAAGTTAAAAAATTTTGAGTTGATGATCAGAGCTATAATTCAGATTTTTAATTTTTAATTTTAATTCAAAAAATTAGTCGAAATTGAATATACTTTAAAAAACTGATTAAAAACCTCGCTTAAAACTACATTTATGTCTCTTAACTGACAATTAATTAAGTCGAAAAAATGATAGAAAGGAAAATACTTTATTTGCTTTGGGTTTCTCTGGTAGTATTTTGCTTCTTGAAGAGTGTGATACACTACGCAGAAAATTTTTTAAAATTTAAAGAGTAAATACCTCAAAAATGTTTTTAAATGGATAAATCAACCAAATGAAGTGGAATAAATTTAGAGCCAGAAAAAAAAGTAATGTAATGTTTGAGCAAAATCTTCTAAAAAGCACGATTTAGTGCAAAATGTCAATAAGCATATAAAAAAATTGTTGTATTTTAAAATTTTAATTGATTTTTATTTTTATGAAAATGTTCAAACTTCAAATTAAAATTTTAGAAATTTTTATATTTTAAATTCACATGCAATTTTCCCAAATTACTCAAATGTCAGTAAGGTGCGCCGCATGATTTGAATTTTTTTAACTAGAATTTTTTTGAGGCTTTTTTTACTGCGCATACTTATACCAAATTCTATGATGAAATAGCAACAAACTAAATAAAATCTAATGAAATACTTCAAAATAAAATCTTAGCAATTAGAAATTTGATTAAAAATAGTTAGTCCACAGTAGTCAATTTTTTTGATTTAAAATTAGAAAAAGATTCAATTAATCAAATAAAAATATTTAGCAAAATCAATGCAATACAGTGAACCTAAGGAACGATTGTAGTTTTGAAAAAATTTTTGAAAAAAAATTACAAATAATAATAATAATAATAATACTCTACGACAAGCAAGCTTGCGGAGGCGGTCTACTAGTTGATCGCCTATGGTAGCACATTACGCAATAAAAGGAAAATTACTGAAATAAGAGAAACTGATAATATTATTAATAGACATTATTCATAAATTTGATATACAATACAATATACAAATAATAAGTAAAAAATATAGAAGAAACTAAGAGGGATATATAAAAAAGAAATTAAAAAGAAACATAAATTAAATTATCATGTGGAAAATAAATATTACAAATAAATATTTATTGTAATTAAAAAATTAATTATTTTAAAAATATTTTATTTTCTATAGAAAAATATTGAATATAAAATTTTAAAATCATTTTTTCGTTTGAAAATTGTCTAGTTCTTTGAAAACTCTGTTGGCTAGCACGTACCTATCGATGCCGATTACAGAACTCTTAAAATAGAATTTTAAAATTTTATATTTTGATTAAAATTATGAACCTGGCTTTGATAAAAAAGTCAAAATTCTTTCAAGCCTATAAATTTAAACCTTAGATCTTTGCACGAGGCTTATAATTAAGATTTATATCAAATTGAATAAAATTCGCTTCTTACCGTAAAAAGATCCAACCCATTAAAATCTGATCTGAGATTAGCAACAGGAGATCTGAACAAAATTTTGCTGAAAATTTTTTGCAACTTTGAAGAATCATAATCTTTATTCATCTCTAAAAATTTGAAAGCTAATTGAGTCTTTAATTTCACATTTTAATAATACCTCCAAACAAAGGGAAATGCATTCCAGTACTGTAGCTGTATTGCTCTAGGGTATCCACAAATACTTTTAAAATAAAAAGTCCAATTAAAAAAAGATGTAGAAAAAGCTAAATTTTTTAATAATAATTTTTTGCTAGATATTAAATGTTCTTAAATCAGAAGCAAAAGAAGAGTGGATGCAAAATTAAAGATTACTTCTGATAACTTGATAGGTTAGTTTGCTTATGGTCAAGTAAGATTTTGGGTCATTGTCACCAATTATCATTACTTCGTTATCTTTTAATGGAATCTTAAACAATAAAATGAAAAATTAAATATTTAAAATATGATTTTATCTTACCAAACTAAATATAACATAACAATTATTAAATTCGTAAGCTAATCCTAATGCTTTATGGATTAAAATAAAATCATCCAAAAAGTCTCTTTTAAATGCGCCAAAATATCTTTCACTTGCTTCTAGCCACCGCCTCATTATACCATAATAGTTTTTATCGTCCATGCTTACTTGTAAGTGTGTATGTATTTGACTTGCTCCTGATTTTGGCATTGCATCCCAAATCAATTCTGGAAATTTAGCACTCGGGTCAATACTACTTACTTTTTTAAACCATTCCCAACTCAAGCTATACATGTCAATTATTTCTTCCTCTTTCAAATTAAGGGGATCATGGTTTCGACTAACAATTAAAGAATGCCATTTGTCGTATTTAAATGTGTTGGCAGCTGAGTAAGATAATGGAGTTTCCAAACGATCAAATAATTCATTTGCTGTATTTCTTTTAGAAAAATTAATTTAGATTTTTAGTGGATTCTTAAATAAATTGTACTATTCGATATAATGAAAATTTAAAAACTGAAAAAATAATTTTTTCTTTAAATCTGTAAAAAATTAAGCTTGTAGAAAATATTACTGGTTTATTAACCATGAAGATTTCTTGATTTAAGCATTCTATTTACACAAATTTTTCGTATTTTAGGAATAAAAAATTGAGTTTTAGAGTATTTGAAAAATAAAATTTACATTTTATAATTTTGTTCACAAAAATCACAGCTTGATTTGCTTTCTTCAATAATTTTTAAAGAGCTAAAAAAAAAAAGTATTAGTCTCCAGATTTAAATTTTTAAAAAGTTTACTGATTTTTTTCTGAAACAATTTGTTTAGCTTGAGGCCTCTTTCCACGTAATGGATTGTATATCATTTCATCATTGTGAAATTTGTTGTAAATTTTTATGATTTTCTAATAATAAATATTATTGAAAAATATTGAGATTAAAATCATAGGTTTAATTCAGCTTATATTAATTAGGGTCATTTGAATCAAATATCACTTGCTTTATTAAATGAATTGCTCTCTTTCATCAAAATTTTTCAAAAGTTTTGATCGAGCTCTTATATTTAATAAAAAAGATTACAGATAAAAAAAAGATTTAAAACATAGAATCATTTATATGATCTGAAAACATCGTTTACAAATTTAAAAATAAATATGACTAAATTCTTACATTTTTTTAAATAAATTTGTCTATTGCTCTTTTTTATTTTTATTCTACACTTTCTTCAGAGCTGGAAAACCTAGACCCATCAAGATTTTAAAAAAACAACATTGGGTGTAAATCTCAAAAATTATAACAAAAGACAAGATTTTTTTGATATACAGTGGTTAAGAAATGTATTGCAAATACATAATCTGACATCAAATTTAGTTTGTAAAAAAATGTAATTTTACCAAATCTGATGTAAAATTACGTAAAAAATGGTATTTGCGATGCATTTCTTAACCACTTTATTTATTTTTTAAAACTTTAATTTTGCTGTATAATTTTCCTTTTTCCATCTAAAAAAAATAATTACCATTAAATTTCAAATGATAAAAAAATATAAAAAACCCAAAAGACACCTCATAACTTTCCAGATATACCCAAAAGCTGATGATACTTTTGAAAAGAGCATAAAAACATCCACTATAAAAGGAGTTTTCTAAATTACTAAATAATATGATTTTTCCATAGATATGGTCAGATTTGTAACTTAATGCATAAAGATTATTGATATAATAAAATTTATAAATGACACATAAATTAAGTTTGATTTGCTACTTGATTGGAAAAGGACCCTTATTTTTTTTTGTTAATAAATCAAACCTTATAAGTCTCATTTAATTTATTAAAAAAGACTAATTAAGATTATTGAAGATAGAAAGACTAGTTATTTTTTATTTTATTTAAAAAAACTAATATCCGTATGAAATTTAGAATAATGTCCTTAATCAGTTAAAAAAACACAGCCCTATTGTGACCCTATGTGTAATCTGAATTCAAAGTTTTTTTTTTTTTTTTTTTTAAATATTAAAATGACCATTAAAAGTATTTACTTGCTTATAAGCTTGTTTAACGTAATCTGGGTTATTGTTAAGCCAAATTTTTACTTTATCCAAAAACTTTTCATCTATTCGAATTTCACCATAGCTTATGTCAAGCTCAAACATTGAATCAAAAATTGTAAAAACGGTGCTATGAAAAAAGATTTTTATGAAAATTAAAAAAAAACCTAAATTGTTGGATTACATGCAATTTTTGTTCCTAGAATTTTTAAAGCTATTAATGTAATCGTCAATAAATTCAAATTTCATATTGTTTTCTTCATAATTGGATAAACAGTTTTCTTTAAACCATTTCTTTGGTCATAAATTATAAAATGAAATTGTTAAGGTTAAAAAAATACCTTTGATAAACTATATAATTCGCTATTCAAAAGATTATTAAACCTAGGATTATTCTGAGAATTTTTTTTTTGAGCACTTGATTGATCGGGATTCTGGGCTTTATCATTTTGGAAAATCATTGTCAAAAACATCAATAATATTATTGTTCCGAAAATCGAAAGTATTACTCTTTTGTGTAGATGCAACGCAACCATTATATCAAAACCACGATTCATCAAACAAAAATTTTCCTAAAAAATGAAAAAAAAACTCAAATATTTTGGATTTGTATCAGTTGTTAGAAATTAAAATATTTGTAAAATAATAATAATTTAAAAAATTAACTCTTTTACAAATAAATTATTCAAATTTTTTTTTCAAATACGTATATTGAAATTTTGAACAAAAATAATTGTCATTAAATTTTTTTTGTTTTTTGTCACTGTAGATTCATTAAATAAGTAACAAAATATTTTAAGTTCAAAAAATCTCTATTCAAGCTTGATTATGATCAGGTAAGTTCTCGCTTGGTCAATAAAAAAATAAATAATTTATTAATTAATTGCCACAAAAAGTTGAAATAATAAAATAATAATATTAATTGTTTCTCGAATTTTTAAGGCTATGTGACTCTCGTATTTCTGTAGGTTGTTCTGGTTCACTTAATTTGGTAAGCACATTTTTTTATTTTAATAATTAATTAGCATAAAATTACTGGTTAATGGAAAATAAAAAAAGACCTTTTTATTGATTTAAAAAGATTTTTTTAAAGAGTTTGAAATGATTATTCCAAGTCTTTAAAAGAAATTTATTATTTTTACACCATTTTATAGTTGAGTTATCTAAATTTAACAGACCAAAATTCGAATAATTGAAGTCTGTGGACTCCTAGGTAAATCAAAACTTAATTTGAATAAGTTTGAAAAATTTGTCCCAATATTTTTTCAATATGAAAAATTTGAATTAAAAAAATACAGCGCTTTTATTTTACATGTCTCTCACAACAATTTGTGTAATTTTAAGTTTTATAATTAAATAAAGTTCAAGTTATTACACTTATTTACTGTCTCAAAATATTAAAATACATATTTAATTTATTATTAAATGGAAAATTTTGTAGCATTGGTTGGAACTGGAAATGAAATGCTGTCATAATATGATGATGATTTTGAGTTAGATCTAAATACTAAGACTGACTCCGTATCTAAATTAGTCAAAAGAAGAGGTCCAAAAAGAAAGATAACATTTGATGAAAAAATCCCAAAGAAATCTAAATTTTGTCTCAAAAATCTAAAGAGCTCAACTAAGGAAGTCCAAATCGAATACATGTACTGAAAGTTTAAAATTAAATGCTGAAAATGGCTCAGCAACATGTTTATAAGATAGGTATAGCAAAATTTGGAGATCAAATTCCAAATTCCAAAAGCAAATTTTGATGATAGCCCTGATGATTTAAATTATATTCTAGCTAAACTTACTTCAATTAACTCGAAAATTATGACTTGTTTTTGGACTAAATAAAGGAATTATATCAGGTCGGCATACTCGGATAAAATTTTAGAATGCAGAAAATTTAGATTTAAATTGAGAAAAAACACTCAGTGAAATAAAAATTTCAAATTTTATTTGCAGTGGACAAGAAGAATTGAGGCATAATTGTTCTGGAAAAAATTTCTCGAGGATAAATTATTTTTCTTATTATTTTTATAGAATAAATAAATCTTTATTTTGTTAAGGTATGAGATTAATTTAAATCAACTAGAAAATTTTAATAAATAATAGATAAAAAGGCCAAACACAATATTAAAATATTTTTTATAGTTAATAAAATTAATCAGATAGAACATCGAATGATTTTGACATCGTTACACATTTTTCGGTCTACAAAAACCACGTTTTTACAGTCTGTTGAACGAATGGTGTTTTGTTTGACCCAAGAGGACAAAAATTGCGAGTTTGGTGTTGTGGCATCTCATATCATATGTCATGATATCATGTAGCTGAAGAGCTAGGTTCAGTGTTTTGGGAGCTAGTGGTATTGGAGGGATCGATCTCTGCATAAATCATTTTTGAATCGAACAAATTAAGTACTCGAAGTTAGGAGAATTTTGATGCATTTAAACCTTTATTTAAGAACGTTTACTTATAAATCAAATAAAACTTTTCAATTATATAAAAAGTTAACTAAAATTATTTATTCTATATGATCTGGAACTAATTTCTTCAAAATAAATTTACAATACTAAAATGCGGAATGGAAATTTGATAACCAATATAAGCTCACTTTTCATCAAGAATAGAAGCAGTCTTTAGTTAAAACTTCTTCAGATCTTTATTATCAAATTCTTAGAGATTTAATGATTAGCAGATATGAAAAACAGAATTGTGTTTTTTTCACCCTTAGACAGCATTTTATTTCATATTTTTTGCAAAGGCACAAAGTAATCTGATTGATCAAAATAAAAAAGACTTAGGAATTAGAAAAATTTTCAGAAAGCACAATTTATTAATAAATTATAATTCAAGTGACAAATTCATTGAACTCTAAGGATAAATAAGTTATCAAAATTAAAAAAAATATTAAAAACAAAATTAAAATTTTCGACTAGTTAATTTTTCAAAATATTTAATTAATTAAGAGACCGTTTTAATAAAAGTGGTTCCTTTCGCTCATAAGACTCTTCATTTTGGTAAATTGGTTCATTCTCATTTTGGGCTTTTGAGTTATTTGTAACAGTACTTTGATATGCTGTTTGTTTGGCACTATTTTTGTCTGAGCCAATTGGTGTTAATAAATATCGAGTATTAGGCGAATTTTGTAAATTTACATCACTAGGCCTTTAAAAGTTAACATAAAAAATTATAAAATTAAACTTCGAAATTGTGCCAGAAATTTTTTTGTCATTGGTACAATTCCGTATAAATAAATTTTTTTAGCAAAAAAATCCCATTTTATAGTTAGTAAAAATAAAAGAGTTATTAAAAGCTAGATGCAGATTAAAAAACATAAAAAAAAGTCATCAATCCATGAAAAATTATAAACCCATGTCAAAAAATTGATCATTTTTTTCTATTGTTTTAATTGATTAATGGTAAATTTTTGAGTTGAATTTTTAATAATTCACTTTTTTTGCTGTTTTTAATCTTCACTCGTAAAAAGCTCATTCTCAAGCGGTTAATTTTATTAGTATTTTTTAAAGGATTTAAAATTTTCATATTAATTAACAAAAAATAAACCTTATTTAAATTTCAGCTTAATAAAACTTTTAACAATCGCATTCAATGCTTTCAAAAAACAACATCATTACTCAAGTCTTGTCTTAAAACAAAACATTTTAAAAATGTTAAGGTTAAGAAACCAATAAATTTAAAACTAAAAATTTATAAATTTTAAGATTCAAGTGAAAATACCTTGAAATGGTTATGCTGATTGGATTTGAAGAGCCTGTTCTCAACTCATGCACCGATCCGTCGTATTTTTTAGTATTCTTTTTAATGTGAAATAGTTTTTTTAAGCTTCCTCCGATTGATTTTGATTTTTTTAAATTCTCTGCATCATCTTGAACAAAATATTTTAATAACACTAAATTAATATTTATTCAATTAAATTTCTTGGTACCACTGTTTAGATCATAATGATTAACAGTCTGCACGTCATAAGATTTGTCGCGTTTTTTTGTTTTTTTCGGCTTGAACAAATTTCGAACACTTCGGCTTATTGAACGAGTCCTGTTGCGGTCATCTGAGCTTCCGTCTTTAGTAGATTCACTTGAGTAAATACTTGATACCAACTGATTTGACTGCAAAGTATTTGAGTGCAAGTTATTGGGCTGAATTTGCATATAATTTCTGTTAATTACTCTACCATTATTTGTGGGGTTAAGAGAACTACTAGTTGACTGAATTAGAGATTCGTGTGGTGGTACAGCCGAATGCGGATAATTGTTTATTAAAGACGAATCGGGTAGATTTTGCATATTATTTGGGCTCTGCATAGTCTTAATAGACTTTGGTCCACTATATGAATTCATAGAAGCATTGTCAGCATGTCTTTCATCATTTTTCATTTCATCTAAAAAATTAATTTTTTTAATCTAATAATTAATACCATGTGGATGCTACCTCTATAATTGAAAGGATTTTTTGGCTCTGCACTACTATTACGTGAAGCAATGCTGCTACGATTGCGGATTTCGATTATTGGATTGACAGGTTCAATGAACAAAAACTTTATTTTTTATGTTGAATTATTTTTTTTTTCTACAAATAAAATGGTGGTATTGTGAATTTCAAAAACAAATCGAACAAAAATTCTTCATTTTTTAATAAATTAAAATTAAACTTTAAAATAACTTTAAAAACTTTAAAAAAATTAAAGTTAATAAAAAATATTAGAAAAAATACTGCAATATAGTGCAACATACTTTGTTGCACTTTTTTTACCTAGAATAATTTTTCTCATGTAAGAAATGACAAAAATACGAATCAATAAGATTTAAAAAGATTATTGATATGATTTCTTAAAAAATAAAGAAAATAAAAATTTTATTTTAGGTAAAAAAAGTGCAACAAATTATGTTGCACTATATTGCAGTATTTTTTCTAATATTTTTTATTAACTTTAATTTTAATTTATTAAAAAATGAAGAATTTTTGTTCAATTTGTTTTTGAAATTCACAATACCTAAAATGGTTTTATTTACTTCTACTGTGAGAGATCCTGTTTTTTGTGATCCAAATCGATGAAGCTGAATAACTCGTTTTCCACTGTTTTCAGAACACAAATCATTTACCGGCATTACCGCTTCGCCGATCAAATCTTCTACATTTCCAAAAGATAAAATTTAAATTTAATAAAGAAAAATTGTGAAAAAATTTTGTGAAATTCACTATAAAAAAGAAAAGAAATAAGAAAAAATTAAAATTTTTTTTTTCTTCAAGTTAAGATTTGTATTTGTGAATTTAAAAAGTTGCATCAAACATTGTTACATTATTTGATTCCGAAAAATTCTGCTTATTATCAGGAATCTAATTTTTATTTAATTTATACATGTATTAGTTTTTGATGTTTAAAAAAATTAATAAAAATTTTGTTTTTTATTACAAAATTCAAAATACCCATACTAATTTTCGTAAAATTAATTAATTGAAAATTTGGAATTTTTAACAATTTCTCCTAAACATAATTAACATATAATGAAAAAATCTAATTTTTATCATTGGAAAGGAAAGGCCAAACTCCGTTCCAAACTGTCTAGCATCTCAATTTATATTTTGGATAAATAATAAAAAGCAATGGTCAGTATGGCATCTAAGTTAAATTAATAAACAAAAAGATTAAAAAAAAATTGATCATTAAAAAAGAAGCTTTCATGATAAAGGACACCCGAATCTGGTTCGTATTTTTGCTTTCAAATTAATTAAAATTTTATGTGTCAATGAAACAAAAAACAATAAGAAAAGACAGTGAATTTAATAATTTTTAAGATAGGTTCATTCTTCAGAGAGTTTGTATAAGTTAAAAACAATATTTGTTGTACTACTAGAAAGAATCTTAACTATTAAAAAAAATAGAAAAATTTTGTTTTTTTTTTTTTTATACCAAACTTAACAACTAAAATAACAAAAAATATAAATTTGAAATATTACTTCCGTAATCCTTAGCTCTATCGTAAACATATATACTCAACTCTTCAGAACTGGGTGTTATGTCAAAAAGAAATTGTTCGTTGATGGAAGAAACGTCTTTGTGAACGTCTGTTAAATGCTTTTGCATTGGTGAATCTAGCTCGACAACACAATAAGGCTCCTCATAATCTTTAAGATTTTTTAAAAATTATTTAAAAAAATTATTACTGAAATTTACTTGTCAAATTATTTGCTTTCAAAAGCTTTACCAAAAGTCTTTTTTCATTTAAATTGGTTTTCAAATAAGATGGTTGGTCAGAGTTAATCTTAGTTGTTTCAGAATTCAAATTTGAATGCATTTCAACAGGAGAAGATGAACCCGTATTTCTGTTCAATAAAGGACTTGGATTAACTTTAGAGCTTACATTTGTATGAGGAGTAAAGTGTTGCGTATTCACCTTGTTTAATAAAAAATAAACAATTTCATAAAATTTGCGAAAATCTTGAGATACTCTTGTAGTTCCATAGAGCTTTTTGTTTTGAAAATTGAGTTCTAAATTTAGAACAAATTTGTTGGCACAACTTTTTATAACACCATTTAAAAATTCAGATAAGCTGTGTTCGATTTTCTTTAAGAAGAAAATTAATTTTAAAATAATTTTTTGCTAGCTTACAAATTACCGGATCTTTTTTAAATTCAATTGAAATTTCTGATTTTGGATCTAAGGAACAATCCAGGACATATGAAGAACTATTCGATTGACCTAGGACAATCAAAGCCTCTGCATTTACTTTCTCTATTATGATGTCGAGTTGACGATGACTTCTTTTCAACTCTGCTTGTATTTCTAGATTTTTGAATTCCACATGACTGTTGATAGTCTTGAATAAAATTTAAAAATTAAAATTTCAAAACTTTTTATTTAACGATTTTCTATTTTTTTTATTAATTTTTCTCTAAATGTTTAATCTTACCAAGGTATCAGTGTCGCTTAGCACAGTTTCGATGTTGCTGAATTTCGGTGGAAGAGTGTCGACTCTTTTGAACCATATGTCATTATATTTTGAATTAATCTTAAAGAAATTTATTCTACTGATAAATTTAGGCACTTTATTAAAAATGACTAACCGAGTTCGTCAAATTTCCTGAATTAAGCAATGATAAAATTGTGTTATTGATGTTTTTGTTAGTTTCAGAATTAAGATAGAACCATTTTAGGCAATTATTGATTAACAAGTTTTCTTGAAAATTTTTTAGATCAAATTTAGCTCTATCCTCAAAAGAATTTTTTGAGCTCTTGTTTAGCAAGAGATTTATTAAACTTTTAAAAAATTGAACAACCACATTTACTATAATTTTTAATACGATACTGATATATTTTAGTACAGCATTGGTATCATTTAAATTTTTCTTATTTCCTTTAAGCTTATTTCTAATTTTATTTGTGCTGTAATACTTGTAAATACTCAAATAGGTGATCACAACAACTAACAAAATTGTCCAAATGTAAAAAACGTAATCGAGACCGGTCAAAATGGTCGCAATTGAGGAGGATAGAAGCGAAGGCAAGTTCGGAGGCGTCAAGTCTCCTTCCACTTTGGCACTTTCTTGGCTAAACTCTGGTTCACTTGACATGGTTGAAATTTTGGCCACTGGTTTAACGAAAAGAATCGAATTAATGAATAATCATATTTTAGTAAATAAAAAACCATAAATTTATTAACATTTATATTCTATCTTCTATAATTAGATTAGAAAAATAAAAAATAATTTTTTTGTTGAAACTCGGGTGTCTTGCAAATTTTGTAATTAAGATTAAACTTGGAATAAAAATAAATAAATTTATATTCCAAGTTTAATTAAGCAACAACTGATAGCTTATTCCAATCAATACCTTAATAAATCATTTTTATCAAGATATTTTTATAAATTATTACATAACAGGAGTTAGTTTAAAACATAATACCTGAATTAAAATCATATGCTCAATGTAAACTCGTTTCTAATAATTTGTACCAGTTATGTCACTTTTTCATTTTGCTCATAATTAAGCTCGTGCAAGTTAATAAACTAATGCACCATTTTTTAATAAACTAATCTTTCACAAATTTATCAAGTGTCATTTGAAAAAATTTCCTTTTTTTAAACTAAACTACATAGAGATAGATATAAGAATTTCATTATAATAAAGTGTTAGGAAAAGTTATCAGGAGTCTATATTCATGATAGAATTTTATCAAAACAAATTTAAAATAAATGAATCGCCAATAATTTTGGATGCGTTAGAGGCATTTGCTTCTATGTTAGTTAATTAGAAAAAGCTCTTGTTAATAAAAATTTTTCATGATTGAAAACATCGAATTGCCCAGTAGGCTATTATATGGCTTTATTAAAGCAAAGCCATAAGATAAACTAGAATAATTTGCCGGGCCATGAGTAGCTTTTTACTCGAAAATTATGATAAAAAAGGATTCTAAACAAGAAAAGCATTAGATATTGGCCTAAAGAATTTTTCGATGAGTCTGATTTTGTTTATTTTTTTTAAGTAATAGCGGAAAATATTATTGATAACGATTAAAGCTAATGGATATAAATAAAGCTGAAAGTTCTCATCTAGATCTTGTACAAAAAAAATTTTAATTATGATGTTACATAACTTTTTTTGTTGGATGAAGCTACCCTGTCGTGAATTTTATTCTTATTATTCAAAAAAAAATTAAGATAAACCTTTAATTCCCAATAATTTTTGAATATTTATATCTTTGCATTTTTTTAGCCATCATTGTTTTTCATTCTAAATGTGCATCTTATCTGATAGAGCTTTCGCCAAAACAGATAATTATACAAATAGAATTGCTTACTTGAGTCTGGTTCTCTTTGATTTTTTCTTTTAAAATTTTCTTATGCAAAGAATTAAAAATGTTTAACCACTTCAAACATCTAAAAAAAAATTGCGTAATATTTTAATTTTCATTCAACATAAAGGTACGAAGCATCTAATTGATGTTCACCTTTGTATTTAAATATGCAAAAAATTTTAATTTGAATATAATTGTACATGCTAAATTTTTATTTTTAAAGACAACAAATATCTTTATACCCTTTTTTTAAACAGAAATATTCGTTCCTCGGCAACTTGATTAAAATAAAAAATAAAATTTTTGAACACTTGAACACTATAATATAGATTCTAATATAAAATTTACGAATATAAATTTTATCTTAATTAATTGATTCGATTTTTGTTTTAAACAGCTAGACATCTTTCACCAATTAGTATAAATTTTTTTATAAACACTGTTCGTCAAACTAGATGGTTTACATCGTGGTTAAGAGCTTCCCACCCTCTAAATCATTTTTAAAATAAATAAAAATAAATTTTTCATTTTCAAAACAAAGAAATCAATTAAGTACCTCAAAAGCGTTATCTATTCTTAGAGCTTATTAATTGATGAGTAAAGTAAGTCTTAAACATCCTAGTAAGGTTTAAAATTGGTAAATTATTATTTATTAAAACTCATCGGAATATTTAGACAGCATTAGCAAAGCTTAACTTGGCTAAGTTGTTGATTCAAACAATATTCTCTTTAAGCTAAACAACAACAGAAATCAATCTTAGCTTACTGAAAAATCATTCGAGTTAAAATTTTTTCATATTTTAGTCTAATTTGGTTATTTAATTTCATGCTTTTGCTCATTTTGAGCAAAAAAAACTTCGAATCATTAAGCCATGAAAAAAAAAAAGTTGTATTAAATATTTTAAATATTAACTTAACCTAAGAGCTAATATTTGTTGATTTACAATGCTTTCTATGAACATTATAAATCGAATAAAAATGAAATTAATTCTTAGTTATTTTTGAAGATATTTAATAGATTAGGGTTAAAAGATTAGAAATATTTAATTAAATAAAAACAAAAGAATGTTTTGATAAAATTATGGTCCAAATTTTCGCCTATACTGTTTTCAAACAAATGATTACTTTTTTTACTTTTGTAAAGCTGTTTCAAAAATAAATAAAAGTTTTAAACTGAAATAAAAAAAAGGCCAGACTTTTGACTACAAATTTAACTTATTTATTCATTGAAAAAAAAACTGAGATTGAATAAAGTTTTAAAAGAGTTTACTTAAAATTTAAAAAAAAACAAAATTGATGTTTTTTTTATGTTTTAAATAAAAATTAAAATAGAGGCTTTGTAATCTAAAAAAATCACAAACTTGCTTAAAAACCTTACACCACGAGTAATCATTGAAAATACCATAATACTGTTCAAATTTATTACTAGAATTCCAAAAATCAATAAACCTTTAATTAGAAAAAATAACTGCTTTTAATCTTAATAACTTACTTTTAAATAATTTTTTAAGATTATAAAAAAGGCCTATTTTTAATTATTAAAAAATGGAATTGATTAAATATACTACAGTATTGCTCGATTGTTATCAATTTCAATAAAATGCACTTTAATTAAAAAAAAATTCAATAAATTCCACATTTTGTAAAGAATATAAAATTGCATTTACGACAATTATACAAATAAAATACAATTGTAATCATTTAAAATCATTAAATGAAAGAATTAGCCTAGTTATTGCACTAACTAATAAAACGAAAACAAGCAAATTTATTTCTTTATTTTGAAAATTGAACTTGTTCTGACAAAAAATTTAAAGTTTTTCATTTTTGTACTAATTTTTGTAAAAAGAAATCCATAATTGTGCTCAAAATTTCAAAAATATTCAATTCCAAATATAAATTTAAAAAAATTGAAAATTTAAAATCAATTTTAAATTTTAAGTTTTAATCATACTTTTTATGAAATGTTTCTAAAATGAATTTAAGTTTTGAAAGGGTCCATTTTTTAAAAGTTACTTATAAACGTGGCTGAATGAAAAGCTTAGCATCAATTTAAATTAATTAATAATATATATTTGATGTAAATAGGTAAAAAAAATATAAAATTTTCTTAAATATTTTTTGCAAATCAGGCTAGTCATTTTAATTATAGAATTAGAAAAAAAATTACTGAATCCGAAATAAGATTTGTCTCAATCAAATTGTTTAACAATGACGGCAGGTCACAGTCAATTTCTTTTTCTAAACTAAAATCATGGCTGATATCATCACTAGTGAGCCAATTTATAAAAAATTCCATATTAAATTCATCTTGTATACGTTCTTCTTGGACATCCATATCATCTTGTTCTACAATTAGTTTTGGATCATAATTTTCAACTTTGACCACCGATATCAGACTCGTAGATAATCTTTTCAAGTTGTCAACTTCTTCATAGCCTTGGTCGATGTCATAAACTCCATCGAAAGAATTCGAAAACTTTTGGGCTTTTTTTAATAAAATTTTTTTATTTATGCGATTTGGAGAAGTTCTCTGTGAGCAATTTTTTTTATAGCTAACTTTTTTTTTCTCATTGTCCTGGACCGATTCGGACTCTGTTTTGTCCATCGAAGAAGTTGCACTAAAGTTCATGTCCAACCCGGACATGCTGTCATCATCTATGCTTTTTTCTGAACTTGTCTCCAAAATAACCCACATAAGAGCTCTTATGATCAAATAAATAAAAACTAAATTAATGGCGCAAAAAATGCATATTTTGACCATAAAGTTCCACAGATCGACAATGCTTTCGAATTTTGATTCGTCTTTTGGAGATTGTTTTGCAGCCAAGTCAACGCTTTGGATCTGATTAGCAGTGATAAAGCTTTCCATAAATGTAAACAACTTTAATGAATCATTGAAAAGCTCTATTTGACTCATATTGGACGTCTTGGTAATGTTCATCAACGGTAGTGAGTTGGACTTATTTTTGGCTCTGAAATACTCGCTACTATTCATTTTGTCAACAACTAAATGCTTTCGGCTTAAGTTTGATAAAAATTTTAAAAATTTTTGATTAAAATCTTTCAATTGATTGTCGCTAAGGTTTAAATGGTCAATTGATTTGATAGGGCCTAGTAGCTTGGACTGAGTGTGCACTGGCTTAAGATTTATAAACTGGCTCGCAATTGCCACTGTGACCAAGAGCACCACTGAACCAACAACCAAGTGTCTTAGCTCGAAATTTCGAGTCAAATAGTCGCAAATTTTTGACAACATATCATGTTTTATTAGTAAATATACTATTATCGAAATAAATAAAATAATTAAAAGAATATAAATAGAATTTAGGCCGAGGATCCATTGAGCTAATTCTTTTATTTTTAGTTCAATTCTGTGAAGCGAGTACAATGACAAAACGACACCTAGTGCTGATGTGAGGCCGGTTATTGTTCTCTCATCCATTTCCATGGCAAAATTGAGGAACTTTGAGGAGCCGTCCAGCACAGTATCTAGGTAGCGTTGGTCCATTTTGTTTTCGAATTAGCCCAGTAAATTTCTTTAAAATAGAAATTTGTTCATTGTTGAATCTAAAATAAAAAAAATTGGGTAATTTACTAAAGCTTGACTTAATAGAAAAAAATAATGTCAGATAATGTTGGTTTATTGTAGAAAATATTTTTTTTTACCTTAGAGATTATAAAAGGTTGGTTTATTTTGGCAAGAAAAAAACATAACATTTGAGTTATGTTTTTGAGCGGCAAAACAATTTCGAGATTTAATTTAAAAGAAAAAATAATGCACTTTGAACAAAATCCAAGCAGCTTGAGCACAAATTTGATTATCTTAGACCACCACTTTGGCTAATGAAATTCGAAAGCGATTTGTTTTGGGTTTGTAATTGAAATCTTAATTAGGAAAATAAAATTGTCTTTTCATTTTTTATAGTGCCTTAGGCAAAAAAAATTACTAAAAAAATTTTCTTCTAAAATTAAATTTTTAATTAGTAATGCGACATATTTGGCTATGGAATGATGCTATCTTAACACATAACTCTAAATTAGCATACTATTTTTCTTAAAAATTTAAAATTATTCTATGGTGGTGCCTTTTTGAACATGTAATTTTATTAAGGAATTTAAATTTTTAAACAGAATTATTTTACTTATTTTCAAAAAAAGCGTGAGAGTTAAATATCGGTCTCCGAAAGATTTTATTCCAGGTAGCTATTTATTTTGCTAATTTTTTTCTACTTTCACCTTGCCAAAACACTCGAGCATACTTTGGCAAAAATTTTGAAGCAGGTCTTATTGTTGCTCACTCGAACTAAAAAGCTGGAAAAATTGAAATTTTTTGCTAATCATGACTCTCGTTTTGTTTTGACCAAGGGCTAAATATTCAAACCTATCAAAACTGATCAACTTCTAAAACATGCTAAATCATTAGATTAAAAGGCCATTTGCAAAATGAATTTTCCATAAAATGACATTTGAAAGCATTTAATTAATTTAAATTACTAGTTTTTTTGGCGCATCGGATAAGTCCAAAAATATTACGTGATTAATTTTATTCTATTATCTTAACAATGCATTATAAGATCTCATTACAAAACACTTTTATAATAGATACTTGAGTTAGTAAAAATAATTTCACGCAAAAATCAACTAACTTAATTTTATTTTATCTAAGACCCTAAACTAAATTATTTTATTGTGTTCATTAATTATTTTGTTGATGTTTGAATAAATATTTATTTTCTTTTAAATTAATTTTAAAGCTTTGTAAAAAAAAAACTCCATTTATAAAGAAACTGCTCATTTTTAAATACAAAAAGTTTTGCTTCTTCTAACCGGATGGTTATATTATATTACCGGATGGTGATATTCTTTGGCGACAGAAAAAAAAGTTCTATTAATTTTAAAGGGCTTTTTGCTCTCATCCAAGACATAACAAGAAGAAATTGGTCTATTGACAACTGTTGTTTCATAAATTGTCTGGGCCGGTATGTAAGTTTCGACAGTCAATATTGATGACTTATCTTTAGTAGGGTTTTTATGGTAAAAATATGCAGATGGTTCAGAATTTAATGGAACGGAGTGCTGCTGCTTTTTTAATAAGTCTCCTCGTTTTGAATTAGTATGAGAATAATCATTTGAACCAGTTGGAATCCAATGTGATCTGTGTGCAGTAGGTGGTTCAAATTCTTTTTCAAAATGAATTTTAACTTTGGACTCATTTTTAAGCCTTGATTTAGAGAAATTCATTTTTTGATCAGTTTTGTCATTTTTTTTCTCTTGCTCATTTGTAAAATTTTTGTTTGAAATTTTAGAATTTATTTGGTAATGTGTCCTTAAGTTGCTTGAATATTCACTTTCTTTAGTCTGGTGTCTTTTTGTGGCTTGTTCGTTTCTGGTCTGGTATTCGAGCAATTTTTTTTCTAGTTCATCTTCGAAATTTTGCTTAGACAAACTTGGCTCTTGATGAATAAGTTGTATTTTAGCATCCAAAGTCGACTGATTGCTTGTTTTTCCAAATTTAATCTCAAAAGTATTGTTAACAACTTGATCAATTCTTGATGATTTTTTTTCCTTTTTCAAATTGGTGCATGAAAAGTCAAACTTTACTTCATCATGATTTATTTTGTGATGCTTCTTGAAATCATTTGTTTGTTTATTATCTATTTTTTGAGGATTAATGATGTCTTCTTCAAAGTCATGCAAATTTTGAACTAATTTAATCTCATTAGTTTCCTTTGTTAAATTTAGCTCTTCACGAATGCGCTCGATTTTTTCATCCAAAGTTAACTCTTTTTTGTCTCTCGACTTGTTACAGTTACAATGACAACTATTATAAACAAAATTTTTTTTTAAATTTTCTCTCCTATTTTGGTTTTCTTTTAACTCTTCATCGACTCGTTTTTTTATAAAATCATCAATGTATTCTTTGTTTTTTGTTTTCTCTTTACATTTGATTCCAACTAGAGGAACAAAATTGGGAAAAACAGGAGTCCCAATGTATCTCTCGTAGACTATACTCGGTTCAAGTGAATTAAGAAGTAGTGAAGTAGGATATGCTGTTACCGAGGCAGTGGCAACAGTTGGAATAGCTGTATTTGGAAAAAGATACATAAAATTGGATGATTTTTTTATGTTCTGGATAAAATTCTGGGAAAATAGTAAATTGAGTAATATTTTTAATTGTCATGGTAACATTTGAAGCATAATTAGAAACCTGGAAACAAGTCGATAAATGTTACCTAATTAATTGCCTTCAACTATCAAAATCAACCTTTTTTAAATAAATTTTATTGAATTAAAATTTTTATTAAAAAATATTGGTCGAAAAAAGAGACGCATTTAAAAATGATGGAAAAAAAAACCCTATAAAATTATGTGAATTCAAAATAATAAATAAATCTTCTTTTTAAAAATTTGTTTAATTTTAATTTTGATAAGAATCTGAAGAATAAAACTGGAATGTAAATATCACAAATAGAAAAGCGTTTTTTTATCTTACTCAAACATCTGCTAAACTTTAAACTTATTCTCTCTACAATTCCTTCAAAGTAGAATAAATAAATTATTTTTAGCACAATTAGTTATTAATCTAAAAGATAATAAAATTTTAACCTATTTTTTTTTTTAATTTGTGAAATATGAATTCCATTAGGATGAAAATAGTTCTAAAATCAATTAAAAAAATATTGAACAACATTTTTAAGAAGGAAAAGGATATAGGAACTTCAAATTTGAATTCTCATTTATAATTTTATATAGCTTTTCATTTTATCTAAATTGAAATTTTAAACATTTGGCAAAATGTTCCATTTGTGTCCTTTAAAATTCTTTTAATTTTAAGTTTAATATAATTTAATTTACCATTTGTATACTAGACGTTTAAATAAAAAAAAAAATTAAATGGCCTATCTAAAAAATCAAATGAGTATTTTCTTTTTAACAATGTTTTAATCTGATTCATTAAATAATTTAATAAATAAAAATATAAAAAGTTTCAAGTCCGATTTCTTAGCAAGATCCTGCGGAAATTTTTTAGGCTAAAATATGTTGAAAAATAAATAATATTTTTGAAAAAAATGTTATCTTTTGAAGCTAAATTTTTGACCACTGCTCTAATTTGCTGTTGATTATTTTATCCAAAATTTGATTCATAAATCGATGATCTATTTTTATCTTATACATCCGAAAAGTTATTTGATTTTGGTAGAAAATAAGCAGGTATAGAGAAAACAGATTATTTTTATATTCATAAATATGAGCCATATTGATGCATTAAGATATTCCGAATTCTTCATCAGAATACGGACGGCGATATCTGCAGTCAAGTAAGCCAAATTCGTCTAGCCTCATCTGATTCAAATTAATCATGGAATTAGAAGTTCAAATAAATCCGAGAATTTGTAAAAAGATGTTCAGAAAATACCCGAGCTATGATATCTAGCCTCATGGTGTAAGAAAAGTTTTACGAAAATTTCAGCCTAATTTAAATTTTTTATTGATCTATAAAATAAAAAATTATATGTTTTTATTTTCTTTTTTTAATTTTTCCTTTTAAATTAAGAAGAAAATTAATTATGAATAAAACGAAAGCGATTGGGAATTAATATTAAAGCTTTAACCTAAAGGATGAATATTAGATACTGCTTTAAAATTTACTTTAAATGGTAATAATTTAAAAAATATACTAATCCGATATTATTTATTGCTTCTTTAGCTTCAATTTAAACATTCTTTTGATTGCTTAAAGAATATCAGCCAAAATAAAATTAAGAATTATTTACCAATTCGCTTCTTTAAGCTTTTGGGCTTTATTTTTGTATTTAATGTGATAACTGGATTGCTTTAAAGTACAAGCTACTAGTATGCTGGTGCCTTAAGTCGCTAACACAAACTCCCAATCTTCTAATTAAAATAAATTTACCTTTTTTAAATAAATCTTTACTATTTATGATTTAATAAGAAAGACCTTATAGATTTTTATTGATCTTTGTTATGATATTATGATGGAATTTAACTTTTTTTAGGATATCATGATTCAATCAGCTACGTGATACATAAGAATTTTATCTTAACTTACTGGCAAAAATTTGTCTATTAACATGAATATTGCTCTACTATTTAAAATAAATATTGAATAATTAAAAATATTTATTATTTAATTATTGAAATTATTTGGCAAAAATTAAATTTAAATGATCGCTTAAAAGGGCTTTAAAAAAATTCTCTTTTGGTATTTATCAAACAAATCAATTATGGCTTTCGACGTGTGTATTAAATAATAATTCGATTAATTTTAAAATTTACTCATTTTCTTAAAAGGTCAAAATTACAGTTGAAGTATTATTTAATTATGTTAAATTTGAAATTAATAATTTAAGAATAAATTCAGCAGAAATAAATGTTTCAAAAAATTTAAACGAATTTTATTTTATTTATAGAAAAAATTGAATAAAATAAAAAGGACCAATGGAAGTTTGAATGATTTTTAGAAAAAATAAATTTCTCAATTATTTTAAAGCTAAATTCTTGGAAAATAAAAAAATGTTAACTTAATATCTAATTTTTCTTTCACTCGATTATTTGATAGCTAAAATAACAATATTTGAATAATTTAATTTAAATTTCAAGAGTTATTTTATTCCCGTAACTTTAATAATTCATTTACAGTGCCATTTTGGTGTTGTACCACTGAAAGTTCTTAGAAATTGATGATTTCTTCAAATGATTAGACATTAATCTTTTTTACCAATCTTTTCTCTAATATTTTGTTGCAATAATTTTTAAATTAAGAATTTGTTTGTTTAATTAGCAAAAAGTATAAAGTGCAATGAGATATATTTGTTTTTTTTGCTATGAATGAATTTGCTGCCGGTAAGTAAAAGGAAGTTTATTCAGCAAAAATAAAAATAATCGTAAATTGTAAAATGCAAGAGGCATCTTTACAAAATTAGAAAGCTTGATATTTTATTATTTTGCTTTACTATTGACTTTTGAATTCATTTTTATTGATAACTACAATATATATTTATTTTATTTGTTAATATTTTTGTTTTTTAATATTTGAGTTTTTTCTTTGCTTTAATAAATCAAAACTCATACTGTTTACATAGTAATGTTTAAAATGAAAGATTCTACCAAGCTGGGGTCACAAATTTTACTGCCATTTTTAAGTTTGAGACAAAAAAGTATTTGTTGGCAAAATAGTTAAGAAAATTAAACTTAATTTTAGCTTAGATCAAACATAACAAAGCTGATATACACACGTTAGGCTAGATATGTTAATCTAAAAGAACAATAATGCAGGCTTTTTTCTTATTCCATTTAGAATACCGTGTGCTGCATTGTGATTGTAAAGTGTGTTCAATTATTGCAAAATAAGTTATATAATTTTTTAAAAATAAATATAAATTTCAAAATCAACTCGCATTATACATGCTGAAAAATGATTCTAATAGTATCCATTTTTAATTTTGCTTAATTAATGAATGTTCACAAGCAGAGGGCGACAAGCGATAAAGAGGAACTTTTTTCTTGACGACAATCATTATCAATAAAGCAAACAATCAACACCTACAGCCTAGTACGGTTGGCACGTGATTGTTTTCATGGTAACCTCTATTTCATGCAAGCAATCGAGTTTTCTAGAAAATTTGAAATTTTTTCGGGCTCTAACCAGTGGGCCAAATACCACTAAATTTGATTTTAACTTTT
>QEOQ01000206.1:548146-777177 GCA_010279815.1 Brachionus plicatilis | reverse complement strand
TAGGTCATAGGCATAATTTGGTTTTTTGTTCTTTTTTTTTCTAAACTTTTCTACTTGAGTGTTGAAATTCAACTCACTAAAGTAAAATATTTGCAATAATTTGATTTCACTATTAAAATATGCAAAATGAATTTTCTCTATTCCTCTATTGAAATAGTTCTCCCTGAGTAAAATAAATTATCATTATCCGAATAGATCTATCGAACAAATGATTATCATTTTTTTGTTTAGTGGTATTTTTAATAGATTTTTTATGTTCTACTTAGAACACTTTTGATTGCAAAGTATGGTTTAGATTAGTTAAGGCCGCTTGGAATCAATCCGCGATACTTAACTTCAATATTCAGATCGAAAACCATTTTTTGTTCTTGTTCATGATCTCTTTTAGTGAATAATTTACTTAATGAAAAAAATTTATTTAGATATTTTTAAAATTTGCTAGCATGGAAGACTATTACATTGAGGTGTTGAATCCAAGAGGCAACTGGGTCAGAGTGCTGCTAATTGATCTGGATAAAGATGGTGTATTGGTAAAGCCGAATGCCAGCAGGTACCTAGGCATTTTTATTTTTTCCGATCATGCATTGGGTTTTTTATTGTTGTAGCCAAGAATTGCTAAAATACAAGTACTGCGAGGCTCGCATGCCGTCTTTGACCAAAGTCGATGCCAGCTTGAAGCCCGGTGACGAATGCGAAGTTCTGGTGGAGAACAAAGCTGAAAATGAGCCCAGCTATTGGTGTCCAGCTACAGTCAAGATGACCAAGGGCGAATTTTTTGTGGTCGAATTCAAAGACGACTCACAAACAGAAATTTTTCCATCTGACAAAATTCGAATACCAAATAGAAAGTAAAAAAAAAAAAAAAATTTTTTTTTCTAAATTTAAACAAAAAATCTAAGCCTTTATAAAAAAAAAATTTTTTAATTTAAAAAATTTAAAGTGGGCCTTTGAAGGAAAATTTCTTGCACAAAACTGAATTCAAAGTTCCGGAAGATTTACAAGAACTGTAGGCTGCCGAAATTCTGTTCTGAAAATTGAACAAAAATTTATATTTTATTCCAAGCTATAAAACGGAGGATCCCAGCAAAGATTTCCGCAAGGCTTGCAATGCTTTGAGTGTGCACTACGACCCGGAGAATCACAGCCTATCGGTTATAGTAAGTGGTCGAATGGAAAAAATTTTGATTGAATACTGAACAAAAAAAAAAAAATTTATTTTTCAGTCTGACCAAGAGAGTGGAATAAAAAGAGCTGTCATATTGAGCGAGATACACTTTAAGGCGCTGAGACAAAAGTCCATGCTGCTGAGAAGAACTCACGAAATCGCGCAGCAAATTGAGCGAAACCGCCAACAACAACTGAATGCCAAATACAGCGAAGAGTTTTGTGTTGCCAAGGAATTGATGGGTCTAGCTATTGGGTCGCATGGTTCAAATATCCAAGAGGCGCGCAAAATCCGCGGCATCACCTCAATAGAAATAGACGAGAACACATCTAAGTTTAAAATATGCGGCGACACCGAGCAAGCAGTGCGGCAAGCGCGCGTCATGCTCGAGTACGGCGAGGACATCAGCCTGGTGCCCAGAGAATACATCGGCAAAATGATTGGCAAAAATGGAGCTAACATTCAGGAAATAGTGGACAAGTCTGGTGTGGTCCGAGTCAAAATAGAGGGCGACACTGAGACCACTACGCCCCGGGACATCGGCCACCAGGTTCCATTTGTGTTTGTGGGCACGGTGGAGAACATCAATAACGCAAAATTTTTAGTAGAGTACCAGTTGGACAAGCTGCGCGAACTGGACGAATTGAGAAAGGAAAAAATTCAAATGGACGAGCAGCTCAAGAGTCTGATGAACACGTCGAGCAATTACTACAAGGGAAGCCAGAGTGTGCAAAATGGCAGTCAGTCGTATCGGGGTGGTTCAGAGGCCAGATTCGAGGACAAAAACTACCAGAACAGAAGCAACAGATACAGACGTGGCAACGGAAATGCAAACCAGAATCCAAGATTCAGACGCCGACCAAACCAGGGCACTTTGAGCGAGACTGGCGGCGATGTGGGCAATGAGGCCGACTTTGAGTCCAACTTTTCCGAAAACGACCACAAACCAAACGAGGACCATGTCAATGGACACCAGAACGACTACAGACAGAACAAAAATAGATATCAGAGATACAAGAAAAATGAGCTAGATGAAGACAATGGCGAGAAAAGATACTCGAACAACAGACACAGGCGCCAAGAAAACGGAAGTGCGCACCACAATGACAATTCGTCTTCAAATGAGAATATAAACAAGAGTTCAGCAAATGGTGATGCGCGCTCGTCGGCGCCAAAGACTCAACGCAATCCGAACAACAGGCGAATGCCGAATGGAAAACAAAATGGATATGCTAGTAAAAACAACACATTGGCTAATCAAATCACTAATCCATGAAGAGAGCCAACTTTAAAAAACAAACATTTTATTAAATTGGAAAAAAAAAGGGAAAAAAAATTTAAAATATTTGTGGCAGTTTTTTTTTTTTTTTTTTCATATATATTTATAAAATCCGATTCGTTTATATTTTTCACTTTTTTTGAATAAAATGGTTTAGAAATGAATTCAATGTTGATAACAAGGTTATCATATATTTTTGTTTAAAACATGTGTGAACCAGTATCTGATAATTGCATTTTTTTTTCTACATTAAATATCAAGTCTATTTATTATTTATTTTAGCTTCTTTTTTTTTTTCTAAAGTTATTTAATAAAAATAATTTCGAAATAAAGGTTTATCAACCAGTTTTTAATATTTAGAATCAAGATCCAAAAAGATTGTTTCTTTTTTTTTCTAAAGAATCCTACTGTAGACCCTTGCAAAGAAAAAGTTTTAGCTCAGTCAAGCTACAAACGAAGACTTCATGGTTCTTTCGTCTATGAATCAACTCATTTTTTGGATGAAAAATGTTTAGTAGTTCTCTAAGTCAGAGGCCGCGCCAGAAAGTTGAAAATGGTGTGGCCAACTTCAAGACCAAAGAAGAAGAGATGGGAGGGGGCTTTAAAAGAAAATGGTTTGATGTAAAAAAATCCGGTCTGAAAAAAATCTGGTTGAAAAAAATTCGCTGACAAAAATCTGTTTAGAAAAAAATCAGGTGGAAAATAATCCAGTGCAATATTATCCGTTATATAAATTTAATTGATATGCTAATTTCGCATAAATTATAATTGATTTATTAAATTAGGCTTAATATATCTTTTAAAGATTAATCTTAAATAATTTGCTTTATAAAATACCAAAGTTCTAAACCTTTGACTAAATTACCCTAATATAATGCCCTGTTTCTGTAAAATGGCTTTGAGAATTTACCTAATATTTGGAAAAAAATGGAACAAGAATACCCTATCTTTAGTTACCTAAACTATGAAAAAAAATCGTAAGAGTATAAGGCAGTTAAGTTTAAAATAGCTGAGGCCAATATAGACGGTAGCATTAGATGGATGGTCTTTTTAGCTTAGCTTATGCTTACGACTTATCTCGAAAAATTGATCCATCAAACTTAAAATATAACCAAAAATTTATGAGATCTAATTTTAACAGTTATTTGCAAAATAAAATTTTAAATGAGTTTGAATCGTGGACTGTTCGAGAAGAACCGCGAGAATTATTAGATTTGATAGTTTATTTATTTATTTCAAAAAACACCTCTTGGGTGATGAAAAGAAAAAAAAGATGAATACATTGTAAATTAAAATAAAACATAAAAGGACAGTTTATGTGTCTATCATAGAGAAATTTTTTTTATTTGCATAAATTATCTTAATTTTTCTCAATAAACTATTATAAAAAAATGATTGCCTATTTTTTATTTTTTCTTAAAACCGGTCAAATTTCCCTTGATTTTTTTCAGACCGAATTATTTTAGAGAGTCGCTGCGTTACACACAAATTTCCTAACACACATTTTTTTTTTTGCTGCGTTCAACCTATTTTTTTTCTCAACACACATTTTTTAGTATTTGTGCGTTTTATTCTAAAAAATGAGTGAAAAGTAAAAAAACAAAGTTTCTGGTAAAATTTTATTTAAAATAAAAAAAAATATAAAATTAGTAACTTAATTGAAAAAAAAAAAAAAGTAAGCTATTTTTCACAAAAATTACAAGTCAACAATTTAGTCGATTTAAGACTATCAGAACATTTAAGATGAAAATTTTTATAACAGATCGAACAAATTTTAACATATTCCTTCAAATTAAAGTATTCATTACAAATGTCACATTTTAAATTAATCTTATAAGAAAATAAAGAAGCTTTAAGTTGTTTTAGACGATCATCAGAAAATAATGATGTAAAATTGTTTAAATTTTTAAGAAATTGATTATAAATAAAATGATTTTCTAATGATAAATTTGAAAGATCTACAATCAAATCTTCTTCTTGTATTTTAACCTGTATACTCATGATTTCATTGATTTTTGACTCATCAACAATTACAACCAAAAGAAACTTTTTGATTCTTTGTTCGTTTTTCGAAACTTTACAATCAGGCGCAAGTACTAACGCAGCATGTTTAGACTCATCTTCGTTAATTTTTTGCATATTTGAACAGTACATTGTTAATTGACCATGACTCGCTTTTTTCTTCTTTTTTCTGTCATTTTCAACAGTATATAAACAATAGTTAAAAGATAAATCAAAAATTGATCATTTATTTTTAATTATTTAGACAGCATTGTACTAGGCATCAAAGTTAATTGGTCTTCAAGTATCAATAATTAGAATTTTAAATAATTAGTATCCAAAAATAATTAGTATCCTAATAATGATTTTCAAAAAATTATTATTTTAATTTTTGAAACAAGTCAAGACTTGTCATATTTTTTTAAATTTTCAAATCCAAGTAATACTTTGAATTGTTTTTGACTCTCTAAAAAACAATACCGTAAACTCGTGACCATTACTCTTGGAACAATGTAAAAATTTGAGTTTACTCCATACGGAACTAATACCATCGAAACCACGTTATAAAATTTTTTTATTTTTTTTAGAATAAACCTTGACGTCTGACTTTAAACTAAGAGTAAGCGCAAAACTTTCATTTTATTCTTAGAATAATTTCGAATTTATTTTGCAATAAACTTAAAAAATTGTAGAGTTAAATTCGAAATTAAAAAAAATTAAAAATTAAACTTTATTCCAATTTTTGTATTTATTCTAAGAGTAAAAATTAAATTCGATTAAAAATTAATAATTAAAATTAAATTTAAAATTAAAAAATTCGATTTATTAGCCAAAAAAAACTGCATAAAAACATGTATTTTTTATTTTGCCTAATAATTTTACCATTTTCGTCACCAGGTAGCCTTTTTTACCACGTTTCTTTGGTGATAATTGATTTGAACAAGTTTCGATATTGGGAGCTATTGAAATTTGGGATTTGGTTTGGTTGGTCTGAAGGTTCAATTCCCTAAGAGGGTTTCGATTAGTTGGTCACGAGAGTAATGGTCACGAGTTTACGGTAGTATTCTAAAGATATATTTTTGAATAAGTTTTAGCATTGCACTTGTCCTATTTGTTTGTTGATATGCTTAGAAACGCAAAAGAGAGTGCAAATTGTTTTTGATGTTGTTTCATCGAAAATTGTTGTAGAGGATACGGCTCTTTATTTATTTATTTATGTAAATATTTATTAAAAGGATTAAAAAAAATCAACTTATTAAATAATTTTTCTTCATTTCTGGAATATCCGCTAAATGATTTCCGAGTGGTCCCTAAAATTTGAAATTTCTATTTTTAAAAATCTTATGTTGCGGAACTGCTTCCATTTTTTATGAAGGAAATTAGTCGATAAAATTTATCTTTCGGCGTTTCTGCATTTAAGGGATAACTAGAAAAATTGATTTTTCGTATGCTTTTCTCTTCAACAAAATCAAGGATTTAATGTTTTAATTTTAACGCAACTAAAAGCTTTATGAAAAATGGACTTGTGTCAATAACTGTTATACTGATATATTAAATTATAGTGTCCTTGTAAACAAATAAACTTTAACTTCATTTATTTAATTTTTATTAAAAAAAATTTTAAATTCAAAATTATGTTTTTTTATTGTTATAAAAATTATCAACAACTAAATTAATTAAAAAATAGAACAAAGTTAATTTGAATCAAATTGGTAACTTAAAGACTTGAATGTTGCAAATTTAAACATAGATCTCTTAAACATAGGTCACAAAAGTGTTTATCAATTTTGAGTAAAAAAATCCGAACGCTTTTCCATCATTATTAGATTTTGCCATTGGTTCAATATAAATCGGGCATTTCTTTAAATAAAGCTTAATTACTTAAGTAATTTTTGCCAATCGGATCAGAAGTCAGATCCAACGAGGAATCCTGGTAATAAATCTATATAAAAATCAGAATTCTTGTCATTAAATTATATATTAATTTGTTCAAATTTTTTTTGAGATTTTTATAATTGTGTAAAATTCATAAATTTTATTGACAATAATTTTTTTTGATAAAATTTTGTATTAAATTCTTATTTAGATTTTTATTTCATTTACCGTTTTTAGCTTTTGAAATGATTTTAAGAAAATTGCTCAAAATTATGTTATTTTTTTCAATTAGTGCTATTTAAAGTCTTTATTGATATTGATAACCCATTTTTTAGTTCAAATATTATTTCAAAACGAGAGATTATTGAAAATTATTTTAAAAAAAAATTTAAAATTTTCTGTCAGAATCAATGTAATAATTATATTTTGTTGTTAGACATTTTTTTAAAGAATTCAAAATCAAAATCTTACTTGATTCATATCAGAAGATGATTAATTCTCAAAATATATTTAAAAATCCTTTTTGACGAGTGAACGAACATGCATGAATTCATATGAATTTTTTTCTCATAGATTCTTCCATGATTCCTAAACGAGAACCTGACATGGTTTTAATAGAAAAGTGTCTCAAACATGATAACAATAAGCGAGAATGATAAAATTTCGTTCAAAATTCCAAGCAGAAAAGCACAAAAGCCATTCTTCTAAAAAGCTTTTAAGATTGATGAAGGTTTTGACTTACACCTAAACCCGAAACATAGAAAAAAAATAAGGAAATAATTTTTCTCTCTACAACACAAAAAATTGAAAAATCAAAACAAAGTTATTTTTTAAATTGAATTTTGACCGAAGTTGATACTATAAAGTTAATTTTGATTTGTTTTTTTTTTAATTAATATTATGACTTTGAATTGGTTTAATTTTTTGTGTTTGAATTACAAAATGTATCCAATGTTGAAATAACATTGAAAAAGTGCGATGTTTCAAAAAATTTTTTCAATTTCAAATAAAAAAATAATTTTAAATTAATATTGCAAGCATGAAAAACTTGGTTTTTTTCTATAAATTTTGACTTTGGGTTGGTGATAAGATGATCCTTAAGATAATATTTGTAGTTTAACAAACTATCTGTTTTCCATTTTTTATAAATTGAATTTTTGTTAAAATGCATCTAACGAACGTCAATTTTCACTAAAATCAAAATTGGTAATGAAAAAAACAAAGTTTTTCGGGTCTAGTAGGTCTAATTGAATTATTATTTTTTTAAATATTACATTTAGTTTTTTTCTAAATAGATGAAATAATATCAAAATAAGTGAACAATTTTTAGATTAAGTGAACTATGGTTCATCTATTACTGGAACAATTCTTGTTCTCAGGTTTTGTGAACTATTAGTTCACTTAATCTAAAAATTGTTCACTTATTTTGATATTATTTCATCTATTTAGAAAAAAACTAAATGTAATATTTAAAAAAATAATAATTCAATTGATAAATAGAAATTAAAAAATAAGATAGAAAAAAAAATAATAAGACAAAAAATTTAAAGTTGGGCGTAATAGGTAAAATTTGTGAAATAGATGAATCTATGTTTCCCAAAGTCAAACACTTGAATTAATTTTATTAATTATAAAAAATATTAAAAATTATAGATCAAGCTTTTTACGGATTGAAAATCTATTTAAATCTAAATAAATTATTTTTTTTTTCATTTTATTTTTATTTTGAAGGAGCATTAACTCGGTATAGATAAACAAATAAATAAATAAATTTTTCAAAATTTTAAAGGAATTTTCAATATTTTTTTCAAATTTCCAAATAAAAATTAAACTCATTCTATTTCACTAGAGAATATTAACTTAAAATTATTTTTTTATTTGAAATTGAAAAAATTATTTGAAACATCGCACTTTTTAATGTTATTTCAACATTGGATACATTTTGTAATTCAAACACAAAAAATTAAACCAATTGTAATTGTAATCAAATCAATCAATTTTTATCCTAATTTTTTTATTTTTGACATTTTTCCGAAATATCGAAATTCCGGAAAAATTAATCCGGACCGGTTTTTACGATCCCGAGTTGACCGGATAAAAGAGCATCGACTGTATAACCAAATCTGAAAAAGTTCTGGGAGTATATTTAACTCCTAATCTAAAATTTGATACCCAGGTTAGACACGCAGTATCGAAGGCAACTCAAATTATCGGACAACTAAAAATAACTTTTTTATATTGGACACCAATTACTTTCAAAGCCTTATTCATAGACTTTATAGACTTGAGAACTTTGTTTGATATGGAGTTAGAAAAAAAATTCATTAATCGTTATGGCCTAAAAACATCACCATAAAATCATCGTCAAACATATGAAATCAGCAAAATGCGAACTTAGATAAAACAGCATTTTTATCAACCGATGTTTTTTAAAATTATGAAAAAGAGTTATTTCAACTTCCCTTCAAAGGAAAAATCAACTCAAGATATTTAAAATGAAACTTGAAAACTTTTAAAACCGCTGAGTATTGATTTTTTAGAATCGTTTCTATAAAGAATTTTAGTTTTTCGAAAAAACAAAAAAAAATTAGAGAAAATTCGGAAATTAGAGCTCTCTGGAAGCTTTAGAGTATGAGCATTAAATTTTATTAGTTTTTAAGAGTATGCTATTTATACATTTTTAATTAAAAAACTAAGCAATAATTTTGATTGAAATGAAATCAATTTTAATTCATAAAGTAAATTTAGATGAAGCTTGAATGTGCTAAAAGGGTGACATTTTTTAAAGATATTTTTTTTTACTGATTTCTACCATCAAGGTCTAAAGAGCAAACCGTAGTTATGTAATTTGGGACCCTAGAATTATATATCAGATATTATTTTCAATAAAATTTTACAACATAGTGCATTAAAAATTAATTTAGGCCAGATGGATGATTCGATTGAATAATTGTTTTGAAATTAAAATTAAAATATATCGAAACCACTACAAATTGAATACAATCGATTTATCCTTTTAATCCTTTAAATCAAGAACAAAGCAACATTCAAATTTATTTATTTATTTAAAAGATAATTTAGGAAAGGAAAATTTCCAGGGCAGCTCCGAATGGCATAGCCTTCTTTTCAGCCCTCTTGTTAGCAATTTTAGTTTTACAAAATTTAGATTAATTAAAAAAAAAAAAAAGAAAAATAAATTAGGAATGTTTTGTTTTTTTTTTTTTATAATTTGTATTTATATTGTTAAGTAGATTCAGTTATGTACTTGGCAGAAAAGGTATACAATCGAATGGAGTTTTGTATTTTGAATTGTTTCTGTTAGTGCTATGAACCAGATAGTCCTTTATTTCATTAGCTATTAATTCATGGTTCTGCTTTGTAGCAACAAATTTCAAAAATAGCTTGTTTGCTCTGTCATCGATCAGATCAATTTTTAATTCTTTATGAATTGTTTTGATACTTGTCTTTAGCGGGAAATATTTGATGATTTTCAAAATCCGATTTTGCATTTTTTGAATTTCGGATTTAATCTTCTGGGTACCCGAATGAAGTATTATAAAGCAGTAGTCGAAAAGTGATCTTATGAGAGACATATAAAGCATTCTATTGATTTTTATTGAGGATCCCCACTTAAAGCTCTTAACCTTCCTGATTAGATTAATTTTGGAAATTTGTTTTGAGTTGATTATCTTTAGATGTTCTTTGTAGTCAATCTTTGGATCTAATTTTATACCAAGGAATGTCGGATTGGGTTCAATTGGGATTTGACTGTTTCCGATTTTTATTTTCATTCCATACGTTTTCTCATAGTTCTTTCGATGTCCAGCTTTGGTAAATGTTGTATAGCTGGTCTTCTTTTCGCTGATTTTAAAACCCCACTTTTTGCAGTACTCAATAATTTTGTCAACTGCGTTTGGAAGAAATTTTTGGATATCCTTTTTAGAAGCTTTGGATACCCAAATACAGAGGTCATCTGCAAACAAGACTATTTTAACATCAGGTGGAATTATTTTTGCTATATCGCTAAAAAACATAATGAAAATAGTTGGTGATAAACAGCTGCCTTGTGGTACTCCACAGTTAATGAGCTTATCTTCTGATGTATGACCGTGGTAGCTGACTCTAAAAGATCGGTAACTGAAGAAGTTATCAATCCATCGCAGGAATGTTGCATCGAGATTGTGTTCTTTCAGTTTTTCAATTATTCCATTGTGCGATGTTTTGTCAAACGCTTTTTCAAGATCAAAAAAGATAGCTCCGGTTAGCTCTTTGCGGTTAAATCCGTCTGCTATTGATTGGTTTATTCTCAGTATGTGATCTTGGGTGCTTTTTGATTTTCTAAACCCTGACTGACAGGCTGGTAAAATTTTTGAGTTTTCTGCCCAGACTTGAATTTTCTGGTTTATTATTTTTTCTAACCATTTCGCTAAGCAGCTTAGGAGGGATATAGGTCTATAAGAATCAAGACTATCTTGGGGCTTATCTTTTTTTAGAAACATTATTATTTTGGATTTTTTCCAGGTTGCAGGTATGTGACCAGAGTTAAGTGAGCAGTTAAATATCTTGTGTATCTCTACGAGTTTTTGGTATGGGAGGTTTTTACATACCTTATTGGATATTAGGTCAAGGTCTGCTGATGCTCTCGAATTGGTTGTTTTGATTGAAATCTATATTGGAGCGTATTGCATTTCGCAGAGATTTTGTTAATCATAAGCAGACTTTGACAATTGATGCAACATTGAATCTTGCACTATGAAGCTATCGCGGAACTAATTTTTAATTTTGGATAAAAAAAATTTTCAATTTTTTATCATCTTGTTCAGTTCTTTTTTACTTCACCAAACCAACTTTTGAATATTTAAGAATAAAAAACATAAAATAAAAATCAAAAGGGTGAAATTTGGAATAAACCATCTTAGAATATTTAAAGAATTAAAATTTTGAGGTACAATTAGTTTATTAGACGGTCAAGCTAAAAAGGAAATTTTCATAGAATAAATTTATTTATTTAGTATTTTAGAGAATTTATCTGTTGTTTTTATTAAAAATTCTTAGCTTTAAGAAAAATTAAATATTTATAAATATTCAAATTTTCAAATCTCTAATAAATTCAATATATATTATGCCAAACAAAAATTTTTTAAGCTTTATCAAGATAGTATGAGAATTTTTATTTAAATATGAAAAAATTCTCCATTTAATAATAATAATATATATAAGCTACAGCCAGACTAGCTTGCCGAGGTGGCCTCCTAGGAGGTAACCTCCGTGGTCACCTGTGGAAGCTCCTTGCGCATGACTCATAGAAAAATACTGACAAAGCAAAAAACAGTTTAATTTTTACGTCAAAATAAGAGTTAAGATTACAGATAGAAAAGGCTGTAGTAATATATGATTTACATTGATTTTTTTAGTTAAAAATATTCAAAAATTAAAATCACATGAAATTAAAAATAAAATAATAGATTTTTTTCAACTAATCTTTTAAATATTGTTATTTAGTAGTAGTAGTAGTAGTGTGAGCTGTAACACATAAGTGTGAGTGCAGTTCATAACGCTGCACTTTATCAGCTTGCAACCTAAGTTGCATTAAGTCAAAGTTCCTCAGTATCAGATTCTGTAAACAGATCTTCTCCAGGTCTCCGACTTCATATGTCTATCAATTTTGGCCTTAAACTGATTGACCGTATCAGTTCCTACTATTTCCGAGGGTAAAAGGTTCCAGGTTGTAGCTGTTCGGTTAAGTAAGAATTTATCCCTCATTGTCCCTCCTTGCTTATCCCTTGTTATTTGGCTATTGTGTCTCCTGCTTGTCCCCTCACTTACTCCCTCATTCTCTCTAATATCCAAATCTATCTTCTCGAACCCTTTCCTTAACTTAAATATTTGTAATAAGTCCCCTCTTTTCCTTCTTGTTTCCAGGTCTGTTAAACCAAGCTCCCTCAGTCTTTCTTCGTACTCTAATCCTCTTAATTCTATTACCATCTTAGTCGCCCTTTTCTGGATTCCCTCGACCTTATTAATTTCACTTCTAGTCATAGAATTCCATACCGCCGAAACGAATTCTAAATGCGTTCTGACGAAAGCTGGGTACTTCTATACATACACCCCAACAGAATTTTTTCCTTTCCCGATTCAGCTACACACCAGATTTGCTCAATTTTATTTGAATTAAGTTGTTCGTTGTCGATTTCCGTGAAGTTGAAGGAACCTGAATCACTAGCATATATACAAACTCCACCTCCTCTCTTTCTACTACGGTCTTTTCGGAAACATTCGTAGCCTTCAATGTTATTTACACTTAGTTCATTGAACCAAGTTTCAGAGATAAACAATACATCATAGGTCTTCTCTATACACAACGATCTCAGTTCTTCCAACTTCTCCGGAGTTAATGATGTTGCATTCGCATACCAACAACTTAATTCACTCGAACCCTCAGAAATAAAAACAGACTTACCTGTATTTAACAAGGACTGATCAGTCAAACCTTCTAAAGCCTCATCTTCAAAACGCGCGCCCTCGTAGCCTGTCGATAACCTGCAAACCGTCTCCTCCACCAAATCTAGCGTGTATATACTGCCCTCGCCCTTATGTATCCCTGATCCACCATTTCTTAATAGCTATAAGTCTTTGTAAATTTTTCGAAGCTCTCCACTTCGAATTCCCCAGTACCACTTCATCTCGGTTCCATTCACCATTGCCTTCCCATATTTCAAGAAACCGGTCCCATGCACCAGAGCTCCATTTCTTGCTTTTTGTTCAACTCTTAAACGCTTTTCGTTAGCCGCCTCACTCTCAGTCAAGTCGTTGTTTATGTACACATCCGTATATCCCTTATTTCTAAGCTCTTTTGCCTTCCTTAGAATTTCCGTCTTCACTTCCAGCTCCTCACATGCAATCAAAATAGGTCCATTCTCCTTGAATCTTGTCAGTTTGATTACATCAACATGTTCTACCAGTCCAATAGCAGTAAGTATCTTGGTCACCTCCTCTTTCACCACTTCTTCTTCCATTCCGGTTTTTATCTTTCTGACCGCGTCTCCTACTGGAGTCTTTTCAAATATAATAATGTTTTTCTCTTTCCTCTTACTCCTGTTTTGCTCCACTATCACCATATTGGATATATCGTTCCGGACATTCTTACTCTTTACCACCTCCTTCCAGAAATTGTCTGAGTCTTGAACAGTTACCACCGATGTCGTCTCCGCACTTCCATCCAGTTTTGTCATTTTTTCTTTCAGTTGATCAAACTCCACTCTGAGAGCGTCATTTTCTTCCCCAAGAGTCTTTAATTTCTCGAGGACCTCGTCCATTTTGGTCTTCTCCTCCAATTTGACTTTCTTAATTGCTTCCGCGATCATCGTAGCCACCTGGGCCTCCTGCCCTGCTGTCAGCTTTGTCATCTCTCTATTTGATTATAATTTTCAAATTTTTCAAATTTTTCAAACAAATTTATTGATATTTTTATTATTAAATAAAATCTGCTTCATTTTTATTAAAAATTATTGAAGCAGATTTTTAATTTTTTTTAATTTTGTGACGGACTCTTGAAATTCAAACAACAGCACTATTTAAAAATGATGAATTAAAATCTTAATAATTTTAAACTTTAGAACCTCACTTTTTGGATAATCTTGGTTATATTTGCCAAGTTAAGTTTTTGTTCAAAATATATTTAGAAAAATGAATCTTTTTGAAATAAATTTTTCTCGTTTTAAAGCTAAGATCAGTCTTATTTAGACCTTAAATTAAATCTAGAAAATGTCTTTTAAATTTGAAGAGCAAATAAATCTTAAATATTTAAAAGAAATAATTTGGCGAAAATTTATTATTTAGACTTTCTATCAGAGCTTTAAATTATTCAGTTCATTCAAAATTTTTCGAATAAGTTAATTCAGAAAAATCCAATATTCAAATTAAAAGAAAATTGAAACTTTTTTTTCAATTTAAATTTATAATATTTGAATTTAAATCAAATATTATAGAAAAAATTGTATTTAAATTTATTTTAAAAGCATGATATTCCTAAATCGAAAAATAATTTTTATTAAAATTTTTCGACCAATTCAAAAGTATTTGAATTAGATTTTTGATTAATACAACAATCGTTTGTTACACCCATCTATTTTAATTTTAAAAAAAATTTTAAATGAAAATAATTTAAAATAGATTTTAAAGCATAAAAAATTATAAGTTTTTTTTCTAATTTTTCAAAATTTTAAAATTAGAAATTCTCAATTTTAGAATTTTAGAGACCGAAATAATAAAATGATCCATCTAAAAAATTGATTTTATATGACTTTCGTAGCTTTGGAAAACTTTGAAAATTCAATAAACATAAAATGAGCTTTTTTGAAACAAAATTTTCTTGAAGCATTTAAAATTCAAATATAATTTCAAAATATTTATAAAAAATTATTAAATTTAGTAAGGTATTTGAATGCGAAAACCAATTATCAAACTCTGTACCAAATTTTCGCGATTCATTAGTCTAAAATTTGAAAATTTTGGGCAAATAATTAAAAGTTACATACTAAGGTTTGTAGTTTGTAAATTTTGCCCCAAGTTTATGCCCCTGGAATGTTTAAATAAATTAAATTTTATTCAGATAAATGAAAAATAAAAATAAAAAAACAAAAGAGCTTTGAATTTATCTTTCATTATTACTTAACTATGGTAACCAAGGCTTTATTTTTCATTAATGAATAAATTAAAATCAAGTCCAATATATTTTATTATTTTCTGAATCTTTACTCTACAAACATTAATTGTAAATATTTGAAATTAAATTGAACAAACAGGTAGTCGAACAGGCTTCTTTGGTTCAATTAAAAATTTAAAAATAACAAGAAACATTGACTTTTTTCAAAATTATTTAAATCCGAAAAATAACAATTTTTCATGTTTTTTTTTCTAAAAATATAGGAACTAATGGTTAGACTAAATAAGTTAGGTCTTTGACTTAAAACTGGAAATAATTAATTTCAAGCGGGTCGAATTTTCAAAAGCTTCAAGTCGTCTTAAATCAAAAAATTGTTGCTATTTCTATGTAACTAACAAAATTCTAATCTCGTGTGTATTTATTTTTAATATTAATTTAAGTCATTATTTTTTAAAGACTATAGGAATTGTTTTTTTAAACCCCGTCGACTGAATCTAAAAAAAATATTATTTCCTATTTATGTTTTTTGAAGTATATTCGCTTATTTTAAGTGTTTAACAATTGCTAAATTGGAATTCATAAAAGTTAAAAGTGTTATATTAAAAAAAAAAATAAATAATTAGACAAGTGCTGTACTTTCTGTGAAAACATTTAACCTAGTCGATTGATATCGATAGTTCTAAAGAGACAAATGGCAGCCCCGTCGATTTCAAAGACCACTCAAAGCAATCTTTTCAATAACCATTATCGTTTTCGGCCAACAACTGTTGAACAAAAACGGGTATGATAAACTTTATTTTAAATTAAAATTTTTAAATAACATATATTTTTTAAAATAACTTCAAAATAAATAAATGATTCTTATATGCTTTAAAATTTTTAGATTTCAAGTTAAAATTTAATCATTGAATTTATTTAGGGTCGACGTAGTTCAAAATCCGACTATAGTTGATTTTTTCACTCAGTTAAATCAAAGCATAGTTTAAGATTTTTTTAAAACTTTTTTATATAAAATTTTAAATTATAAAATGCCACAGAAATTTTTTAATTTAAAGATTTTAAGAATAATTAGTCGATTTTAGGTCTGCGCGAACAGTTCTTCTGATAATCGATTGTTAAGCATTATAATGGGTCTTGTATTTAGTTTTTATAAAAAGACATTTGTAAGTGCATCTTTTTCAACTGACTTTGCTCAATTCAAGAAGACGAAAAATTTTTTTAAAAAATTATAAATTAATTTTGGAGAAAGATAAATTATTTTGCCAATACGATTGCAATTAAAACATTGTGCAAAATATTTTATTTATAACGAATGATTATAATGTATTCTATTAAAAAAATCTAAATTATTAATTTAACTTATCTTTATTTTATAGCGATTTTGATAAAATATCTGATTATCGCTACTCATAATTAAAATCAAATCATAAATGTTAAGGTTTTAAAAATACCTTTTTTTTGAAATCTTAATTTTTTTAAAGACAACAGTTTCTTTCAAATAAGTGGGATTTTTAAAAGCAAGACGTTTTGAAATAACCTTCATGACATTCAACTTTAAATATAGTAACCAGAAATGTTTTTATGCCAAAAAAAATTTGAGGTAAAAAAATTATTTAGTCATTTATTTTTTTAAAGGTGATGATTTTTTATTTTTAATTTTGCATCCTTAAAGTGAAGAAAAACTAATTAAATTTGAATTTTATTCTAAACTGATCAAATTATTTAAACACTTGCCAAGCATAAAATTTTTCGTGTTTTTGGAAAATTTCTCTTCAAATTTTTGAATTTAATTTTTTTAGAGAACTTTTGGTTTAATATCCACAAACTCTTTAATGTTTTTTTTTCTGAAATAAAATTGAAATGTAAAAAAGTAAAATTAGTTTATAAAAGAAAATAAATGGACAAGTTTTTTTTTTAAATTGCTAGTTTCGACAAAATTATTTTATTCAAGACTATAAGAAAAAATGTCCAAAAATCTTAATTTTTGTTTAAAAAAATGAAGTTTCTTTATATTTAGCTAAGTATGACTTTAAATCTTGTACTTAATTATTGAATGTAAAATTTTTTAAAAAATATTTGCTGGCAAGTGTTTTTGAGCCAAGAAAATTTTTTTACTAATTGTCATATTTTTCCGAACTAATTTAACACTTGAATTAAATAAATTTTTCAAATTCAACTGAATTCAAAGAATCAACTCTTAAAATTAAATGTTAATTTATTCTTTAAGGATTGAAAACTCTATTAGAAATATATTTATTTGATATTTTGAGTCAACACTATTAAATTCAAAGTTGGGTAATCCAAAACTAGGAGTTTTCATTTAAAGATTAACTTTGTAATGAATTCATCGAAAATATTGCTTTTTGGATTTGTAAAATTTTTCATTTTCCTCATTAAATTAAAATTTTGATTTAATTAGATATGTGATAGAAAAAAGCAAAATATATGCTCATAGCATTAGATTATTTTTTTAATATCAAGTTTATAAAATTTTTTATTATCTGTGATAAGTTGTCGATGTCTCATGTCTCACAAATAAACTCGGTTAAAATATTTCTCTAAAAATTAGTAATTTTTTTTTAATTAGCTTAAAATGGAACCCTAATAACTTTTAAATCAAATTCAGACGCAAATAAATCTAAGTAATTTATTCTTATCCCATGTTTGATTTAAGTTATTAAAGATACTTTTTACTAAAAATTAATGATTGATTAATTTGATGTTTTTAGAATTAATTTATTTTGAAAAAAATGATACCAGCTCTAAAAAAACTTTTAATTTAATCTTAAAAAAAGTCTTATTTTGTTTTTTAAATTTAATTAAATTTTTAAAAATTTTCACGAATTTTTTTTACTTTCTAATTGTTATTTAAAAAAAAAAAGCTTTATTTATTATGGACTATTCACTGGGAAAATAAGTCTTCTTCCTGAACAGTCAATTTTAATTGTGCACCAAAATATTTTTATATATAGTCATGATATGATTATTGGTTATGAGGTAAAATTACGCAAATTTACAAAATTTTTTAAGCAATTACATAAATTTACTAATTATTTCGTGAAATTTTATTTTTCTTAGGTTATTCTAAAAAATTAAATTTTACGTAAAGAACGGTAAAATTAAATATTTTAAGGAATATTTTGTGAATTAATGTAAAATTACGTAATTTTACCCCAGGAATCTTATCATTCATGTGGTTGAAAAATTGCATTATATTATTATAACTACCCAATAAAATCTGAATATAAATTTATTTTCAAAATTTCCGCCAAGTTTTTCTTTAAAATTCACCAGCTGTAATTAAAAAAATAAAAAAAATCATAAAGATTGATTGAACCTGTCAGAAGTTATCAAACTTGAAATTAATTTGCTTAACTTCGATTTTTGATTTGGGGTGCAATAGAACTGAATTCAAAATAGCCTAAAGACCAGAAAAAAATGATTCAAACTTAAATATGTTTATGAGAATTTAAAGAAGACTTTTCTTAATTTTTAAAGGTATTTTCGAAAAAAAATATTCCATATTGGCGCATCTATTTATAAAATTTTTAAGCATGGCTTAAAACCAAAAAAAATGATCCGTAACCTTAGCTAGATGAATAAAATATTTAATAATCACTTAAAAAAATTAATTTATTCTAAATTTAAGGTATTACCACGTATTTTAAAAAATTCTTCCCGACCAGCGACTGTAGACGATGATAAATTACAAAAGAGTTCGGAAAAAAGTCTTTCATTTGTTATCGATCCCGATCTTGAAAGGAAATCAGCTGATGAATCCGACCATGTTGAGCTCGAGAACGATAGCGAGCTAAATGAACCAAATGAGACCGAAAATCAAGACGAAGAGCAAAAATTAAAAAAATTCCAATCAGGCTCCGATTTTGATCTTGATTTTTTGGACGACGACAAATGGAACACAGACATTGAAGAAGAAGGTAAGGAACAAACAATTTCCGCTTTTTAATACTCTCATTTTCAATCTAAACATAATGTTCAAAAGTTTTTTTGTTGCCAAAGCTAAATGTTTAATTGTGTTTTCATTTAAAAAAATATCTAAGGGTTCTTAAAAAAAAAATTATTTTTACCAATCTGAAATTAAACTGCTTATTTCCAAGTGCTGCTAATTCGAGTTAATAACCATTATGTTTATTAGTTTGAGAATTATATTTTTTTCAAAAATAACTTTAATATATTTACTTAATTCCATAAAAATCTCACTCTCATTTTCATTAGACTTAAGGGGGTTTAAAGCGATTCGATTTAAATTTTTGAAAAAAATATCAAATCCTCGTTCAGTGCCCAAGAATTGTCACACAGAACCCTAAGTGTTTTGTTTAATTTTTACCGTTCTAGAGAGGAGTAATTAAATAAAAAAAAAAAACTTCATTTTCAATTTCGTCTTTTCTTTAATAATTAATGCTTTAGCAATTCTGGTTTAGTCTCTTGACTCATTATTGATTTGGAAAATTTCAGCTTTGAATGTTAAATAGCAAAAAATGCCTAAAACTGAATCACCAGGAAAAACAAGTGTCAAAGCGGATACAAAATCAAAAAGCTCAGGGAGTGATGTTAAAATTCGATCTAGCTCCGCATCCAAAGAACCATTCAGGTTTAGTAAACATGTGCAAACTAGATCTATGTCTGTGGCAAAACCATTGGCAACGCGGGACTCCGATGATGACGAAATGCCAGATTCAATCGATAAACGCAATGATTTCGAAGCACAGGAAGCTGAGAGCAAGTTTTTAAATGATGACGAAGAATTAAAAATGCTGCAAAACGAAAGTTTACATGACGAATTTTTTGACAATAGTGAAAATGAGGATTTTAATCTGGGAGAGAGCCGTCAAGTTAGACATCTAAAAAATTTGGTCGATGACACCAATCTGGATAATTTGTCATTTTGTTCAGACGACACTGTAGATTTACTGGAGGAAGCCAAAAATTATTTGCTAAAAAAAGACCATTTTGAAGAGTCGGAACGCATTTTAAAAACTGATTTAAAATACAATACAACATTAATATGCAGTTCATTTGACATTAAGATGAGTACTAGTCGTGTTGATACTACCAAGTCTAGTAAAACTGAAGGTTTTCATATTTTTTTTCCACATTTTTTTTACCTCCCAGACCAAACAATTTTTAATCAATTTAGGCTTCAAAGCCTTTAAAAGTTCTGTTACTTTTTAAAAATAAAAATTTTCACAGCAGCACCTGGTAGCACTAGAGACAAATTTGATTTGAACATTTTTTTTTTTTTAAATATTTTTTTAAGAAGAAAAATCCAAAGACTTTTCATGGAAAGCGATATACTTAGACAATTGCCGAAAGCAAAAGACCATTCCAGCGTCCTATTTCCTGCGACACATGAATGATCCTAATCTTTCAATGAAGCATCATGGTCTTGGTGCGCCCGGAATGAGGCCTGTTTCAGCAGCATTGATGGTAAAAAATTAATCAAGCTCTTTTATTTTTAAAGATTTTTATTCAATTGTTTTTAGAACAATTCAATAGTTTCAAAGCTTGATCTAAGCGATAACTGGCTAGGACCAGAAGGAGCCCATCACATTTCAAAGATGCTCAAGGAAAACTGTTTTATCACTGATTTAGTAAAATATACTATTAAAAAAAAAAATTTTAAATTTTTCCGCAGAATCTTTCAGATAACAATTTTTCATCAAATGGTTGTGAGGCTTTGAGGGACGTTCTTAGAGCAAATAATTCTATAACTCATTTGACAATGAGAGGCAATAAATTTAATGATGCGTCTGCAACAGTTTGGGCTGAAATTATTTCAGTACTAATTTAAAAGCAAATCAATCTTTAAAATTACTTTTTTTCTCATTTAAGAACACAATTAAAATAGAATTTTTGGACTTGAGTCATAATAACTTTGGAGAAGAGTCTGGCAAAATACTGGGTCCTGCAATAGCTGAAAATATTAGCATCAAAACACTAAACTTGAGTTGGAATAATATCAGACGTAAAGGAGCAGTTGCAATTGCCAAAGGTCTTGGTGTAAGTGGTGTTCAATTTTATTAATTTTTGGTCGAAGTTTTTATTAATTTTTTTATTAAAGGCTAATAGTGTTATTAAAACATTAGATGTCGGATGGAACGGCTTTTCTCAAGATGGATGCAAGGCTTTACTTAAGTCATTAAAAGAAAATGAGACTTTGGAAGAATTTGATCTTTCGTAATTAAATTTGATTTATCATTTTTACCTTGAATGAACCAAAAAAGATTTAGAAAAACAAGTTAATTCTTAACTTCCTAGTTGTGCAAATTAGGAATAATCTTTAAGTTTTTGTATCAGAAAAAACCCTTTGTTATCATAGCAAAAAAAAAACAAAAATATTTATTGAATCGACATTTAATGGCTTGAAAGGATAAAAAAATACATATTTAGGTTCTATTCGTTAAGAAATATTTTGAATCTTTTGGGTCAAAAATTAATTGCGTTATTTTTTTGATTACAAGATTGAGTTTTTATTTTAATTTCTTCTTCAAAAATTCAAAAATGGAATTTTTAAGCTTGAATGTTAAATTAAAAACTATACTTTTTGCTTGTTATTTTAAAAACATATTGCATCAAATATTAACGAATTTAATTTTATAATTAATTAAATATAAGCGAGAAAAATCCACCTTTTTCTACCTATTTCGAAATTGTCTTGATTAATGCAAAATTAATTACTTTTATTAAGCAATCAAAAATGATTTTAAATCTCCAAAAAATCCTAGTAAGATAAGCCTTTGAAATTAAAATTTGGAAAAAAATATTTTTATACAAATAGATAACAAACGTTAAAATTACACTTTTTTACCACATTTAAGAGGACTTAAACTTTCTTACTTAATTATTGGTAAATAAGAATGTGTAGTTTTACATTTTACGTTTAATAAATGATATGATTTAAAAAATTCTCTACAAAGTTTCCCTTTTCATTACGTAAAAAATTAAACCAATGATTTTAAATATTATTGATGATAAAATTACTTAGACAAGTTTAAGATTTTTTTTCACTTTTCATTTTGAGGGCTATTTTTAAAATTTAAATTTAATCAAAAATTTTTAGTCTTATGTAAACAAAATTTGAGTCAATTTTAAGTCAAATAAATTTCTTCAAATAAATAATCAATTGTGTTTCATCTTATCAATGTTTACAAGAAAATTATGTATAGCCTTTTTCTTTAGCGGCAAGCATTTTTGAATGATTTAAAATTATTACCAAAAATTAGGCAAGTTGAATTTTATGATCATTTTTGATGGTCAAAATTATCCATTCAAACTAAAACTATAAAATAAATATTAATTTTTTAATAGAATTAGTGCAGAGGTTAATTTTTGGTTTTAACTTACTTTGTTAAATCTAAAGGTTAAATCTGCAAAAAATTGTCCACTTAAAATAGCATCATTTCGATGATGTGCACTCAGCATTGTGCATTTTAATATTGCAGAGTTTATTCTTTTATTAAACATATTATGCTATATCCAAAAATGTATCTCTGTACTATTTCTATTAGGAAATAACAATTTATTTTAGTTTTAGTTTAATTTGATCATTTTAGCATCAAAAATTGATCATAAACTTCAAGTTGCCAAAAATTAAAATATTTTGTCTAAAATTACGTTATTCTACGTATAGTCTACCATCACACATACTTACTTACAGATATTTATCTAAGAAACTTGAAATGATTTTAAACGATCTAAAAATTAAGAAATAAAAAAAAAAATTCTGATGAATTCAAGAAAATTTAAATTTAAGTTCAATATAATCCCAAATATAAAAACTTAACAATCTTTTGGTTCATCATCATTTATTTTTCAATTTTAATTGATTATTTTAAAGAAATAATCGGATAGCTACTGAAGGTGCAGTGTACATTGCTAAAAGCTTGATTGTTAATCAAACCTTGAGGATCTTGAAAGTACATCTTTTTTATCTGTTTTTTGGAGAAATTTTTTCCTAATTTTCTTGTTAAGTTGGGTTTAAATCCAATGGAGTCGGCTGGATGTTTTTCAATTATAAAAGCATTACCAAAAAATACCAATACAAAAATTGAATTAATAGACTTTTCGGTAATTTTTTTATTTGTTTTTTTTTTTTTTTATAAAATTTTAATTATTTAGGAAATAATTGTGGACAAATATTTTAAAGATGAATTCAAAAATTTTCAAACAGTTTTTCCACACATTCAAATAAAAACCGGTTGTGACGGGGTTAAGCTTAAGCCAAAAATAAAGATAAATCCCATAATAAAATTGAGAAATTTTATTGAAAAAAATCATATAAAACTGATCGACTTTTTCAACAAATTCGACAAAGATGGCAGCATGTCAGTATCCAGAGAAGAATTTCAAGTCGGAATCTTAGAGCTAGGCGTCAGATTTACCCAAGAAGAAATAGACCAATTAGTCAATGAACTAGATCCGGATGGCGATGGCGAAATCAACTACAGGTAATTTAAAATTTCGCTTCAAAATTAAATTACCATTAATTAAATGAAAAAAAAAATAATTTTATGATTTTATAATAGCGATTTTCAACTAAAAATTATGAACTATTCTGAAATAGTTTTATTTTATCAGTATAAAAAATTAGACTTAAAATTTAAGATTTAATGGTAAGCTGGTTAGGTGTAAGCTTTGATCGGACGAATGAAAAATTATGAATTTAGCTATTTATTTAATTTATTTGTTTATTAAATGAATTTAGTTATGTTTGTAGTTGTTAAATTGCATGATTTTTATTTTTGTAAAAAATTAAACAAAAATTAATTTCATTTTTTTAGTTCACTTAAGGACAAAATAAACAGACTCTAAAAAAAAAAGTAATATAAATTTAAATGCCAGATTAAAAGCTTAGAATATCGATCGCTTTTAGAAAATTAGCCGAATGATAAATTACGCTTTAAAGCTTTTTTTAACTTATTTTTATCCAGAGATATAACGAATCCCCCTGATTTGCAAAAGAAATGAAATGGTACTTACTTAAAATCACTATAGAAATGCAATATTTATCCACTTAGATATTCCCGAACATATCCAAACCTACCTTCAACATTATCACTAATTTTTTTGATTTTATGAGCATGTCAAAAGCATGTTTTTTTGTATTTTATGTGTTAAATTAGTGTAAATTTTTTAGAAAATGCTGGGATACTATTAGCGATTTTGACGACACCCATTACAGAAAACCAGCTGACAAGTTTATTAGCGAGTCGGCTGGTGATCTTTAGTCAAAATTTTGCCAATAATGCAATGCTTTTTGGTAATATCAACATTGTTGTTCGTTTAAACAGTTTTAATCTCTTGTTGATTGTTAGCTAAATGCTAAGTCACCAAAAAAAATTGAGCACGTTATTAATGTATTTTAAATCATTTTTTATGTAGCACTTTAATCACATTTTTAAAAAAAATTTAACTTTTAATCGTACATCAATTGTGTTTTGAAAATATTTTAATAATGAAATTTTTTTTTTAGAAAATTCAACATATTTTCCGACTAGACAAACAAATGGCTTCGCCAGTTTTTGATGTAAAATTATGATTAATAAAATTTTTAATTTTTGAAACAATCTTCTTATTTTTATTATCTAATATCCTCAAAAAATCTCTTTAAAAATTTTCATGAAATTTTTAAAGATTCAAACGAGTCAAATTTTGAAATAAAGATAATGGATTCACACTTTAATCAAGGATATCTGTTATTTTTGATTGTGCTATTTTTCGACAAACCGAATTTTGACATGTTTTAACTCGTACAGGTTAATTTTTTTTTCCCTATTCACTTCCTGTGGAGCATAGAGTCATTACTTTTGATTTCCACTCAAGTCTATCTTTTGCCTTTACCTTTGCTTCTTCACTTCTAATTCCCATTTCGATGAGCTCTTTCGCGATTGCTGACCTCCTTGTCACTTCTAGTCGTCCTACTTTACGTCGCCCTTAAAATGTCCATTTAAGAGCTCTTTTTGATTTCCTTGTTTCTTTCATTCTAAGTACATGCCCGAGTACATTCCCGCAGTCTTTTGTTCTTAATGAATTGACTTGATGGCTCTGAATTTGTTCTTCTGTATAGGTCAGCATTCGACAATGTCTCAGGCCAGTGTATCCCGAGAATCCTCCGCAGGCTATCAGTGTGGAAGGTGTTCATACTTTTCCTGTCAGATTCACACATCCCCCAACATTCACTTCCGTACATCAGTGTTGCTTTTACTATACTATTGTATAGTTTAAGTTTTCTTTCCTTGCTGTAGTTGTTTGATTTCCATGCTGGTCGGAGTCTAGCAAAGGCACTCATTGCTTTACTAAGTCTATTCTCACTGCCTCTGTGTTCCCATCGCTAAACTGATGTTGCTTCCTAAGTGCGTGAATTCGCTTACTTACTCGATTTGTGTATCATCGATGGTGATCGGGATTCCAATTTGGTGTTTATACACATAACTTTCGTTTTGATCCCATTAATTATTAGTCCGATTGGTTTAGCGTTTTTTGCCAAATCTTGCTTCTTCATATGCGCAATCCCCTTGGTTCGATGCTGAGTTAAGATCATTAAGAAATTTTAGCGATTATTGCTATCAGAATTATATGATGGATAAAACAGAACAGAATCTATTCCAGTACAAAACAGAATCTATTGAATCTTCCTCTTTGTCCAGTGAAAGTGAATCAGCCAAATACATTTTTGATACTTTTAGAGAATTAAAATTCAATGAAAATATTTTAACTCCAGGATTTTCATTTTGTGAATTCTCTTTGGATGAAATTAAAAAGGCTGTTTGTAAAATTACGTAAAATTACATCAATATATGTAAGACACGGTAAATTCGATTTGGGGCAAAAAATTGTCTTATTCTGCTCTTTTTTTGATTTTTAATAAAGTTTTATTATTTTTTATACAAGAAACTATGCCAATTATTTCACTGGGGTGAAGTTTTGACATGAGTTAAAAAAAAAATCAGTTAATTAAAAAATAACTCATTTTTTCTAACTCAATTTTTTGGTTTCAAAAGAAAAAGGTGATTTTCACATTGGTATTTTTAAAAAAGAATAATTGTTCAATTTAAGTTTTTATTAAAAAGAAAAGGATTTAAGTAAAATTTACAAAAAAAAAGTTAATTAATTAATTGAATATTTTTTCTTTTTCAATAATATTTTTGTCAAAAATATGCAAAAATTTGCCACGAATGAAATATTTATCTTTGTTTGATGAATCTACCACCTTTTTTTCCAAAATCTTGGATAAGTTAATATTTAAAATAGGAATAATATAAGTATTCATTTTGAGCAGTGTATAATTTTATCAGCAATGGTTTAAGGTTTAAATATTTTTTTAATTTATTTAATTAATTTTTTTCAATTATTGTTTTTTGGTTAATTTTGGGTTTCATTTAGGATCTTTTGTCGCAATTATAGAAGTTTCAAAGAGAATAAGTCATTTTTTAGTTAATTAATTAATTAATTAATTAACACTTTTTATTTTTATGTTCATATTTTCTCTTTTCATCAGAATATTGAAGCAGAAAAAAATGAGTAAAAAATGAGTTAAAAAATGAGTTAATAAAATAACTAATTCATTTAATTAATTAACTCATGTCAAAACTTCACTCTAGTAATTATTTCTCACAAAATCTTTTAATTTTTAACATTTTTTGTTGTCAATTTTGGTAATTATTTTCAAAAATTTAATAGTTCTTGTAAGAAATGGTAAGAAACAGTAAAAAATTCACAATTTAAATTTTTAAAACATTAATTTTTTAAAAGTGCATTCTAAATAAGAATAATATGTCCCTTTAGATCCTAGTGAATAGTGGGGAGACGCTCATCTCTTTTTCCGGTGCTTTTTTGAGCAACGGCTCCAACCTGACACAGAGGTTCCTGCATCGAGTTGATTATCTACATCATTATTATTACCGAGTCGAAACCGGTTCCCCTTTTTTTGATGAAAGGAGTTTAAAAATTTTTTTCGTACCGATTTTTTGAAAGTTTTTCCACCCTCAGCCAGTTTTTAACCCTAAATAGCTATTACTTTTTTTCTAAATAGTTGTTATAAATTAAAATTCAAAAAAGAATTTGTCTGTTTGACACAAATAAGTTTCACAACCTGACCATCCAGCATTTTTACTTATTACCATATATTTTACTTTTTTTTGGTTAAATGAATTGATAAATTTAATAATTATGTAATAATTTAATTTATTAAAGTGTTCGACAAAATTTTAACATTTTTCATCTATTAAAAAGTTTCGAATTCAGATATTTTTCTAGAATTTCTTTTTCATTTATACAGAAAAATTTTCCTAAATTTCCCTTTTCAACTCTTTCTAAACCAATTCAATAGGATTTTGATTTTGGGATCTTGGTAGAGATTAAATGTTTTAGTATAATTATAAGTTTTGTTTTACCAAATTAATTTTATTAATTGATAAATAATTTGTACATTCAAGTGATGCATTTTTTTGATCGTTGTCTTGATGGAAAATAAATAAATTCATATATTTGCATATGCTACAGGAATTAAATTGTCGCCTATTATCTATTTAAAATATTTTTTGCCAATGTTCTCTTAAAATATCTAAAAAATCTTGAAAACTTAATTAATTTAACTTATTAAACAATTACCGCGAATCTTGTGGATTCTTTAAATGAAATCCCAGCTAATATATTTAACTTCTTACTAACTTTTTTAGTTCAACCAAACCATATAGGAAGAGCAGTTAAGTATAAACTTTCCAACAACTAATGATTCATAATTGTGAATTTTTTACTATTTCTTACAATTTCTTACAAGAATTATTAAATTTTTGAAAAAAATTACCAAAATTTACAACAAAAAATGTAATAAATTTTAAGATTTTGTTTAAAAAATAATAAAAATTTATTAAAAATCAAAAAAAGATCAAAAAATTAAAATTTTTTGTCCCAAATCGGATTTCCTGTAAAAACAATAATAAAAATTGTTTTAATCATTTTTATGCATATCACAAACCTAATTTTTTCACAAATATGTTTATTTAATTGTCTATTAAATTTTTTTACCCTTTTTTATATAAAATATTATATTTCAATTTGTCAAAAAAAATGGTTCAAAAGTCTTGAAATTTCGATAGTTCAAAAAATTCTGGATCTTCTTTTAATAGCAGTTGTACCATTATTAAACTAAACTACAACTCGGGGTTGTGAAGTTGGTTTCAATTCGATCATTTCAATTCAGAAAAACTTGAAAAACTTTTTTTACTAAAATAGATAATTTAGTTTAATAAAATGCTCAATTATAAGCAAATTTGCTTAATTCAGTAAATAATAAAATTTTTTGCAAAAACGAATAATATAAGTTTGTATTTTTGAATCTTTTTATTAAATTTAAAATGTTTCTAATAGTAGATAAATAGATTACAAGTGATGCGTATTTCGATTTCTTCTTCAGGCGCGATACGCAACTGTACAAAAGTCTTTTTCTAAATCAAACAAAATCTGAAGAAAACATGAAGAAATTTTTTGAGAAAAGAAAATAAACTACAACGAACAAAAAAATAAATTTTTTAACATTGAATTTTTCAAATTTTAACAATTAAAAATTGCCACGATATATTACAAGTAAATGCAAAAAATAAAAAAAAATAAAAGATATAAAAACAAAAAAGAGGGGGTATTTTTTTTCAAAAGAAAAAAAATATTAAATTTCCATATAAACTGTTTATTGAAATTTTTTGTCCTCAGACTTCTCATATTATGGGGAAAAGCTTTGCTTTATTTTAAAAAAGATATGGTATGTGAATGTTAATAATTTTATTGTTCAAATTCTTTATAAGATGAATTAATTGTAATTATATGTCAAGTCTAGTCTCATTTGATTCTAAATCTTTTATGAATATAAGGCAACCAAAATCATTTTTAAAATCATGGCCCTTCAAATTGAAGTGTATTGCTACTGCTGAATTTAAATTTCCAGAATATGGAATGAAATTTTTAACATTACTTAAATGTTCTTTATTCTTTAATTCTAGTATTAAAACTCCTTTTAGTTTGTCCAATGTAAAATAAATTGCATCGTTAACAAATAATAAATAAACTACATTTTTTGAATTACAGTTAGAAAATGACTGAATAGGAATAACAAAATTATTTATTTTAAGAAAACTAGAGTGATCAATATATTTACAAACCGAACAATTTTTACAACTTTTTTTTTATAATGAATATTTTTATTTAGCTTAAAATCATCAACAATTAAAGAAGCAATATTAAATTGTAAACATTTGATCAAATTTGTTTTAAAATTATCTAGGAAAGGATAAAGTAGTTTCAGTTTTAGGAAAGAAGTATGGAAAATTTAGTCTAAATTGAGAAAGTTAAAATCGAAAAAGGATTTAAAAATAAATAACTTAAATAATTTTCTGCATTCTTAACTTTATAATCAATAAGAGCCTCTCTTTTAGTATTCCAAATAGTCTTACATATAAATAAGTCTGCAAAATACTCTGCAATTTTATGCGTTTTGCACGCCATTAAAAAGTATTCAAATCAATTGTGCGCTTACTTTACAGAGTTTTTGCAGACATATATTTTCGGATTAAGCAAAGTTGATTAAACATTAAGCATTTTAAAGAAGTAAATTATTCATTATAGTAAAAAAGTTATTCAAATTTTTCTGAATTGAAACGATCGAATTGAAATGAACTTCACAGCCCCCTAAAACTCTATTACTCAAACAAAGCAAAGCTCTATAGAGCCGTGAAAGTTGGTTCATAATTGGTTTCCATTTGATCATTTGGAGCTCCAACAACTGTCTCTGTTTGGTAAACAATACATATAGGCTTCTTATATTGTAATACTTAAGTGTGTCTTCTCAGATTGAATATTCTTGACTCCGAATTAGGATCTGACAGAATTTTTTTCAATTCTTGAGTTTGAAAATCTTGTTATTTTAAAAATTTAAATCAATAGTTCTTATTTGTAAGTCTTACAATTCTGGTTTGTTCAATTTTTAATTATATTCTAAATTTTGAGACTCAGGGATCAATTTGTCACTCTTCTCTGAATTTTCACTATCTTTTTAATCTGTTTAATGTCTTTTTCAAGATTTGGACACCAAAAACTGAGTTTAAGTTTAATACTACTTGCAAACTTAAATTTAAAAGTCTCTCGGATACTCAATTTGATTAAGTTATGTACAACTCTTATGATCTAATCTTTTGATTTAATAATTAACTAAACGCAATTGAACTTTTTTATGGAATAACGATGATTCAGCATTTTTTATTAAAATCTAATGTATCGAATTATGAAAAATATAAATTACTTTTTTACATTATTTTACATCCAAAAAATAGGTAAAAATTTACTTAAAGAAATTTAAATTAATTTAAAATAATTTGATTAAATTTTTCTTTTAATACAAAAAAAGAAAGAACTACCTTAAAGAGAAATACTTTTTTAAAGCTTTAAAATTAATTTAAAATTAAAATGCCGTATACCCTTGAATAAGGATGCGTGGGTTAAAACCCTACCGTATTACCTCAAATAGAAGTAACTTAAATTAGAAGAAAGTTGCTACTATTCGAGGCAAAAATTTGACTTTATTTGAGTTGTTTTTCACAAAAAATGTGTCTCGATTAAAAGAAAATTCACCAGTCATTTGTCATGTAAAACATGCATTTTTTTGTTTCTATTAGAAGAAAAAAAACGGATAAATATCTTTTATTTGAGGAAATACGGTAGTTTCCGTAATTAAAAATACTAGCGTTTTTAATCCGCCCTTTTCTAAAACCCTGCGTTAATGAAAGAGTTTAAACTAAAAAAGCAGTGTTTAATATTAAGACCTTATTTTTTGTGCTGTACTTATAGCTTTTTTTTTTTTTAATTTTTAGATATAAATGAAATTTATACTACAAGTGCATCATCTCTATTAAAAATGTAATAGTTTAAATATTAAAGAATTTCAGCATAGAATTCAAAGTTTAAGTCCTTGATTTCCATTCAAAAGGTAACAGTATAAACTTGAATCAAATAAAATTGAATCTTAATTAAAGAATAAAAAAGCATGCAAGAATGTCTTTAAAGTTTAGATTTAAGGTACATAAAAATACAGTTTTGTTTCTACGTAAATTTGAGTAATTTAACGTAAGACACAAATTTCAAAACACTAAATAAAGTAATTATTTTTGAAACAATTTGTGACTTGAAAAAAACTTTTTGAATAATTTTTAATTAAAGTTGTAAATTCTTTAAAAACAAAATTTTGAAAAAAATTTTAAATTTTTCACCAAATACTAAAAAAATTTGAGCAATTTAGTATTGGTCAAAAGTTAAGTCAGGACTAGTGATGTTGGTTATGTGGTCAGTCAAATTGTGGCTTTTTTACCCATAAAAACAACTCTTTTTGAAATAATTTGCTATATTTTTAATAAAATTTTAATAAGCCTGAAATCAAAGCAACTTCTAAAGTTCACAGAATTATTATTTTTTATTTTATTTAAAGAATTAAAAAAATATCAGTAAAAATTCGAGCCTCGTGGGTGATTTAAAAAAAAATGAATTAAAAAAATTTTTTTCAAAAAAGAACAGAAATTTTAGACTTCAAAAGAAAAAGCCAATCAATTATTAATCTTTCTGAATAAGGTAATTTACTAGATAACTTCTTACTAAATTTTTGCATGTTTTAAATTATGCTTCGAATGTAACCATAGCAATTAAAAATATTACTCAATTTACTTTTTTTCTAAATTTTCAAATCAAAAATTCTCTGTCCTGAAAATTTTAAATAAAATGTATCCTGTTCCACTAGTTAAAAGTGAAATTGCTCCTCTTGTCACCACTGCCTCGGTAACAACATATCCTACTACTCTATTGCTTAATTCCCTTGCACCGAGTATCGTCTATGAGAGACACATTGGGGCTCCTGTTTTTCCCAATTTTGTTCCTCTAGTTGGAATCGATTGCAAAGAGAATACCAAAAACAAAGAATACATTGATAAGAAAGAAATTGATGATTTTATTACAAAACGAGTCCAACAGCAAATAAATGAATATCAAAAGCAAGAGAAAAAACAAAAATTAGAAAATGTATTTATCTACTCTGATTATCATTGTCATTGTAACAAGTCAAGAGAAGCAAAAGAACTGACTTTGGATGAGAAAATTGAGCGCATTCGCGATGAGCTAAATTTGACAAAAGAAAAAGATCAGGACAAATTGATCAGAAAATTGCACAAATACCAAAAAAGGTATGAGGAAGCGACAAATACGCAAAAAACAGAGAATAACTGTCCATTCAATTTCAATGACTACGAAATCAACTACCTAGAATCAAAAAATGATGCCAAAATAAAAAGGACCAAATCAAAATCACCTTCTCGAAGCAGATCGCACTGGGTTCCCACTGGTTCAAATGATTATTCTAGCACTAATTCAAAACGGGAAGAGCTCGCAAATAAACAGCGAAATTACATTCCATTCGATTCGGAGCAATCCACTAGCCTTGTATTTTTTGACAATGAAAAGCCTAAAATAGATAGATCGTCAATATTGACCATTGAAAGCTATAAACCGTCACAAACAATTTTCGAAACGACAGTAGATTCAAAAACGACAGTTGTTGAAAGACCGATTCCGTCAAGAGAATTCTACTGCACTACAAATTACGTCACTGATCATTCCATAAATTCAAAGTCAAATTACGTCACAAATGCAAGCCAAAAGCCTATGTATTATGAAAAAACAGCTTATCCTTTAGCCAAGGAATACTACTATCACCCAATAAATAGAAATGATACATTTTATCTGTAATGGCCTAATTTAAAATTTTTTTTTAAAATTAATTTGCTTTTAATTTAATAAATAAATAATTTTAAAAATTTTAATAAAAGGGCTTTTATTTTTTCCATAGAACAGTGAAAACCGTTTATAAGAAATTTTCGCTATTAATAAACTAAACCTTAGAGGACAAAAACTTTTTCACTAATTTTTTTGGATAGAACAAATTCTGGGTATCTTACAGAGTTGTTTAAACGATACAAGTCTCAAGCCAAGTCCAAGTCCGGAATTTTTTTTTTTCAAAAGTCCGAGCAAAAAAAATCAAAAAAACCACTTTAAAAAAAGGACTTTGGCTTTGAAAAAAAAAAAAATTTAATTGATATTCCGATGACAGCAAACTGATTGCCAAAATACGCAGCACCAGTGACCTATCCACACTGCAACATGACCTCGACGTACTTTCCGAGTGGTCAAACACGTGGCGTATGCTCTTCATCGTGAGCAAATGCTAGGCGATAGAATTCAGTAGTTCCGGCAGGAACATCTACGCCCAATCCGATCTACTGATGGAGGAAGACGAGTACAGGAGTGCACTAGCTTTCGTCGACACAGCTAAGGATCTGGGAGTCACGAAATTTTCTATTCACATTAAAAATCAGATGAACAGAGCTACAGGAATTCCCGGCCAATTGAAAAGATCATTTAGATATTGGACCATAGATACCTGCAGAACCCTCTATTGTGCCTACGTAAGACCCCACCTGGAATATGCCGCTGTTGTCTGGTCCCCCCCTAGCAAGAAAGACGCAAAGATGCTCGAGCAGGTGCAGAGAAGGGCCACCAAACTGGTGCCTCGCATTAGAAACTGGCGCTACGAAGACCGTCTAGCCGTCCTTAGACTAACTCTCCTTAATGAGCGCCGTGTTCGTGGAGACCTGATACAGATGTTCAAACTCGCCAAAGGCATCAACGAAGTGAGCTGGGTGAACCCCCAGGTTCCCGCAAGTTCACTATCCCAACCCGGACCCGCCAGAGGTATCAGAGGTCATGCAAGAAGACTGTCCGACCAGGCCTCCACCAAATGTCTACAACGGGCAAACACATTCATCAAAAGGATAGTCAACGAGTGGAACGCCCTGCCAGTTACAGTGACAGACGCCGACTCCGTCAGCTAGTTCAAGAACTGATACGATGCATTCCAGTCTAGTCAACAATCCTGAAGATGAACATTTATTTATAAAATTTTTCTCTTACAGCTTTTTCTATCGAGAATTTTAACTCTTATTTTGACGTAAGAATTTAAACAGGATTTGTTTTTTCAGTACTTTTCTATCTGTTATGTGCAAGGAGCTACCATAGTAGAAACCTCCTAGTAGGTCACCTCCGCAAGCTAGTCTTGCTGTAGCTTATATATATTATTATTATTATTATCATACAAAATTTTATAATATAATAATATCAGAATTAGTCAATAAAAAAAAGAAAAATCAAGTTTAAATTTTAAATTATAATCCCTGTAGCGTGTACCTGAAGTATTATGGGTTAAATTTCTATCGGGATACAGTTGGTGAATAATCTCTCTCTGAGCGGTTGATAAATCATTTTGGAATTCACAACTAACCATGGAACCGCTTAATATTAGAGAAAGTATTTCAGTTATTGCCTTTCGGAAGAGGAACATCAAACATTTTTTATTGTTTTTTTTATGTTTTGGTTTTTGTTTATTATTAATTTAATTTTTTAAAAATGATGAAACAAGCAGTCAAATTACTGCTTTTAATTTAGAAAGAAGAATTTAAATTCTTAAGGGGTATTATTAATCGATCTCTTACATTACTTAAACGATCACTTAATAAAATATATTGTTTTATTTTTTCTATCTATAATATTATTTATTCGATTAATTTGATTAATTAACTGTCTCTAATAATAAATATTTATGTATCCTGAGTTTTTTTGTCACTAAATTTACTGAAGATGAGTATGAATTTGATGAATATAGCTCTTAACTTAATTAATGAACAGTTGAAATTATCTCTTGATTTAATTTAATTATCTCCTGTGAGAGTTTTTTTTTGTGGATATTTAAAGATGATCTAATGTGATCTTTACATCGACCAAGAAGAAAGCCAATCAATAATTGGAGCTGACCAAAAAGACAATGATGACAATATGATGCCAAAAACGCCTGGATATCAGCCAACAAATTTCAATGACGTAATATCCCAAATTAGCACACAAGACCTTAAGACTCCAGTTTTAGAAGACACTTTGGTAAGTCGTTTAAACGACTTTCTACCACTATGTCAGTCACCTGTCAATGTACGCTCAAATGATCAGAATGAGACTGAAACTTTTTTCCAAACCAAAAATCAACTCAAGAGATTTTCCGAATCTGATCCAAATGAAAAAGAGTTCACAGAAAAAGAATCAAAGAAACCATTAGTTGTCTTGGAAAATGAAAACGACAATACCTTCGAGTCTGAATCAAACAGTTCGACAACTGAATGTTCAATTCAAGTAGATCAATCATCTAACGAAGATGGTCAGCAAACTGCCAGTCAAAACAGCATTGAAGAAAATTTAGAATGAACAAGAAGACAAATCAATCAACTTTAAGAGCAAAACCTCTTAATAAAACAAGGTTAGTAATTACACACTGGAATTGTCTTCATTTACCTAGTAGGGTTCATCTCTTAGCCAATTTTTTAGCTCAAAAATGTCCCGACATTGTTTTGCTCAATGAATTAAAGATAGATTTAAGTGAGGCAAATATTTATCTTGATTTTCACAATTATCAGTTCATAACAAAACCACGCAACAAGTATGGAGGAGGAGTAGCTATTTTAATTAAAGAAGGAATTGAATTTATACAAGATTTTTCTTATGAGGAATTCAATTCCGAACTCCTTTGTATAAAAATGAACTTAGGAAAGAATAGTGAATTGTTTGTATTTAGTCTTTATAATCCACCCAATGTGCTTCTGAACTTTGAGTTTTTTAAAAAAGTTAATAAAAAGTGTAGGAACTACATTTTAGGTGGGGATCTAAACGCTAGAACAAAGCAAATAGGCTGCGTTGGGGAAAATGAAAATGGCATAATGTTGGAAAGAATAATCAATGAGTTAGACTTTTCAGTAATCAATGATAAGCGTCCTACTTTCAATATTTTTAATAAGAATTACTTTGAAATTCTTGACCTTTTTTTAGTTTCATCTTCTTTAATTGACAAAATTACCGACTTTAGTGTCTTAAATAGTCAAGACATGACTAGTGACCATTTTCCAATCGAAGCATCGATTTCTATGGGCTATCAATTAGAAAATAAATCAGCAGCTAAAAGGTTTAACTATAAGAAAGCAAACTGGCAATTATTCAGTGAGATTTTAAATTCTCAAATAGTGAACATCACTGAAAGTTCCCTCACAATAGACCAACTAAATGATAAAATTACAGAAAAAATTATTTCTGCTTCACATAAAAGCATTCCATATCTTTCTAAGAAAATCTACAAAACGAGTCTTCCACCGAACATTGTTAATTTGATCAAAGAACGTAGGAAAGTAAGAAGAAACTTCCAGAAAACTCGCTGTCAAAAGCTAAAGCAAAAATTTAATCAACTTACATCTGAGTTAAAGGCCTCTTTAAAAAAATTCTGGAATCAAAATTGGTTTAATTTTATTGAGAAGATGGGAAAAAACCCACTGACAAGTAGACCTTTTTGGAAAAAAATAAATAAATTTAGAACAAAAAAAGGATCAAATTTAATTCCTAATTTGATTTTAAATGAAAATGAATTCAAAACTAATGAAGAAAAGGGAAAATGCTTCGGAGAACTCTTATCTTCAATATTTAGTCCTAATTCTGATTTAATTGATTCTGAGAAAGATATCGAAATACTAAATTCTAACTCTGATTTCTTTAGAAATTATAACCAGTCTAATTTTAATGATCCAATTTGCTTAAATGAATTAATTATGGCTTTAAAAAGATTAAAAAATGAAGCGGCATCAGGACCTGACCAAATTCATAATTTAATGTTAAAAAACTTACCTAGAAACTCATTAATAGAAATCATAGAACTTTTTAATTTATCTCTTCGAGAAGGTAGAGTCCCTAAAGCGTGGAAAACATCGAACATTACTATGATTCAAAAAAAAGCCTCTTCTTTACAAGATCCTTTAAATTATAGACCAATTAGTATAACGAGTTGTTTAGGAAAGCTACTTGAACGCATAGTATATTCAAGATTATACAATTTTTTGGAACAAAATTCACTCCTTATCCAGGAGCAATCTGGATTTAGGAAACACCGGCGAACAGCAGATAATCTTTTCTTTTTAATTCAAAAAATTGTGGAATCATTTAATAGAAAAAAAAGAGTTAGCGGCCTTTTTTTTGACATTTCTAAAGCCTTTGATAGGGTTTGGCATGAAGGTTTACTTTTTAAATTGATTAAAATAAATCCACCTCATTACTTGACTAACTGGATTAGATCCTTTTTAGACTCTAGGACATTTAAGGTAAATGTGAATGACCACCTGAGCGAAGAATATCAAATAACTGCAGGTGTTCCTCAAGGCTCAGTAATTAGTCCTCTTTTATTTAGTATATATATTAATGACATCCCCAAAAGAAACCAAACAAATAATGAATACTCTCTGCTTTTCGCAGATGATCTAGTAACATTCTTCATTTATAACAAAAAGGGGAACCTAGAAAATAAGATTAATAAATACCTCAACGAACTAGAACAATGGCTTATTAAATGGAAAATGAAGATATCAGTTGAAAAGTCGTGTTCAGTAGTCTTTTCCAGGTACAAAAAAGAGAGTGATAATCTAAACTTAAAAATTTATGGAAACAGAATAGTGAGCCAAAAAGAAATCAAATTTCTTGGTATTAAATTTGATTCTAAGTTAAATTTTAATATACTAGTAGACGAAATTAAAGAACGCTGCAATAATAGGCTAAATATTATTAAGATATTGTCAAACAAAAAATGGGGTCTTAATCAAAACACACTAGGAAATCTTTATAAATCCTTAGTCGGATCAATTTTAGATTATTCTTTTCCTTGCTTAAATTCATTTTCAGAAAATAATATCAAAAAACTGCAAGCAATTCAGAATACAGCAGTCAGATCTATTCTTAAGTTAAAATATGATACTCCCTCCAATATCGTGCATCATGAGGCTTTTAATAAACTAAAATTACTAACAGTCTCGAATCGGCTATTTGAATTGAGTGAGAGATATGTTGGGACAGGACTGAGTCATTCTATTCCATTGGTTGAAAGACTGGTGAAGGAATACAAAGAAGGTTTCGAATCAAGATATATTGAATACCCAACTCCATTGTGTAATTGCTACCTTACTATTTCTTCTTTTTTTCCTGAAACTTGAACTATTTAAACATATGCAACATGTAACAATCTATTCCTATTTATGTCTTTTCAACTTTCATTTTTTTAGCTTATTTACTTTATTTCGATTCTTTTTTTTTATCTCATTTTATTAACTTTAATTTTATTTTTATTTTATTTTATTTTTATTTTATTTTTTTTTTATTATTTTTTTTTAACTTATTCTGAAGGAGCTCTAGCTCGGTACAGAAAACAAATAAATAAATAAATAGATCTAAGTTTTATCAAAGTATTGAAATGTCTGATAGTGAGTATCGAGTAGTTGATGACTATGTAACTTCTGAATCAGAATCTGAAGACGAGGTTCAAGAATCCAATAAAAAGAAAAGAACCAGGAAGAACTGAATTTATGAGAGAACATTCGACGATCAAGAAGCATCCAAAGACTGGTTAGATAATGAAAAGATTTGGTCTTCTCTGAAAAGTAGTGAAACTGAGGCCGGTTTAAGAGTTGATTATCGATGCAGCCTAGTTAAGAGAAAAGGACCTCAATGCGAAAGATAACAGAAGTAGAGGAAGAAACTCCACAAGAAACAGTTATACCAACAAAAAAGGACAAAAAAACAATTGATAAGGAAGCTGAAAAAGTAGTGCAAGCATCAACCAGCAGTGATATAAGTAAGAAAGTAGAAGCTCCACTAAAGAGAGGTAGAGGTAGACCAAGAAAAAACTTATAAGATATTATTTTATTTGAAATTTTTTTTTTTTTAAATCAATTTAATAAATAAAAATAAGAGATACTTTAAGTAAAATTAGTTGCTGTTTTTATTTTATTTAGGAGACAGATTAATAAATATAAGTTAAGGGTATTTAGTAAAATAAGAGATAGAAAAATATTAGTGATCGATTAAGTAATTTTAGAGATCGATTAAATACCTCCCAATTCTTAATTGTTTAGACAAAGAATTAGATAACAAACGGTTTTTCACAAATTTTCTATTTATCCTTCAACAGCTTCTTACACCGAAACAAAAATTTTCATTTATAAGAAATTGTCTGATTTAAGAAATTTTTTTTGTGCAAATTCGAATTTTTTATATCCGTCTTTCACTGTATCAACTTAAAAAAATGTGATAAAATATATTAATATTAGAAAAAAAAAAGATAAGATAGATGATTCGTTATTTACATTTGCCTGGTACCAATAAACAAAAAAAAAGCTATTAATAAAACAAAAATGGTACCCGGAAAAGAAGGGTCCAATAAACTGCCTTAAAACAATTTTAATCGAATAATTTGAATTGTGCTACCAAAAGAAATTAACTTTCTGGATAAGGTTTTTTTCTAATCGAAACAAAAAGTTGAACTAGGACAATGAATATATTCACATGAATCCAGCAATGTAATTTCGTGATTTAAATCAATCACTTAGGTTTAATCTTTTTTGAAATAAAAATGTCGAGAATTAAAAAAATATTATTTTTAATAAAATTTTATTCACAAAATTTTTAAATTTATTTAAGTAGACCGTAAATATAGGTTTTTAATGTCACTTAATTCCTAAGAAAATTTTACGGAAATATTAATAGATTTTTTATTTACTTTAATAGATTTTTCAAATTAAAGAGATATTTTAAATAAATTACCAAAAATCTCTCAATTTTTTTTTTTGACTAAAGAATGTAAGATGTTGAGCAAGGGGAATTCCTTTGAAATTTGATGCTGTAACAAAAATTGCTAGATTTAATAACAATCATACATTATGTTTTTGACCATCAGAATAAAAGCTTTAAAATTTTTATTTAATTATTTTAAAAAATATTTTTTTGATTAGATCAGAGTTTTTTAAAAGTCCCAAAATAAGTCCAAGTCCAGAATTTTTTTTAAATTTGCTAGATTAGGCATCATATCAAAAAATTTATATACTCTTGAGTTATCTAATGCAATAGATTTGCCATATATCAGAATTTTGTTGCAATTTTAGCATAAATTTCTTCTTCACTATTCAAAATTTTAAAGCCTGGACTTGGACTTTTGAATGAAAATTAAAAAAAAAAAGTCCTGACTTGGACTTGACTTGAGACTTTTAAAAAACTCTGGATTAGATTATTATTTTTTTCTCTTATCTAAATTTTTGTCTTTTTTATGTTTTTATATACCTCACCCAAGAAAAATCTAATTGCTTTTTCAGTATGCGAAGATATAATTTATGACCAAAGAGGTTTAAAACAATAAAGTAATTATAAAAAATTTTAAATTATTCTATTTGCTCAAATAAATTTTATCTTTATCAAAAATATTTTTTGAATGAACAAAGCCTGCTGAAATCATGTTATGTCATGTTTGTAAAATGTTCACAGAACAAGATTGGTAAAAATTCTGTTTTCAATTTCTATGTCAATTTTTGCGATTTTAGGTGAGACCGTAATAATAATTTATCATAAATTTTGGTTTCTCAATTTCCAAAATTTCCATTCTTTGAGGGCTCTTTTCGACTCAGCAATTTAAAGTGCGGACTTTGACTTTAATTCGAGGCTTTTAAACAACTTTGGCTAAAAAACTCTGAAAACTTTGGCAAAATTTCGACTTTCCTCCACTTATTTTATTCTGAGGAAAAAAACTAAATTGCTTATAATGTAATTCTAAAAAATCTAGCCTAAACTTATTATCTTGAATGAAAAATACTCAATAAAATCGAATAAAACACTTCTGTTTTGTTTTGGATTTGAAAAAAAAATCAAAAATGTAGATCATGAATTAAGTGTACTTGAAGCAATAGCAATCACCTTCAATAGTTCCAATAAAAACTACAGAATGCTAAGTTGAAATTTGAAAGCACATAATTTATTAAGCCTAAAAATTTTTTTCTCGATTTCAGAAGTTGCTAAAATTTTTTAAAATTGTTTGCTACTTTTTGGAATGAAACATGCAGATTTTTAATTTTTCAATTCATAGGTCTTTGGAATTTTTGAATTCAAAATTAAGAAAAGTATTCTTCTTTATAAAAGAATGAGCAATTTTGTTTTTTGAAAGAGAAAAAAATATTTTAAACTTTTTTTGATTTGAAAATTGCTTATTTTTAATGAATTAAATAGCATAAAAGAATCTTCATTTAGCAAGGATGTTTTTTTTCATTGTAAGTTAAATCATAAAATTCACATTAAAGAGAAAATAATATTTCTTTGAAATAAAAAATGTATGCATTAAAAAAAAGAGAAAAACTTTTTAACTAAATTTAAATTAAAAGCAAAAGTTTTTTAATCCTACTTGCCTAAAATATTATCTGAAAAAAATTTCACACACAAATTTATAATTATTTTTGGTTAATTGAATTAAAATTTTATCTGTTAACTCTAGAAATTTAATTTAAAAATAATTATCAAAATATTGCTGTATAAGGACGCTGTTAAGTGTTTAGGTAAAAATTTTCAGATATAGCTTGGATAGAAAAAGTTAAACTATCGAAAATGATCAAAATTAGATATTTTTTTTAAAACGTTAATTTTTTATCAAATAAGCCAAAATTATTGAATGACGTAAATTTCTAATCTTAAAAAAAAATTTTCTTAAGAGATAACTCAAACTTTCAGCACGTTACGCACCAAAAAACCATTTTTGATTAATTAATTGAAAATGAATTTTTAATATTTATTTAAAAAAAAATTGTTCAAATAAGCTCGAAAAATATTCGATGTTAATTATTAAAATGAAAAAAAATTTATTTTAAAATAATTTTATTAAAAAAAATGATCAAAAGTTGATATAAATCAGATTACACTATACCTGAAAATCTAACTTGTGAATAAGAAAATTGTTTAAAGTCATCACAAGTTAGGGTCTCAGGGACAGTGTGATCGTTATCTTGCATTGAATTGAGATGATAAAACAAGAAGTTCATTTAAGCTAGAAAGTTGTATGGTTAGCTTGAGTTTTATTCCGGACCAGTGATGACCAATGGTTCGGTCATCCAGAGGCGAATCATTTGGATAGGCCTTGGCTGCACCAGTTCGGGAACAAGTATTGATTCCAATTCTAAACCATACAACCAACTACCTCAGACAAAAATCTCTATTTAGTTGCTGTGACGAGTGGCGGTGATTTTATACGTGATCTAAAAGTTTACCCGTATATTACAAACTCAGGTCTTTATTTTTTGTATTTAAATGTTTAATAGCCATTTTAGTATCCCACTCAAGTTCGGAATTACGGGTGAACTTTTAAAACGATTTTAAAAAATAAAGCACTCCGCTTGCCATATTGGATGTTTCTCAACAACTTTTCACCAAAATTTCTCGCTTTTTATACTTACTTGGCAAAGTAAAAATAATTGAAAATTTTTGCTCATTCCAAATTAGAAAGCGTGGTTTACACAAAGAAAAGAAAGCTTTGGAAAAGATAATTTTACACATAAAATTTCTGTCGAATAAAATTAAAAAAAAAATTTTTTTTTTATTAAAAGCAAAAATTTTTGCTTTTGAATTTAGGAAATTTGGAAAAAAAGTAAAATGAGTTTAAACCTAGAGTTTAGCTATTATAATAATAAAAATAAAAAATAAAAAAAAAACGCTTGCAAGCCCAAAATTGCAAGCATGTTCTCTAGCTTTGTTTCTCCTTAATCATTTTGACATTCACCTTCGTCTGTATTCTTGTAATATGAGCTGTAACGTTGCCTAGACTCCCTCCAAAATGTTAGATAATATTATTCTCAAGATAAGACTTGAGCACGCTTGGATCTAAACTAAATACCTTTTGACTGAAGAAAGTAACCTAGCACAAAAGCGTCTTTGTTCACATGATGGCTTTAAAAATGGAGAAATGAGATAAATTTCAGGCACTGAAATTTGTTTGAAGCGTTTGTGCTGAGCAAACATTGAATTGCAATCTATGCTACTGTTGCTTGAGAATAAGAAAACTATACGATGCCATCGTTTTAAATAGTGAAGAATTTAGAAATTTATTATTATTATTTAAAAAAGAATTTATTAAATTTTAAAGGGAAAATTTTAAAATTAAACTAAAACGTCTGACGCAAACAAATTAAAATGCAACAAGGGTGGCTAGTACACTTACACAACTAAAAAACTGCTTAGGACTTGGCTTTTAAAATAAAGCTTTTTTAAAATATTTAGCACAGGCATCCTATTTGGAAATGTTTTTTCTTTTTCTAAAAAAAAAAATAAATTCTCTTTTATTTTGTTCGCTCATGTTTTTTCCAAGCTAACAACATTAAAAAAATTATGTAAAATTCAACACGAAAAATTTTTTCTATTTGATAGATAGAAAATGTTGCAACAAACATTAGCATAATAATGCAATCAACTTTTTCTAGAATGTAACTTTGGCATAATTTGGAGTTTCTAGTGCTGTGAAGCATAAGTGGGTACCCCCATCCATTATTGCTGCACAATGCCTCAACTGTCTAGACACGAGACTACACTCAGTTCTGAATAATTCTTCCAAAAATCAATTTCAACATTCTCCACATTGATTCTCATAATTTTTCTAAAACATAAATTTAATTTTATTGATTATTATATAATTAATAAAAATCAATAAAAATAGTGATGTTCAAAAATAAAAAATAAGGAGCTTTTTGCCAAGCTATGGAAACTTATTCTTGATACTTGGCGAAAATAAATTACTAAATTTAAACCCACTAAAAAGTTACACAATCGTCGAAAATGTAAACAGTAAAAAGCAAAAATCCTGAGCAAAAAAATGTCTAAATGTTAAAGCTAAAGCTGTAAATGAAACTAATAAAATTTTATATTGTTTAAAAGTAGTAGAAGTTTAATTAATTTTTTTTCTTATCTAATACCATACTAGTTTGGCATCTATTTAAAGCGAATATTATGCTCGATAAAGATTATTTTCTTTAAATTTAAACCTGCATTCAACTTTTTAAAAACTATGATTAAGGGATTTTGGGCTTTATTGAAAGAGAAGATGTTCAAGCTTCGCTTTTTGTAATATGAGAAAAAATAAGACTTACTGTGCCAAAGTTTATTTGATTTGATTTTATATTTTTAAATAAAAATAAATTAATGCAGATTTCCAATTCAAATATTGTACCCCTGATTTAGATCAAAGTTCAATCAAGACAAAATTTTACTTAAGCTTATTTTTGTTTAAATAAAAACCCGTTGATTTTTGACAAAGAATAGAAAAAAAAATGGAAAAAAATTTCAAAATTAAAAAAGCAAATGACAAATTTTGATGTTTGAAAAAAAAATTTGAACATTTTATAAAAAAATATTACGCAAATAAGTTGGTTCTATTTTAGAAGAAGGGAATTAGAAAATTCCGTAATCATCGGTTTAGCATCATTACTAAGGAAAAGCATAGATTTTAAGCAGATGATGAAATTTATAAGTGAATTTTTTAATAGGCGCAAAATTGCACCATATCAAAATCCGGAGCTAAATTTTTTTAGTAAAATAAATTTGAAAAAAAAACGATCACTCCTGAAAACATTTATTGTTTGTGTTGATTTTAAATAATTGTTTACCTTTATTAAAAATTAATAAAATTTCTCATAATAATTGTTTAAACTTGGTTTCTATTAATGGTAACATAAGATTTACTTAGGGGTATCAAAAATTAGTAATAATAAGTTCAATTAAAATTTTTTAATTTTTTAAAATTTTCAAAAAAAAAATATCTTTTGAATCCCATCTGAAATTTCTTTTGATAATGGTCTTTGGAATTAATCAGTATTTTTTTCTCTGAGCTCTATAGAGCTAAGTCTGGTGACTAAGCAAGATAGTCGATGGAATTAAATCATGTGATTTAACGATGGTTATGTGTTCTATCAACACAAGGTAAGGAATTGCCATAAAAAATTTTTGATAGTCGATGTTGGTCTTTGAATTTTAATTATTTAGACAAAAGGATCAAAGGAATTTTCAAAATATTAAAATTATTTCATCATTGAAATCGTGAAATCTTTTTTAGGAATTACATGAACCAATACGAGACCTTTTTTTGATGGAGATTTAGACTTAGATTGATTGATTCCATTAACCTAAAGTTTGAACTGGCTCAATCGTTTTTAATCGACCTATCGATGCCTTAAACAACCTGAAGGGGCTCATTCTCTTAAAATTTTTTATCCATTTTTACACAATTCACTTTAAAGGAGACAAATCTCCCATTAATGTCAAAAGTTTTCAGCAAATAATACTCTAATAGATTAAAATATTATTAACTGTTCATTTTTTTTGTTTATTTTAAATAGCATTAACCATCTCCAAAAACCATGAACAATCTATGGAATAAATTAGTACATCAAAACTGAGTAATTTAATTTTTTTTTTCATTACCAGTTCTTCAAAAAAAAGAAAAAAATTGATCCTTGTTGAGGATTTATCATAAATTAAATATCTAAAATTATCAAGCATAATTGTTAACTAATCTAATCCGATCTTTAGAATCCAGATTAATTTTTCAATTCTCAATTCTTTCAAAACGACACGTAGTCGAGTTTGCTTTAAGAGACCGTTTTTATGATGTAACAATAAGCCTTTGAAATTTATTAGCAAAATTTATTCTTTTATAAAGATCGTAACTTGATTTTTATAAAAAATAAAATTAAAAAAATCAAAATATTTTATAAAGTGTAATTACTAAATAATAAAAAATATCACATGATTCCAGTGCTTTTATTTCAAATAATTTTCCAATTTTTTCATGTTCCAGGATTTCACTTCTTATTTATTTATATAGACAAGAATAATTGGAACTTCCAAATGATTAAAAATTTTTCTAACCCTGTTTTCTCGTTAATTATTATTAGAAAAATAAATAGAAAATTTTAATGTTGAATAAAAAATTAAAAATAAAAAGCTTATTAACAGCAAGAAAATAAGATCCAAACTTTTGAAAGAAAAATTTATTATTTATGTCCAGATATAAAATATAATGTGATTGTAACTGTTTTAGACAAATATACCGGATAGAGAAGACTTAGGATAGGATTTGTATTACGGAATGGCAGCGGCAAAATAATTTAATGTGAAAATGGATTAAATGCTAAGCTTTATCTTAAGAAATTGATTGGATTAAGATCTTGAGTACGAAATTGGTAAGATTAAAGACAATTTATCTTAAAACTTCTTATATATCATCGGAAAATTTCGTGAAAAGTAAAAATTCAATTTCGGTCTCTGATCACATAAGAAAAACTATAAAGTTAGATTTTTAAGAAAATATCCCTTTGAAAATTTGATTTTTTCACTTATTTAAAAAGATCTTAAAAACGAATAGATCAATATCCATTTAGAATCATGTATCAAATAACAGATTTAAGATTTGTATCAAAAATGCAAGATAAATTAAAATTTATCTATTTTTTAAATAATTTAAATAAAGAAAACCATTTTAGTCCTTCTTACAATAGAGTATTGATTTTTGAAAAAATATTTTTATTTGTATTTAAAATTCGACATTTGTGTTCTGTTATGGAAGAATAAGCCAAAGTCATAAGCTTTTTGAAAATTTTTTCCTAATTGTTTTAAAAAATTCAGCAGAAAAGAACAATTAACTTTCACTTTCTACTGTTAATCAAAATAACAATCAATTTAAGGTCTGACTGAACAACATGCCTCGAAAACTCTTCAACATCCTTAAAATTGTTTTCAGCAGACCCAAAAATTCTTTTAAATACTAAATTCTTATTATCTTTGTCATTTTTTTTAGAAAATTAAAATTAAAATTTTTTAAAATTAATGAATTTTAAATATAATGTTTAACACTAGAAGACCTATATATAAATATAAGTAAACTAAACAAGACAAGCTACAATCATAAATTACAAAAATATTCCTAACAGGCTGGCTGAAAAGAAGGCACTACGCCGTTCGGAGCTGCCAAGAGGAACTATTCCTTCTAAATTATATATTAAATAAATAAATAAATAAATAAATAAATAAACTAAACAAGAAATTTTCAAAAATTTTAATCCCTAATTTATTTGCAAAAATGTAAATTAAATTTTGTAAAGAATTAATTTTATCGCTAATAAAAAACCATAAAAATATTAACATTAAGACCCGAGAAGTTTTTTTTACTTGTCAAACATTTTGTATTGGTTTGAAGTTATTTTTTCTCTCCGAGTCAGCAATTTTGTAACAATTTGAACTAATTCTAAATATAAGATAAATTCTATATGATTAAAATGTCCAAAAGAAAATCTTGCACTAAAAACCTTCTTTTTTCATTGAAATTTAAAAATGAAGTTTTTCAACTCCTTCGGGTTTTAGCAGAAAAAAAAATTAGGTCTTCTAGTGTTAAGTCAAAAATATCTAAAAAATAATCAAAATTTACACAGATAAATTTTCCATCTCTTTATCATAGTTTTGTGAGCTTTTTTTAACTAGCACACTTTTAGTCAATATTTTCAGTTACTAATTTCAAAATTGGGATTTAAATTAAAATTTTTTTGTTAGCTTTTCCAAACTTTGATTTGCAGTCATCAGATAATGCATTTTTTTACAATTGTTTGAAGTTAAGTACTGGGCTATGAAAAATTGTGATACGAATTGTTTACATTTTATTTTACCAATTTGATAAGCATATGATATTAAAATTAATTATTTAAGATTATTAAGAATTTGTATGATTATAAAAAAAAAATTTTTGTTAATAATTCAAATATACTCAAAAGATTTTGAAGTCTCTTCGACATGAACTTTTGATAGGATTTTTCATGAAGTACAATTGGACTCAGCTACCATTCATCCTTATAAATCGATATCGGCTCATTCATGGCAACAATTAACCTTTTTCAATGTTCAAATCACATTATCAATATTATATTTACATGGGAATTGATTCCAGATTCAGGTAAACATTTGAGAAATTTTTTAAGTTTTAATGCTCAATTTAAAAAAGGAAATTTAATTTTGAGCAATTAGTATTTGGAAATTTAGAAACCTTTAAATTGTTCGAAAAATAAAAAGAAACTTGAACACTTTTAGAAGCGAACAGCTCGTTTACAAATGTTTAATTTTTCACTTTGTCCATAAAATAGTTTTAGTTTACATACTTGGCTTCAATTTTTCAAAACTATAAAGTTTTATTGATTGAACAATCCAAACAAGCTCTTGAATTTAACAAATAGTTTAAAAAAATCACAGAGGTCAGCTAGAAAGATTTATGCCCGTCGAACAAGCTATTAGAACCGATTTCCAAAACCATGAATAGCTTGAAAATAAAAAAAATAAAAGAGTCTCTCATTTTATGTGACCAATGTCATTTTGCTCAGTTAATTGCCAAGGAAATATGTAACCAAAAATACAATTACATGACCAGTATTAAAAATTAATAATCATTTTTATTAATATGGTGACTAATAAAATTTTATAAAAAATAAAAAAATCAATCAATTTTTTTTTTTATTCATATAATTAGTTAAAATTTAATTCAAATTAAAGTTACCATTTATTGGTCGCATAACCTGGTAAGCCAAAATAAAAAAATAAATACCTGATATGTAATAAATATATGATTTTTTTTGAAGATGCTAAAAATAAAGTCAAAGTTTTTCAAGGTGAAAACAAATTTGTTTAAATCTTAATTCAGCATCCGCGAAAACTGTGCATTTTGGTTCAATATAAAAAAAGATTTAAAAAGTTCAATTTTATTAAGACCTTCATAAAATATTTTATTTTGAGAATTGCTTAAAATTCATTAGTCAAGTTTAGTCAAGTCCAAGTCAAAGACTTTAAATCTGGACTTTGAATTTAAAACATGACATGCACTTTAATTTTAATGACTTGGACTTTTAAACAGCTTTGTTTATTTTCAATCTTCTTTTAAAAAAATATTCAAAAATTTTGCAATTCAATCAAACAAAATTATGCGTTGTTTTTTTTTATTCATTTAACCCATCTTAATTTTTCTTTTATGGCAAATTTTAAAACTATTTTGTTTTATAAATAAATATTTACAATTAGACAATTACAAAAATTTTTATTAAAATTAAAAAATTAATAATAAAATTGAAAATTTATTTAAATAAAATCTTTGAAAAATATTTTACAAAAATAATTAGAAATTGTTGGTTTTAGAATTAAAATTAGTCGGTTCGTCATAAATTGTCAAGTTTTTTGGTGATTGAAAAGTCGACAAAACATTTACAACAAGCTCGGAATCATCATTAGTAGAATCGGTTGACAAAACAGGCGAATAGGGATTTTCCGGACTTGAGTTTTCATTTAATCTGGGAATGGGCGCCTTGGCTTCTTGAACAATCTTATTCCTTTTGCATTCATTCTTAAAACTGGGATTTTTTCTCGTCGAAAAAGTCTGAAATTTGAGTTCATATTCACCGGCATTGAAAGATTTGTCCCTGTATGTGTATTGATAAGGAACTTCATAAATCAATCGATCACTGATGGCATCACTAGCTTGATCGGGTCTACTATTGTTGCTACTAAAATTCTCAAATTGATACTCGTCTGAAATCGAGTTAGACTCGTCAGCATTGGACCATTTGAAAATTTTAAAGCTATTTCGGTATCCCATTAGATCGATTACGTCGAAGCTAAAATTTTTTTTTTTCTTGAATTCGACTTTGAGTAAATTTTTGGCTTTTCTAGACTTCAAATAGTTAAAAATTAAGAGTACAGCTATGATGCTCAGAAGTAAAATGATAAAACAGCTCAAAATTATGTACCCTAACTTTTGATCTGGAAAAATTTTGCTAAATTTTGACCAAACTGAGCTCAAAATTTGCTCAAATTGTGCCGATTTGTTCACATTATCATTTTTTTGATCAATTTTGTCCGAGACAACTAGTTGGTTTAGTTTTTCGACTAGGTTTGAATCTGATTCTATGGTCAGGTCAATGTAAAAGCTGTCATCTTGGCAAGAGCATTTGGTCATCAAAATTAACACTATGGTCAAAGTAATGTTTCCAATGAGCATGTTATTTTTTACATTAACAATAAAAGCTTGCTACAAATGAAATAATCAGGCCAGCATTGAAACTCGAGATAGAGCTGGTGGAGTCAGATCGGAATATTAATCAGAAAATTAATTTTGGAAAAACAATGCATTGAAATAGGATGAAGCCATTTGATTTTGTTTTGGAAGCGAATTTCGAAGTCTGATGTTGTTATATCTGATTAGTTGGTTTAGCTCTAAAATAGGTTGAATTATTTATTGTTCCGTAGAAGAGCTTTGTTTTAGTTAGGGATAAATTTTTCTAAGTGTAAAAGTAATTAAGCTCGAGACTGAATTCAAACGAAAAAGAATTGAAAATTTGATCCGTATTTATTTTAAAAAAACCTTAATCTATCAGTGATTAGATTAATCTTTTATTGAATGAACAAAAAAAAAAGAGAAAAAAAAACAACATTAATGCAAATGGAAAATTAAGATTCTTAACATGATAAATTAATGAGTATATTTTAAAAGTTGGCATGACAACCTTCTGAAAATAAGCAGATGATCGCAGACAATTCACTAATTAAAAGCCTTTGGAGGTATCAGAGTGAGCTGTCGAGCATCAAATTATTGATTAAGTCAGGTTGAGCTTTAGACCAGCCTTTTTCTTATCAACATTTAGACTAGTTTGATTTTTTTTTAATTTTACTATTTTTATTTAATTTTATAAAAAATTGAATTGAAATCTAAAATTTTTTCAAAATAAAAGTGTTATTAAAAAAAAATTATTTAAAATCAAGGCTAAGTATTGATCGATTGAAAAAGATTTGATCTGGTTTTAAGTTCAACTGATTCTGACTTTATCTGTCTAAAATTGAAATATTTTTTGTGTTAATTATACCTTGAAAATCACTTGGTAAAAAATTATAAAAAAATTTCAACGTTTTTATTTCATTTAAAAAAAATTCTAACCCAAATCTAAATTTTTTTAAAAAGAAAATTTTTTTTTAAATTTAAGGTGACAATTTGGTTTTATTGTTTAAGTTAAAAGTGTCTAATCTTTTATTCGATGAACTTTTAATTTCTTGTAAGCTTAGCCTAATCTGTTTTGTCTCTTAAAGTTTCGTGATTTTACATTGATATTTACTTTTGTTAATTAATTGTTACATAAAAAACATGCTTCATTATTGAAAATATTTCCAATTCATTTATTTTATATCGTAAAAAAACAAATAAATTAAACCAAATCATTAACATTTTCAAAATTATTAAAAGTTTATCTTTAAAGTGAAATAGTTTTGTATTTTAAATGTAAAGTCTAAGAGGAAATTTTGGAGGATCACATAATTTTTAACCAGCTTTTAAAATTTGATTTTTTTATGATTTTGTCGTGGAAACATCCAATCTCAGAGATACTAAAAAAAGGTTTATTTGGTTTTCGCCTTTGATTAGCTTTCTAACATGCCAAAAAGGCATTGTCTGGCTCTTCATATTGTGTCGATCTCATGTTAAAAAGTGACATTTCATTTTCTCTAAACACACTAAAGATAGCTAAGTTAGCTATTTAGCTATCTTTAGTGTGGTTTTCTGACTTATCAATTTATTCTAATAGTGAGATATAACCATTCAAATAAAACTAAGATTTAAAAGAATCTAGCTTGGCGGGCTATTTTTAAAAACTATAAAGCTGCTGGTCTAATGTATTTTTGGATCGTTTCTAATTGTGTGATATTAATTTTAAAAAATTATATTTAGAGGTGGTTCATTTCTTCTGGCTCTTTTAAAATTTTTACCCTATTTTTCATTCACAAGAAAAGAAATTAAAAAAATTAAACTGTTCGATCGAATGTTAATATCCTATTTTTTATTAGAAAAATATTTACTAAACATTTAAAAACAAATATTTGCTTTTTTTTAGAAGAAATGGCTTTCATATTAAATTAGTAATAATCAAACCTTATCGCCTATAAAAAAATCGCTAATTGTTGAATTCAGATGGATTAGTCAGTGACAAACAAATTTTGGGCATACATTTTTAGCTCATTAGAATTTTTAATCAGCTCGAATTCAGACTATTTAAGAATTTTTTTTCTATAAAAATCTTTTGATTAAATGGAAATATTAAGATATTTAAAATTGACTTTTAATTTGATAAACAATATGAGCAGTCTCAAATTTTTTGATGAAATATTTGATTTTTGACTTGGAAAATTTTCTCTATTTCCGACTTATTTGTTTAAACAAAAGCTTAAGTCGATAAGAAAAAAGAAACTTTTCAATTAGGATTTAGATTTGATCACAAAATATCATGAATATATTGCGTAATCTTACAAATTAGCTTTTAGCACACAACATCATGGTCTCTCTAAAAATGAATCTTAAATTTCTAAATAATTGGCTTTGTAAAATTCATTACAAATTTAACAAAAATATTTCATTTTTTAATAATTCAAATTACAGTTAAAGATTAATTTGAAATAAAATAACATTGTTGAAAAAAAAATTTGCACTTTAATTCAAAAACAACTTATTTAGAAGAATTTATTTTTATGATTAATTTTATTTTTTTAAAAAAGGAAATTTTATTCAGTTTGTACTGAATTTTACAAGCCTTTATTATCATTAAATTTTTTGTTTTATTTTGTTTAATAAATTTCTTCTAACTTCGCAGTGTTTACTAAAAAATTAAACCTTTGAACTAAATTAAAAATAAAAAAATTTATTGAAATTTAGTATGAAATTAAATAAAATTTAAACTAAATAAAATTAGCATGTTAAAAATAAAGAATTTACCTAATTCCATTTTTTTTATTTTGATTAATTGTTCGTAAAAAATATTTAATATTAAAAAGAAAATTTAAATTATTATTTAAATTGCCTGAATTAACTTGTTAGTTCAATGAATAATTATACACAATTTTCTCATCAAGTAAGCCAAAAAATTAAATAAAGATTTTAATTTTTCAAAAAAATCTTTGAGAATTTTCACTATTTTAAAAAAATTAAAAAAACACAAAGTGCCTAATTACTAAAAATCCTATCAGTCGGTATTCAAACACATAATCAAAAGGAATCCAACAAATATTTATATTTTAAGGGTTTCTCATTTTTTTAAGACTGCTTAGCAATAAAATTATTCAATTAAGTTGTTAAATTAAGTAAGAAACTTGGGGCTTCATTTGAATAAACTGTCGATAACTATTTTTAAATTTGGATTTTATTCTATCAAATTTTGAAAATAAAAATCTGTAAAATAAAAATAACTAACTCGTTCAAATAACCACCTTGTCCGCATTTTCCTTCTTTTAATTGAAAATTGAATTATATCGAATTTATTTAAGTCAATTTTTAAATAGTCTGTTAAAAAAATTGTAAATACTGTTCGAATTTTTTTGATTTATAATAAAAATGTATATGAAATGACCACAAACGTCATGAAAAGCCCATCAAAAACAAAAATCAATAAATCTAAAAACTAAAATCTCATTTCAGAAAATTGAAATCACTGCTGAGTATTAATCTAACAAGTAAACCATATTAAAATTTCCAATTATTTTTATGTTTCTATTAGAATCTAAACAAAACTAGTAAATTTGTACTTAAACAAGAGCCTCCTGCAAACCAGACACCGGAATCGGAACATAATATTTCGTTCTAAAATCAATTCAACTGAATTAACAAACTCTTTTTTTTAAATGAGAGCCGATCACCTATAAAGATTTTTGTGCAAAAATTGATTTCATAAGTCATAAAAAATTTTTATTTTTAATTTTGGTTTTTGAGAGATATCTTATCTTTTAGAGTAATCTTTTAAATCGAACTCAAGGCGTCCGATTTGTCTTTATTTCAAAGAGATCGAATTTCAATATATAAATAGTCTATCAATATTTCTCAATGACTTAAAGCTTTATCTAGAATAATTTTCATATTTAAATTTCTATAATATATTTTCTCACACTGATTAAAAATATTGAAGATAAGAACTTCCATTAATTTACAATTAATTGATCGCTTTAAAGTTTTGTAAAAATACCCTAAGATCTATTTTGGAAAGCAAATTAAATTAATAGCAAAACAGAATTATAGGTTTTTCGAGTTTTCTAGTTTTTTGTTTGGAGTTTATTTCGAAGTTTTATCAAGTTTACTAGAAGTTTTTCAAGTGTCTTCTTATTATCCGAAAATGCTGTTTTTAGAAAACTCTGGCGAATTCAAAATATTTGCAACTTAAGATCAGAATTAATCACTATCTTGTTGAAATTACGGCAAAATTTAGATAATTTTCACATTTTCATATTTTTATATTTTCTAATAATTTTTTTGCAATATATAAATTTTTTATTTTAATTTTTCATAATTAAATAAAATTTTTAAATTTTTTTTTTGAAGGAGTCAGAATGAATTTAAAAAATTAATAGCCATAATTTAATTATTTTTATTCAAATCATTATTTTTATTTTCATGCATATGTAAGCAAAAATATTAGTTAAACTTTAGTATTTCACCCAATGTGCTACTGATCACTAAATTCATCGATTCTGAATAGGAGGTGTCCGATTCGATCAAGCGACCTGAATCATTTGGCCTTCATGGCCACAAAAATTTGATCGAGGGCTTTAAATCCGACTAAATCAACAAATGTCCAAGCAAAGCATATAAACCCGTTTATAAGGACTTTTTGAAAAAGCTCCGGCTAATGGTCGTGGTCAATATCCTAATTTCGCCCTCATATCCACTCTATCTCTTAAGGTAACCAGGATTCGGTACAGTTTATTTTATCAAACAAACTTTGATTGAAAAATTTTCCCGACCAAGTCAACAGAGCTATTTTGAATTTAAAATCAGTATTATAGAAAAGTTTTATCTTTAATGCTTTCAGTTAATGGCCAACCAACTAGAAATAAAAATTACTTTGATCATGATTAGAAATATTTTGAATATTTTCATGTTGTTAAGGCAGAACTCTTGGTATTTTCTTTGAAAAATTGGCGTTCTTGAATCATATCAAGTGGTCGAGAGTACGAACTCTAGAAAAAAAACACTTTGATTGTAGAATAACTGAAAGAAAGTATGGTCAGAGGTGAGCCTTAAGTCAAAATATTCATTCCAATTTTGAAAAAATCAGAAATGCTTATGTTTTGGTCACTCTCCGAGAAAATTAATTTTTTTATTTTATTTTCATTTATCTTTTAAATTTCTTTAAAAAATATTTTTGAATATTATTCCATGTAATTCTTAAACTTCTTAAAAAACTGATCAATTTTTTGATCTTATTGTCTGTGGGACAAGAACAAGCTTTTTAAACAAAAATTAATTTTTTAAGGATGAAAAAATTAATTGTTTGAATTTTTACTACACTTTTATTAAAAAATGTTTTCAAAAATATTGATTTGAATAACGTTCTACTCAAGATGTTTAGTGTCTATAGGTGATTCAAGACAAATATAAAAAATATAATGTTTCAAAAAATAAATTCAAAATTTAGAAAAAAATTCTGATTATATTTTTGAAAATATTTTTTGTATTGGTTTTGAATCATTTGTAAGAATAATCTTCAAAGTATTCAAAATTATAAAAATTTTAAAATTAAATTAAAATAAAATACAAAAAATTAACCAAAAATGAATGAAAATAAGAAATTTAAGATAATTTAATTGTGGCTATTATTTTTTAAAATTTTTTCTGACTCCTTAAAAAAAAAAAATTTAATTATTCAATTAAATTAATTTTTGTGCAATCTTTTAGAAAATAAATTTTCTTAAAGATTGCCCAAAAATTATTAAAAAATATAAAAATATGAAAATTTAAAAATGTAAAAATTATTTACATTTTGCCCAAATTACCAGACTTTGACGGTAAATCAGGATAAATAACAAATTTTTGTCCAAACCTTTTTTGCAAAATTATTTTTTCTAGTTAAATAAAATTTTTAATAAATATTTTTCAAAAATTAAATGATATTAGTATTTAACTAAGTAACGCAGTTTAAATAAAATTTATTAATTATAAAAAAAATTTCTCCTTTGAAACTTTAATTCTTTTTTAAAATGATATGAGTAATAATTTTAATTTTGGTAGCCTTATCATAATGTCTGACTAAAACATTGAGATTATTTAGCTGGAGAATATTTAATTTATAATTGTTTCAAACCAAGAATTTAAATAAAAAATTTGGAAAATTTTAAAAGAAATTTCCTTAGTTAGATTTTTAATTTTTTCAATAGAATTTATAAAAACAAATATAACAAAAAAAATTTGAATTTAACTGTATCTTTAATGACTGTTTAAGGTCCAGTGATCTATGATTTAATAAATATTTTATCAATTTTTATTCTACCACTCTAAAGATTAAAATACCTCTAAAATAAGCAAAAATAATTTAAAGACACTCAATCAAAACTTCATCAATCTTTTCTTTATCTTCAATAATCATTAACTGCTTATGATTAAACTGCTTTTAGAATTCTCCGACTGTGCTTTTTATAAATCTTTTACTGTCCTTTTTATCGATCAGTCTTTAATGTGCTCATTTATTCTTTTTCGATTCAAGGACAAAATTTCTGCTTAATTTATTTCTTTCAGTAAATTTACTTTTTCAAATCTATTCATTATTCTAAACATCTGTATTAAATCTCCTCTTCGTAGCAATAATTAAAAATTTTCTTTATTTTCTAATGGACCCAATAGCAAATGCAATTAATCGTGAAAAAAATTTTATTTTTTTGTGCAAGCCTCGTGCAAAGCTTTGTGAACAAGAGATCAGTGTTAACACTTGCGATATTCAAAACTACATTCAATATTTAATTTTTTTTTAATTAATTTTTGTGCATCTTCTATCATTAAATTTAATTTGAAAAATTATTTTAAAATAAATAAATAAAAGTAAGTTTTAATCGGCCTATCAGTAAAATGACACTAGTTTATTGATTAACCTATACATTAAGACAAACTTTACTTTAATTTACTTTTTTTTCTTATTTTATTTTTATTTTTTTTTTTTTTACATCACCCTCGCGGTGTTTACTGAATAAATAATAATAATTAGTAAGATATTTATATATGGGCATACTCAACAAAAAATATTTTCAATATAATACACAATTTAGGCATTGTGAATTTTCATACAAACCTTCCAAAAATTACAAAAATTACAAAAATAAAACAATTTTTCAGTAATTTATATTGACAAAAATGAGCTTTTTAAACTTTTATGATGAAACAACATGAAACAAAATATGTCAAACTAAACTCAATAAAAATAAATTAATTTTAATTAACACAGGAAATAATTATTTTTAAAATTTTATTTTTAAACTGCACAAATAAATGAAACATTTTTAGATTCACCTTTTAAAACTTACAGAAAAACTGCAGTACAAAATCCATTATTTTATTATTAATGTAAATTTTGTATTGGAATTTTTGTATGAATATTCACAATACTACACAATTTATCCTCAAAAAGATAAAATTCTTAAGAATAAAACAAAAAGTAAATTCTTTTCGTTTAATTCAATCACAAACTTTGAATACAGGACATTGATCAAAATTCTAGCTAACTGTCACTTTTTTTTCATAAATTAGTTTAAAAAACAAGAAAATCAATTTAAATGGTTCAAAATTCTGCAAATTTTGAAAAAATTAAATTTAATAAATTCGAGTGTAGAGTTCAATTTGTGCCCCTCATTAGTCAACTTTGACAGTTAATGCAACATTATATGTTGCATCCACATAACTGATTATGAAATTATGAAAAAAAAGTTATTCAATTATTTATCATTTTGTTATGTTCTTTTTTTCTGAATTTCACAAAACCTGGTTTATCTGATTTTGCACAATTCATAAATTTAACCAATTGTTAGCTAACCGAAATAATTTACTTAAAATGACTAATAATTAAAAATTTGATTTGTTTGAAATTTATTTTTTTTGAAAATCTCAAATATTTAAAATAGGATTTAAAATTTTTTAAACATTTTCCATAAATAATTATTAATTTTTACTTAAAAACTGAAAAATTTTAGAATTTGGTTCAGAATTAAATTCAATTGATTATCATAACGACAACCAGATTATTTTTATTAATCTACGCGTATAAGAAAGACCTTAGTTGATTTAATTACCACTTTGTGCCTTAATTTATATAGGTTTCATTTTTTTATTGTTAAATTGATCATTTATTAAATTAATTTTTTTTAATTTTTGAGTTTTGGACTAATGCTTATATCTAATAAAGAAACATAAATGCATATGAAGACGCTAGATTTGGAAAAATAAAGTATTGTGCATAAATACCAAATTAGATAACCAGATCACCATCGAATGTTTAAGCGAATTCTCATACTTAGGCACCATCATCTGTACAACAATGGAATTAAGAACAGACTTGCGAAAGAAAAGTTTCTTTGACAGGATCAAAATCAACCAGCTACACCAAGTAAACAAAACTTAAACTTTACCACACTGACGCACGACAAAAAAAATAATTAAAATTTTTTTAATAATTTTTTGTTTGTATAATTTATCTTTATTATTCACTGGAGGCTGTTTCTTTTTTTTAGATTATTGATACACTAAATCAAGTAATTTGGCAAACTAAAAGATAAATAAAAAATAATAAACTAATTTAATATTAACATGATGTCATGGTAACAATATTGCAATAAAATATTCTATTTTCATAAACACAAATTTTCTATTCTAAAATTGAATTTAAAATATTTTGTATCATTATTCTCTTCTCTTTTCTCTTTTTAATAGATAAATTCAGATATTTAAAAAATTTATATAATAATTTAATTCATTTTACAAATAAAATAACACTTTTGAATTAAAGTTAAGAGTCTTAGTTAAGTTTTTTTTTTATTTGGCATATATTAAAATATTTCAAGATGTAAATATCTTTTAGCAAATGATATATTTTTTATCGAGAAAAAATTAAAAAGCGTAAAATAATAATTTCTAAATTGGTGAGGGTAATAAGTGGAATGATCAAAAAATTTGGTAAATTTTTTAAAATTCTTTCAAATGAAAAAAAAGAAAGTGTTTATAGGCAGCCTGAAGTTTTGTACGATTGTTTTATTCGATTTTTTTAATTGTTTTCTCTAGAATTGTATTTTGATACACAGAATTATAATATACCAATTTCCCAAAGAATTTTTGTAAAATTATTAAAAATTACAAATCGTACAATCAGTACAATTGTACAACCGTAAAATCTCAGGTCGCCTTATTTAAAAACAATACTTTATTAAATAAAAGTGTTTTATTATTATGCATAACGCATTTCAATTAATCTCAACTTTTTTCAAGTATTTAATTTTTCTTTAGAAGTTTACAATTTTATATAGAATCTTTGAGTTCCTTTAACCATAAACTTACAAAATCAGATTTTAATGCTATTCGATAGCTTAGCAAAAGTTGGGTAATCAAATGAATATTTTAAATAACGAAATTACTTGAACGAAAAAAAAGGTACATTATATTATTTATTCTAACCCTCGCTAAGCAAACAATTAAATTAATTTTTTTTTCAATTTTATTGTAATAATATTCAAAGTTTTTGTTCCAAATTCACTATTTGTATGTATTATAGAAAAAAATCATGTAAAATTACAAATTTTAATGATTTTAACAAAACTGGATATTTAATTTTAATTCAAAATTTTCAAATTGGAAAATTTGGTGAACATTAGAAATTATATATGAAAATTATTTCATTCTTAGTGATCAACCATTTTGTGAACAACATTTTTTTGATTGAAATTGCGAACAAAGTCAACATCATCCCTTGTTCACCTAATTGTTGGTAGTTTTTATTAAAATATGGCACTTTGGTTTATTAAATTTTTTCAAAGCGTTACTTATAGACTCGTGGAAGGCCATAATAGCGCAGATGCTATTGGCGCCATGGCTGGAGATACTCACATCCTACTTTACTACTATTTCTTACTCCATTTCCTCACTATTTCTTAATTTTTGATGTTTTAAAATTTTAATAACCTATTAAATTGATAAAGGATGTTTTATCAATAGAAATTTGCTTATCTACATTGAGCTCATTTTTATTGATCTTATTAATCTTGAAGTTAGATCATTACAAGCTTAAAACAAGACATTTTAAGGTTAAAAAAAACTTAAATCCAAAAAATTTTCATTTAAATTTTTTTTTATTTTTGAAAAAATTTTTGGATTTTGATGATTTGTTACCTTAAGAAGTTGGTAGACGAAGGTAGATTTCTATGGCATTTATTAAGCTACATGATTTTCTACCAAACTCAACACATTCGACTCGGATTCGATTATTCAATGTATGGTTTTTAATTATTGTTTATTGTTTTAACTATGCCGAGCTAAATATCCTTCAGAATAAAAAAAAATTAAAAAATCGAGAAATAGAATTATTTTTGAATAAATTATTCAATATGAATTATTTTTTTTAGAAGAAGATAGATGGAATTTAGTTTCGACAGAAAGTCCAAGTCGATTTTTTTTCTTTACACACAAAAGAATAAGAAGTAGAATAAATTATTAAAAATTTAATTTTAACAATTTTTCTGTAATAAAATAATTTTAAAATATTTTAATATGAATATTTTTAAATCTAATCTCTGTTTTCAAAATTACGTTTTGATTTTACAGCATTTTTTTTTATAACAGAGTCAAATTATATGGTGATGTATCAATTCATGGAAAAATTAATTTATAGAAAATTAACAAAATCAAACAAAACTCATAGAATAAATTTTGGTTGAAAAATATTTCATAGAAGCATAGTCATAGAACTTTTTTATAGAAATTATATTCTTACATTTAATAAAAAAATATTAAGATATAATTAAATTTAAATTGTTTTTAAGAACTATTATTAAATGTATTTACGTATTATAAACTCTTGAGATAAGTTTTTTTCAATTAAATTTTTGCTTTTAAAGATTAAAATAAAATTTTTAATATTTTTTTTTAATTTATTGCCTAAGAAAAACTCAGACTTGTTCATAATATAATAAGTCCCAAAAATTTAAGTCAAAGTTATGACTTTATTATACCTATCCTGCCAAGTACATAGCTGAATTTGCTTAACAATGTAAATAAAAATTATATAAAAAAAAAAAATATTAAATGTTTTGTTTAATTAATCTAAATTTTGTAAAATTAAAATTGCTAACAAGAGGGCTGAAAAGAAGGCTATGCCATTCGGAGCTGCCCTGGAAATTCCCCTTTCCTAAATTACCTTCTAAATAAATAAATTATGACTTTAATTTTAGTGACTCCGACTTTAACTAGGCCACCACAATAACTACTTGGAACGGAAAAAAACTCACCACTTTTTGTTCGGAATTTTTTTCAAAAAAAAAAATTAAATTCATTGACTTGACTTAAGACTTGTGACTCAAAAACAACTCTGGAAAATTTACGAGAAATTGTTATTCTGAAAAAAAACGGTTAATTTTTTTGAATTATTTTTCTATATTTTATACCTTTAAAAAAATTTAATGCAAATAACTCTATAAAATAATTATTCTATGAAAAAAAAAATCTATGAATTGATCGTTCACCCAAATTATTACTAGTAAAATAAATATTTATATAATTATTATAATTATATTTATTTATATGAATAGGTGTTTTAGAAGTTAAAATCAAAATTTTAAAAATAATAAGTTTCTAAATGTAATACGATATTTATTAGTTAAATAAATTTTAAGATATTTTAGTTCACCTTTAAAAAAATTGATAAAATGATAATTTTTAAAGAATTAAAAAGGACAAAATTTTAATAAGTACCAAAAGAATTTTCTAAACGGGTGTGTGTTTGTTAAGTTTAAATAGTCATCATAAAAAATGCATTCACTCAATTTTTTAGTTTAAAAATAATTTCCGAAATTAGACTGAAATTTTGGCATTAATACTTTTTCTTACCAAACCCAAGCTAAAGCATCTTGAGTTTTCTTTCAATTGTTCGAGTATAATTTTGCACACCAGCTTTGTATTTTTTCATATACCGAATTTTAAACCGAATTTTTCTTGACTTAAGCACAATATCAAGCATTAAAAGCTGAATCACCAGCTAAATAAACTAATTTTTTATTTTAACTGTTGATAAAATCACTCGTAAGATATTGAAGAATTGAAGAATATGCATAAACGGGTGTCTATAAATTTAGATTTAATACAAAAGATAATAATTTAAAATTTGATAAAATTTCTATAATCAAAGATAAGATAAGAATCAATATATGTTGGCAAAAAAATGGTCTTTTTAGCTTTATCCAACGGCCTAAATATAAAAAACTAAATTCAAAAAAAAATTAAATAAACGTTTTTTTTTTAGAAAACAATAAAAATAAAAAATATCTGTAGTCGTATTGTAGCTAATTTTTTTGGTCTTGCAAAATGTCGGGTACCGAAGCGTCCCAAGCTAAAAATCTCAAAGAATGGGAAAGTTCCAAAATTAAATCCAAAAATCAATCTGTGTCCGATGACGGAACCCAATCGTTTTTCTGGCGAGCTCACACTTTCACTGTGCTTATGATTATGATTGTAGTTCTGGTATACGAGTGTTTGGTCGAACAACAGATTCAGGACCAAAGCTACAACATCAAGCGTGGTTTGATCGCCTGTGCCAGTTTTTTTGTTCTCTTTGGCGTTACGCAGACTCCTGATGGACCTTTTATTAGACCTCATCCGGGTAAGATTAAATCTTTCTTACCTTAAATAAATAAATTATTTTTTAATTAGCTTTCTGGCGACTTATTCTTTGTTTAAGTGTTTTATATGAGATAGCTTTGATATATATTTTATTTCAGGTGATTTTTGTTTTATTTGTTTTTTTCTAATCATGTATAAAACGATTGTATTTTAGTCTGTTGATGATGCAAGACAACTGCTGACACATTTGGATTCTAGTTTAGGAAAGCCTCTTCCGGAAAAAGACTACGGAGGAAGTTGTAATATATATGATCCGGAAAATATAGAAAATCCCTTTCACAACTTTTGGGTAAATTTTCATTAATCAAATGAAAATAAAAAATATAATAAAAATTTTCAACAGGATAAAATGGACGGATTTGTGCCGACACATTTTTTCGGCTGGTGGTTGAAAGTAAGAATTTTTAATTTCTAAATTTTAATAATAAAAAAAAATTAAAATTTTCAAGACTTTGATTTTGAGAGACTATTGGCTGTGCAATGTAATGAGCATTGGTTTTGAACTGTTGGAATATTCTTTACAACATCAACTTCCTAATTTTAGTGAATGCTGGTGGGATCACGTAAGTGAGCTTGGAAAATTTTTAGAATGTTGGTTCTAAATTAAATCTTAAGTGGATCCTGGACTTTTTAGTATGCAATGGCTTAGGAATCTACCTCGGCATGAAAACATGTGAATATTTTGAAATGAAGCCGTACAATTGGAGAGGACTATGGAATATTCCGACATTTAAAGGAAAAATAAAACGTATCGTTACTCAATTCAGTCCGTACAGTTGGGTTTCTTACGAATGGAGACCATTTTCAAGTTTGAAAAGATGGATTTTCATGATTGTGTTGATAGTTTTATTTTTCGCTGCCGAACTGGCAACTTTCTACCTGAAATTTATTCTTTGGATACCCCCTCCCCATTTTTTGTGTCTCGGTCGCCTCATTTTTATGTGGCTGGTTGGCGCTGTGGCCATGAGAGAAAGCTTTGAGTATCTTGACAATACGTAAGCTTTAAAAAAAAATATGCAATTTTCTAAAATTTATTTTTGCTTAGATTGTGCAAAAAGATGGGAACGCAAACATGGGTTTGCATAGCCATTATAATGACTGAGTTTTTGATTTGCCTAAAATTCGACTGGGATACATTAACCAAGCCGTTTCCTCCCGAAATTGCCATGTGCTGGTACATATTTCTGAGTGCATTAGTTTTGGGCACGATTGGTCACTTTTTGATTCGTCCGTATCTGTGGCCACAGGAATCCGTAGAAGTCTCAAAGAAAAAAAATTAATTTTGACTGATGCAATTTTTTTTTTTTTCAGGATTAATAATTTTGTTTTGTTAATTAAACCGGTTCAAAGATTTTCCATTAAGTTTTATTATTTAATTAGAATGTTTGTTAATTGAAAGCTCTTTGAGTTTTTGATTAGCTCAAATAGAATAATGGTTTATTTTTGAAATTTAATCTAAAAATTTTTCATTAATTTTAAATAAAAAAATTGTCTGGAAAAAATTTTTTGCAGATTTTATTGATCATTAGCTTAAGAGTTGAGACAAAATTTTGCAGAGTTATTAAATATTTAGGGTCATTTTATTTTTTATGCAATTGTGTCCCTTTATTTTTCACTTTCTATTAAAAAGTTGAAAAATTAAGTGCTCAAGTGAAATTTAGGACTATTTAAATCGAGACCACAAAATTTGAATAAAATACCCCAATTATTAAGATTAAATATAAAAAAAATTAATTTTCACCAAATTAAAAATCAATTTATTTAATCAATTTGAGAGAAAAACTCTCCGGCTACTCAGAATAAATCAACGTCCTTCTTTTTAGCCATTAAATTAAATAGAATCAAAAATTTTTAACTTGTCGACAACTTTTTTTTAAAAGATGAAAACTAATTAAAAACTAATCAAAAAATTTTATCTATAACACTTTTTAATAGATCTAAAAATTAAAAATTATAAAATTTAAAAATGTATGTAATGATGTAATTGCTACCTTACCATTTCATTTTGATTTGATTTATTTTTATATATTTTTGTTAAAAAATTTAAGTCTTAATTTAGTTATCATTTATTAAGAAAAAGCATGAATAAGTTAAAAATATTGGATTTCCAGTTGATTTAGTGTTAATTGATCTTTTTATGTATAATCTTAGTAGCATTTGTTAGTAAAATGATTATAATCTCCGAGGTAAAGCTAAAAAATTAATTGCTTATTAGAGAAATTTAAAAAATTATCTTAATTTTAGGATTACGATTTAAAAATAAAAGTAATCCAAATATTTCCCAATATTATCATGATATAAACCAAACATTTTTTTTTCAAGGCTCTTAAAAGTTTACAAAATAATAAATTTTGAAATCTCAGAATTTAAAATATTCAAATGGTCTATAATAATAGCATGTCAAATGAAAAGCAAAATAGAAAATAAGATAAACAAGTTCTCTTAATGTGGTTTGTTAATACAAAATTAAAAAAAGAGCCTGAAAAAGTATAATAGTCTTTTCTAAATATTGTAAAGAAAAAATTGATTATACAAAAAAAAAATTTTAAATTAAAAAAAAAAACGGCAAATGAAAATAATTTTACATTTTCATATTTTTAGATTGTTGTGCAAAAAGACAATGTCTCAGATGAAAAGTAGCCCCCAATTTCAAGTCGAACTATTAGAAATTGATTCTTTCTATTGTGATTTTTTAAATCCTTGATAAAAAATAGACCGATTAAAAAATAAATGATCAAATTTTTGTTTTTTTTTTATTCACAATTTGCTTTAAAAAAAATGTATAAAAAATCAAAAAATATAAATTATTTTTAAAAATACGACTTAATTTTAATATTATTTCTTATGATTTTTTCATGTTTTAATTTTAAAAAGATATTTAAATTACTAATTTAACTTTATTTAAAATTCGAAAAATTCTTTGTTTCCTTATTGATACTTTTGTTTTTCTTTGGCGCCCCATGAGTATCTTTCAAAATTATTATTAACAGTTTGGAGTTCTTGTTTTTAAGTATCAAAAGACTCCATAAATTGTATAATCTCTATTTCTGGTCTTTATTCAGTGTCAATGTCGTTGTCTGTATCTAATTCAGCATAATTTAGCAGCTTTAAAATCGATGTTGATGAGGTCTCTGAATCACTCATTCTAAAGTTTTATTCTTATTTTAAAGTTTTTACAATAATACTAATCAGATAACTCGTAATTGTATTTATATGATACTCAGAATTAATTGACTTATCATGAATTAATAAATTTTCAGCTTATTTTATTGTCAAATAATTTAAATTTTCAACTTATTATTTTAGCTATTAATTAAATATACTTGCTATTAACACATTAATTAAACAAGGAAAAATGTATTTGACGCATAAAAAAAAAAAATTATAGTATAAAATAAAATTTAATATAAAGATTTGTGATATAAAGATTGTATCATTAAAGCATATAAAAATTAGTCTCGCATAAAATAAAGCAAGTTAAGAATAAAAAAATATTATAGCATAAAACAAAAATAGGTATTATTTTGATTCTTAACCATTCGTATTTTATTTTACTCTTTTATTTTTTATTTTTTTGTCTTCAATCAATAAAAATAAAACCAAAATAAAAAATTATACATCACCAGATACCGACTGAACCTCCACCGTTCTGTAACCTTGGTAAACAGAACTTCGGATGAAACTTCCCATTTATAAACTTTTTTACTTTTACTCTTGATTAACGATTAAAGATCTAAAAATTGAACTCGTCATTGAAAATGACTATTTAACAATCTTTAACTGTCCAATTAAGTCTCTGTTTATACCACTCATATCTTTTTTATATTTTTTTTATCTTATTCTTAATAAATTTTTGATTATTTATGCTTGAAATTAAATATTCTTATGCTTTCAAAATTTTTTTATGCTTTAATAAAAAAAAATATGCGAGAAAAAAAAACAAAAAAAAATTTTAACTTTTTATTCATTATGCTATGGTTTAATTTTTTATGCTTTATTATTTGTATTTATGCGTCAAAACCCCCCGTCCATTAAACAACTTCATAATTTTTTTTTCTATTGTTATTTTTTGCTACTAAATAAATTTTTTTTTACTACTCGATTAAATAGCAGCCCTTAAGCAATTGCAGCTTCGTTTAATGATGAAATTTTGATACTGAAAATATTTAAAGGCTTTTTGAATCCTTTCGAGCAAAATGTATCAAATCATCCATTTTTTATATGTTTTGCGATCTTGAGCTGGTTGATGACGAACTTTCTTAAAGTTTCAAAGTTAATCAACAGGATAGTGCCCTTATCTATTGAATAGACTGATTAACTCTTCATTTATTTCAATTAAAATATAAATTCATTAAAATACAATTTATCAAAATATTTAATATAAAAAAAAATAAAAAAATATTCAAAAAAAAAAACTTTTAAAATTCAAATTTAAATTATCAAAAGACTTAAAAAGTTAAGTTACTTCATTGAGCGTATCTAAAAGCGTAAGGACAACAAATGCAATAACCATCATCTATCCGAAAAACTCAACAGCCTAAACTCCTTTGATCAATCAAACTCTTAAGTCCTCAAGTACCTCAAGCGGGGTACCTCAAGTAAGCAGCCTCTCACCTTCTCTGTTTATTATTTATTTCAGCGATATATCCAAAGAAATCCTTGATCGTGTACATCACGCAATCTAAGCGGACGATCTAGTAATTTGGACCTCGGGCTCAAATAAAAAGGTCATACAAGAGAACCTGCAAATCGCAATAAACAACATCTCTAGCTTCTGTGACAACAAAGAGCTAACAATCATTAAAAGTAAAACTACTCAGACAACGTTTACTACAGCCGATTTTAGAAAAAATTTCAGAAAAAATTATAGACTAGAAATTACAATCAATGAACAGAAATACCAATCGACCCATGCCCAATACTTTTAGGTATAAAAAAGAATAGCCATCAAGTTCAACACCATCAACAAAATCAAACGACTAAAATTTAAAAATAGCACAAACTTAGGTAAGACTCATTATATTAAAATAAATGATCAGATCAATCTTCAACTACAGTTTTATTATATATCCAGCAGCATCGCCCAGCTTTAAAACAAGCCTACAAAAACTTCAAAACAAAATACTTAGTCAATTAAAATCTTTTCCATTCAAGACATCGATTGTACATATGCGTCGAAGTTTAAACATTAAAACAGTTGAAGAATGAATGAATGAACTTCTTACAAAATATTGCATCAAACAAAACATCCCAAACTTTTTAATTAAAGAATTAACTAGATAAGCACTTATTTTTAAGCTTTTTTTTTATTCACCTCATTACTTGACTAACTGGATTAGATCCTTTTTAGACTCTTGGACATTTAAGGTAAATGTGAATGACCATCTGAGCGAAGAATATCAAATAACTGCAGGTGTTCCTCAAGGCTCAGTAATTAGTCCTCTTTTATTTAGTATATATATTAATGACATCCCCAAAAGAAACCAAACAAATAATGAATACTCTCTGCTTTTCGCAGATGATCTAGTAACATTTTTCATTTATAACAAAAAGGGGAACCTAGAAAATAAGATTAATAAATACCTCAACGAACTAGAACAATGGCTTATTAAATGGAAAATGAAGATATCAGTTGAAAAGTCGTGTTCAGTAGTCTTTTCCAGGTACAAAAAAGAGAGTGATGATCTAAACTTAAAAATTTATGGAAACAGAATAGTGAGCCAAAAAGAAATCAAATTTCTTGGTATTAAATTTGATTCTAAGTTAAATTTTAATATACTGGTAGACGAAATTAAAGAACGCTGCAATAATAGGCTAAATATTATTAAGATATTGTCAAACAAAAAATGGGGTCTTAATCAAAACACACTAGGAAATCTTTATAAATCCTTAGTCGGATCAATTTTAGATTATTCTTTTCCTTGCTTAAATTCATTTTCAGAAAATAATATCAAAAAACTGCAAGCAATTCAGAATACAGCAGTCAGATCTATTCTTAAGTTAAAATATGATACTCCCTCCAACATCGTGCATTATGAGGCTTTTAATAAACTAAAATTACTAACAGTCTCGAATCGGCTTTTTGAATTGAGTGAGAGATATGTTGGGACAGGACTGAGTCATTCTATTCCATTGGTTGTAAGACTGGTGAAGGAATACAAAGAAGGTTTCGAATCAAGATATATTGAATACCCAACTCCATTGTGTAATTGTTACCTTACTATTTCTTCTTTTTTTCCTAAAACTTGAACTTTAAACATGTGCCACATGTAACAATCTTTTCCAATTTATGTCTTTTCAACTTTCATTTTTTTAGCTTATTTACTTTATTTTGATTCTTTTTTTTTATTTAATTTTATTAACTTTAATTTTATTTTTATTTTACTTTTATTTTATTTTTTTTTTACTTTTATTTTATTTTTTTTTTTTTATTATTTTTTTAACTTATTCGGAAGGAGATCTAGCTCGGTACAGAAAACAAATAAATAAATCATTGTATCCTTTTATACATTTAAATTTTCTTAAGCAATAATATTGAGCAAGCAGGCTGAAAAGAGGGTTTTTTTTACCGCTCGGATAAGCCTGGGGAGTTAACTCTCTTAAATTATATTTAAAAAAAATATCGAAAAATTTAAAGTAATTGCATCTATGTTGAAAAATATCAAAATTAATAATAATTAAGGCGCTATTAGTATACCTTTATTGGCTTAAACTGACTCAGATCAAGAAAGCATAGCTGCATTCTTGCAATTAAAAAGTAGAAAAGAAATTCACCGTTATATAAATCAGTGTATATATTCACTTCAGAAGGTCTTGGTGCCAGATTATCTTGGAAATCAAACAAGAGATTTTTTACTTGATCAAGTACCGAAATAGCTTTGTTTATAATAAAAGATCAACAACTTATATACATAGCTGATGGTAAATAATCAGTTAAAACTGCAATTTCTAACATATCATTTAATTTAATTTTCTGTGAAAAGGAACTTACTGCTATTGCCAAAAAAACTCAAATAATTCGTTTCAGAGAAGAACATATTCATATGATGTAATATATTGGAATTAAATTTAATTTTTAAGAACATTTATCAAAATTAGTTCTAAAATATTTTTTAAAATTCAAAAACAGCACAAAACTATGTCTTAGAAAGTTGTATAATAATTTAGAAATAATGCTGCTAAAACTGGGGTCAAAAATTGATTGGATAGGGGAAATTATCCTTTCAGAAAATAAAATAAAATTCTTCCAAATTATTTAGTTACTAAAATTAAAAACAAAAACTTTAAGAAATATTGCACCAAAAATCTGAAAATATGAAAATGTAAAAATGTTTACCAAAAAAACAGAAGAACAGCATTTTTAGAAAAAGTGGAATTTTTTAGGTGAATCTTGAGTGAGAATAAGGTGAAGAATGATGCAACAAAAAAAATAAAAATGGGACACTAATAGTCTTAATGTTTAGTTCAAATAATTACTATTTTGTAGGAAAAATTTTTTTGTATAATATTTCCTTTTTTATGATGTAATAATTTATTTTATTTAAACAATGAGTCGATAAAATCGATCATCAAATAGAAATTTTTTATTATTTTTTTTGAATCTAAAATTCTTAAGTTTAATATTAAAAATTTTTAAATTGATTCTTTTATCTATCAATTTCACCAAACACAATATCCATGGTACCAATGATAGCTACAACGTCAGCAATCATGTGATTTTTAGCAACTTTATCCATAGCAGCCTTATAAATCAGATCATATTAAAATATTTAGTGATTTTTAAATCATATTTATCATATATTACCAAATGAGGAAATCCGGGAGCTCTGATGTAACACCTGTATGGTCGACTGGTACCATCCGATACCAAATAAACTCCCATTTCTCCCTTTGGTGCTTCAATAGCAGTGTAAGTTGCTCCGGGAGGAACTTGGTATCCCTCAGTAAAAAGCTTGAAGTGATGAATCAAAGCTTCCATTGATTCCTTTAGTTTTTGTTTAACTTTAAAAAAGAAAAATATACTCAAAGTAAAATACCTTCATTTCAGCTCTTTTTGGTGGAACTACTTTGTGATCATCTGTTCTAACATCCCCAGCAGGCATTTTGTTCAAACATTGCTCAATAATTCTCAAACTTTGTCTCATTTCTTCCATTCTAACCAAATAACGATCATAGGTATCACCATTGGTACCAACAGGAACATCAAACTCTACTTTATCGTAAGCATCATAAGGTTGAGATTTCCTCAAGTCCCATTTAATACCAGATCCTCGCAACATGACACCACTGAAGCCAAGATTCAGTGCATCTTCAGCACTTACTGTTCCGATGCCAATTGTGCGAGAACGCCATATTCTATTGGCAGATAACAAGTCTTCAACTTCGTCTAAACGCTGACCAAAGTGATTAATAAAATGAAAAATGTCGTCCATTAGACCGATTGGTAAGTCGAAGGCAACGCCACCTGGACGAACATAAGCGGCGTGTAAACGAGCTCCTGATACTCTTTCGTAAAATTCCATCATTTTTTCTCTTTCCTCGAAAAGGTAGAAATATGGTGTCAATGCACCAATGTCTAGAGTATGTGTGCCGACAGCCATCAAATGATTCAATAGTCTGGTAATTTCAGCGAACATAGCTTTAAAATTTTAATTATTAAATATTATTAAAAAATTATCAGCATAAATACTTCTAATAAATTTGGCTCTTTCTGGAACTTCTATTCTTAGCAAATTTTCAACGGCTAAAGAATAAACTTGTTCGTTTGTCATCATACTGACGTAGTCCAAACGATCAAAGTATGGCAAAGCCTTTAAAAAAAATATTTTTTGAAATCTTTCTAATAAAATTTTTTCTCACATATTGAAAATATTTACATTAAAAATAATTTTTTAATTTTATTGCAGTCTTTTATAAAAATTGAAAATTTAGTCACAAAATTTATGTCCATATTTTAATTCTTTATATTTAAGATCAAATATTTGATCAGATTTAAATAAAATATACTTTTATTCTTATTTGTAACAAATACTTCATTTGATCTCATAAATTGAATTCTTTAAGTGAATAAAATTGAAAAAATTGAACTCGGTTTTTTTCTGAAACATCTGAAATGAATCTTGAAATCACTCATGAATACATGAAAATAATGAATTTTGCTTAATTTTAAGTAACAGAAAAATATAATGAAAGTAAATTGAGTTATACAATTATGACATTTTTATAAAATACTTAAAATTAAATACAAAATTTTTTTATTTAATACAAATTCAATCAAATTTGATCGCAAAATTAATTTTATAAATAATGTGACCAAATATTACATTAAAACGTAAACATTTTCTACCCTAAATTTTTGTTTTTTTATTCTCATTCACCGAAAGAAAGCACTAAGTCTTTAACTTTACTTCTTTTTGTGTCTACATTTGTCTCAAATTTTTGAGGGCTCCGATTAAGCTGACAAAATTTCTTAAATTATGAATATAATAATAGTTGAGAAAATTTTTTTTCCAAAGATTTGGATTTCTTTAGAATTTTTAAAAGTATTTTTTTAATTTTTATTTATGTTGGAACTCAAAAATTTTTGAGTGCAAATGAATGTTAAAATTGAAAAATTTAATCACTCATTAAGAATTTTCATTAAATTAAAATACAGTCCCGTTCTGAAATCACATTAAGATTTATTTATAGATTTATAAAAAAAATTAAGGCATATGATTATCGATTCAGTAAAAATAATATAACTAATCAGTAAATATAATGTTTTATTCTGTGAAAATGATTATCCCATCAGTGTATTTTATTCGGAAAATTATTTTCAGCAAAATTGTTTATTTGTCAGCAAAATTATTTTTTAGCTAATAATAATAACAATACGACATCATCTGAGGAGCGCATAAGTTATTAACGTAGCGATGATGCTGACGTTGAAACTGAAGAAATCGAGGCACCTGTTTATAAGAAAATGCGTGGTGTTGGAAAAATACCACGCATTTTCGACCCTACAATATACGACCCTCAAGGCACTTTTGAAACGGAGTCCGAAGCGCGTGGGCCTGGACTCCCGAAAAATGCTAAAGAGCACTCATCAAACAGTAATTTTACTGTCAGTTAACTAAAATTCAATAAATTTACTGAATAAATAAATATTTTTGCTATTTCTTTTTAATTAATTTACTGAATTAGATTTATTGATTTAATAATACTATATTGACTAATATTTAATTATTTTTTTGAAATTATTACTATTATTTTGTATTATTTTACTAAATAAATTTTACTGCAGATTAAAATACTTTTGCTAAGAAAATTCAATAATATAAAATAGACATTATTTTACTGACCATATAATATTTTGTCAAAAATTAAACCTTAACACTTAAATATTTCGGGTAGTGATGTTTTGGAAATGAAATAAAGTCATATTTGAGATGAGCAGAAATTATTTTCAAAAGCTTACCTGGGTGTAAGTTTTATATTCGATGAGTTTTTCAGTACCACGATGTAAGAGACCAATATGAGGATCTGATCTTCTGACCAGCTAAAAAAGGAGATGAATTTTTTTATAAAATAAAAAAAAAAAAAACCTCTCCGTCCAACTCTAATACTAAACGCAAGACACCGTGAGCTGCAGGATGCTGCGGACCAAAGTTTAGAATAACGTTCTGACCAACGGATGGATTGATCTTTTCATTTCCAAAAACTTCAATCAGAATAATTTATTTATTTATCTAAATTTGAAAAAAAAAATACAGTTGGCGGGCATTTGTTTCCATTTAGTAGCAGTTTCATCATTTGCCAAGATGATTTGTTCATCGTTAGTTTTGAATTCAGCCGGTTCACCATAAAATGATTTCAATCTTTTTTAAATAAAATTTAAAAAAAAATATTTTTAGGAGATAAAAATAACCTCTTTTGTTGAGACAGAACGCTATTTATTGGCAGTGTTGAGTTAATGTTGGCTTTAAAAGATGAGTTTAGTACATTTTTGACAGCCTTTCTTCCCAAAACGGCCAATTGAATCGATTTGGACATTTTCGATCTCTTAATACATCAAAATTATTAACTGCAATCAATTAAAAGTTATATAAATAAGAAAATTTTGGAAGCTGAGGCGTTTTTTTATGTAATATTGTTTAATAATTTTGCATTTTTTGAATAGCACAGAATTTAGATTTCAAAATTGGTATATAGCTTTATTTTGGAAAATTTATAATTTTATTTTATAATTTTGCATAGATCAAATTTTTGTATTTTGCAAAATTTATTTTATTTAGCTTCATTTTATTGAAAAAAATATTATTCTTTTATTAATAAGTATATATTCCAAGCTTTTTTTAATTAAAAAACTTTCGAGAATTTATTAAATTTAGCTTCATAAGTCAAAAAAAAGAATGATCTAATTCAGCTAGATTCGTCGAGTTTGAATTTTAAAATTTTCATTCATTAAAAATATTTATCTTGACAGAAAAATTTCTTGACAAGTTATTTTTCCTAAATCAAATTTTAATATTTTTTATTCTAAACTATTCTTAAGAAAATCATGAAACTTTTTAAAATTTTATTTCTAATCTGTGATCTAAAAATATGAAATTTTTATGCTTAAATAATTAAAAATTAAATTTTTAGAGGATTTTAAGAAAAATTTCCAAAAATCTTTTTTTTAGATGAATTTTTGACATAAAATAAATATATATTTTATTTCTGTTAAAGGATTGTAACATTTAAAATATTTTTAGATTAAAACATTTGGTGAAATTTTGTGTCATGATTTGTTTTATTTTTTATCTAAATTTTATTTTTTCACCAATAATTCTTATTACGATTTAATACGAAAGTTATTGAAAATCAATCAATTTGTATTTTAAATCCTTAAAATATGTTGAAATTTATTCTTGAAAAAATCCTTTTAACTAAATTTAAAGATTTGATCACTTTAAAATTTTTTTTATTTAAATTTCATGATTCCTCAGTTTAAGTGAATTTATTTAATAAAAATCGACTAAAAGTTAAGTTTCTTTGGAAAAATTCTAAAAAAATTTTAATAAATTATTTTGCATTAAACCATTATTAAAGCATAACTTTTTTATATTATCAAACGAAAAACCACTATCTATGTGTCTTTTTGATGATTTATACATTCATCTTTGACTTTATCCAAACTTAATCAAAATTTCAGTATTAAAGCTAGATTTTTATTGTTCAACCTTTAACTAGATCTTACTTCCAGATCTAATATTTTAATTTATTTCTCAAAATTCATTTAGAATTTTTTATTTTTTGAAAAAAAAATGAGTAACATCAAAGGTAAACTAATTGCTGTGATTGGTGATGAGGTCAGTTTGAATAATTATTCTCTAATTCAAAACTAAATTTAGATATTTAGGACACAGTTATTGGATTTTTAATGTCTGGATCTGGTGAATTAAACAAATCTAGACAACCAAACTATTTTATTTATGACAAAAGTTTGGACATAAAGAATTATCTAAATGCTGTTAAGTTTTAATTTTTTTTCTAAATCAAGACACATCATTAGCTGAATTAGAAGAAGCTATTCGAGGTTTTATAAATAGAGATGACATTGCAGTTCTATTAATTGTTCAATATGTTGCTGATATGGTACGTCACGTGATTGATAATCATGCCAAGATAACTCCAGCAATTTTGGAAATTCCCAGTAAAGAACACGCTTACGACCCTTCCAAAGATTTTATCCTAAAAAGAGCCCAGGTAAATTTTAAGCAATTAAGTTGGTTTTTATTTATTATTTTGATTATAGAGAATGTTTTCAGCCGATGACTTTAAATGAGAAACATTAGTTATTAGCAACCAAGAATATTTTCGTATTAAATATGTCTAATTTATTAATCGTATCTTTATTAGAAGTTTTTGATTTTTCAATTTAAAATTTCTAATTTTTTTACATTTTCATATTATTCTTATTTTATTTAAATCCCAGTCTCTAAATAAAAATCGTCTAAATCTTTAATCAGAATTTTTTTTGTATAAAAATTTATTTTTGAATTAAATTTTTTTGCATTTCAAAATAAATTTAGCAAAACTTTTGCTAAATTTATACTATATGATATAGTATGATGTCTAAAAAACTTAAATCATATTAAATTGTCATTCAGATTTACTTTGAAAATTTTTTGTTGAAAAAAATTTATAATTAAACAGCATATTTTATCTTTTAAATAAAAAGATTTATTTATTAACATTAAATTAGAAAAATAAGACATGAAATAAAAATGGTAACTTTGAAAATTTGTTGATTTTTTACAAAACACTTTTTCTTTCGTTAAATTATTTAAAAAAAAAACAAGTCAGCCTATAATATTATAATATTTTATATATATTTTAATAAATATAATTATAAAAAATTTGAAATATTTTTTATTTAAATAAAGGCAACACAAAACTTTGATTGTAGGAGTAAAAAAATAAAAATGAGTTAACTAAAAAACCTGTTTAACTAATCATTGAAAATTTAAAAACAAAAATTTGTTGAAATGTAAAATAGAATATTTAACACTAAATTAAAATCGTAATTAAATTTTGTTTTTTTTAATTTTTGCATAACTACATCCTAAGTGAAACAAAACTAGTTAAAAAAATTCTTTGAAGAGAGTGAAAAAAATTAAAAAAAAAATTTTATTAAATATGTTCAATTATTTTCTTCTAATTTTTTGTTGTGTGAAGTTCTCTTTTTATTTTTTTTAAACCTTAACCATCTTAATTTAATATCCCTCAAAAATTCCATTTAAAGGATTAGGTAATATTTTGCAACAAAGACTTTATAATTTTTGTAAATAAAACTAAAGACATAGCTATAATGCTTTTAATTCAAAACTCTACTTTATTTTAATTATTCCTTGTTTTTTGTGACAAATGTAAGCAATTTAAATGTGGTTCTTGTTAAGGGATGAAGGTTTATAAATCGATCTGTAAAAATTGTCGAGAAAAAGGATTTCAAATTTTTAGAAATATTTAGTTATTTAATTTACATAAAATTTTTTTTTAAATGATTTCAGATTTTTACTTAATTTTTTTATAACAAAAATGATTAAAGGCACTTATTTCAAATTCAGTAATTTTTTTTTTAATATTTTAAAAAAATTTGGAAGTTTATTTATCTAAAATGCATATTTAATTAAGAGGGCTTCTTGGACCCCTTTAAACCTAAAAGTACAAAAATAATTATTATTTATTGATAAAATTTAATAGAATTAGTTTATTGAAAAATAATTTCTAATCAAAAGTAACAGTTTTTACATTATGCTGCTCCAAATTGGACATTTCAGTATTTCTTACACTTTCAATTTTTCTTTTTTTCCAAAATCCAAACAAATTTAACAATATCAATGAATCATCTACATGATGCTTTGGTCCACCAGTGATCAAGCTCACTATCAGTCCGATAAAGACCGTGATAAATGTGCCTAAAGGCGTATACAGCATGTAAGAAACAGAATATATCTTTGCGAAGCCTGTCAAAGTTTCACCACTAACTGTTTGATTAAGAGAAATAAATGAATCGTTTGACAATGAGCAGAACTCGATGGTAGTATTTAATTTTGGATAATAAGGCTTTACTATGAAGGCTCCGAAGCTGATCCATATCCCAAACGAAAACCCGAAAAAACTTCCAAATAAAGCTCCCCATGAATTGGTATTTTTGAATAAACAGCCCAACACAAAGAGGCCTAGAATGGGCGATATCATCGCTCCATTTAGACTAGTTGAAATTTGTTGAAGATTGGTTCCGAATGCGGCAATTATGAACGAGAATAAAGTGCTTAAAATTCCACAAATAACCACAATCATTTTGGTTGTGGTCAAACTTTTAGCCTCTTCTAAATTTTGAAAATATTTAAAAGATTTAAAATAATCTTCCCAAATGATAGATGACAAACTGTTCAACGAAGAAGAAACCGAGCTCAAGGATCCGCAAAAAACTGCGGCTAAAAAAAAACCTGCCGAGCCAGGAATGCTTTTAAGATTATTAGCCACAAAAAAGCCCACTAACTGATTTGGATTTGTGATCTGTTTTGACGTCAAAGGATCACAGGTTGCAAAATTTGCATAGACAACTAGTCCGACAAAGCAGCACAAAGACAACATTAGGAAGACACCCGGCACATTTAGCATCAGCGCCTTCTGAGCCAGCTTTTTTGTTTTTGTAGCCTGAAATCTCTGCAAAGTCTGCTGATCAGTTGAAAAAGAATAAGAAAAATACACCAGAAATCCAAAGAAAATAGACCAGAATGTTTGACGCTCAAAAGGATTGGGATCAAAATCTAGCACGTTGAACCTTCCGCCATTGGAGTTGATCTCAAAAAAATTGCCAAAACCACCTAGATCATAAATGCCTTTAATCAAAATCATCAATAAAGATATAATCATTATGACTATTTGAAAAAAGTCGGTCCAAATTACTCCTTTGATTCCGCCAATTGTGGTATAAAATGTTGCAATGGAGCCAACTATGATTATTGAGTATTTCTCGCTAATGTCTGAAAAAATGTTCAAAGAGACTGCTGGTCCAAATATAAAAATTGCTGTTGAAATAAAATTTTTAACAATGTAGCATAGAGTTCCCACATATTTTACCGAGGGAGAACCAAATCTTATCTGCAGGTATTGAAAAATGGTTAAAATATGGAGACGGGCAAATAGTGGCCCAGTTGCATAAGCGCCTATAATGGGTGTAAGCATGCCAGAAAATGCGGTTATCCAGTACTCAAGTCCATATTGATAAACTTCGGCTGGAATTCCGAGCAATGCGGTTGTAGAGAAAAATGTAGCCAATAATGAAAATGCTACTGGTATGGGATTCATTGAAGAGTTGGCTGTCAAATAGTGCGATACACTGTTTGTACTCTCTTTTTTTGATATTTTACTTTTTGAAAAGTAATAAGTGATCTTTTCTTTTAATCCATGATATGATCCGATTAAAATTGTGACTAAAAATATTAAAATCAGCACTATATAGTCTAAAACTTGAAGTTTGTATTTCATTTTTTGAATAGTTTTTCTAAAGTTTAATAATGCTAATTAATTTAATCTAGTTTTTAAAGACGTAGATAAAATTTTATTTTATTTTAGATAAAATAATACTAAATTCTATCAAGTTGTTTATCTTTTTTATTTGTTGTGATCTTTTAATTATTAAATGTTAAAGTAGTTAAATTTTATTTTGCTTTTTTTTTGAAGAAAAATTCTAGTTATTTTTCTCAAATTAGATGAGGTCAATTTTTTTTTGCTAAATTAGATCAAATTTGGAATTTGCTTTCAATTAAAAAAGAATAAAAAAATTTTTTAAAATTTATATTCTAATTAAATTTGACACTAAAATAATAATCCTAAGCGGATCATAGTCAACATTTTTTTAAAGAAAATAATTATTAAAATTGCATAAATTTTAAAAAGAAAATTTTTAAACAAAAGTTCTATCGTGCTAGCTTTTTCAATTGTTCCAAGAACATAAAAGTGAAAATGGTATGAGGTCCGAGACGCACAAAAGCTGGCGTGAATCCTTTGAAAAAACCACCTGGGCCAACTTTTAAAATATCTTTGGCACAATGAAAAATACCAGAGTACTCTCCTGGACTAGCATTCATTAGTCTAGTTTTCAATACATCTAATGGCATTGTTATAATGGTCGCAATGACTCCTGCACTTAAACTAGCCGTAAAATGAGTGATCAAATTATCCGCAAAATAGGTAGATTTAATAAGGCGACATTTTATTTCATCATAAAATGCGAGCTGACCCACAGTCACCAGCATACCTCTGGACGAGGCCATTGATCCGCCGGCAAACAAACGCCTGAAACCCTCAGTGCGTGTTATACGAAACAAAGCCTCAAAACAGTGTTTATAGTTACGGCGCTGGTTCGCAGGCAATTTCGAATCATTTTGCATCCTCACATTGGTCAAGTCTGCTGGAGCTCCGATAATACCACCAATTGCACCACTCATACCAGCAATTAAAATTTTTTGATAAAATGGCATGTCTTTGGGCTTCGAATTTGAGCTCGAATTGGTAACAAGATCTTTGACTATTTCATAGCAAGCAAAACGTGTCGTTGAATAGGTAGCTTGTCTAAGGACAGCAGCTGAAATTCCATTATACAATGCAAAAAAACCATTGTTCTTTACTATGTTAACTGTCATGCCAAAGAATCCGAATCGAGCATGTTGTTGAGTCTGCAATTGAACCTTAATTGTGTCCAATGGATGCGTGATCAAAACAGCACCGATTGATGCTATGCCGCCCAAATACCAAGGATCTTTTTTTTGGTTTGTTTTAGCCATTTTTGTAAATAAAAATTTCTAAAACTTATTTTTTTTGTTAGAAAAAGAATTAAATCTCATTTTTTAAAAAAAGTCATATCTAAAAAAATTTATTATTATAATTATTTTTGAATGTTCTTTAACTAGGTTTATCACTTGGATTATTTTTTGTTTAAAATAAAACAATGTGAAAATTTGGATTGAATTTTTAAAGTATTAGGTTTTGAATCTTTGGTAAAAATTTTTGTTTTTTTTTTTTTTTAACAGGGATTTTATAATATAATAAGGGGTGGGTCCACAGGCGTGCACCATTAACGTAGAAATTTTAATATTTCTTTAACGCTGCGAAAATTTCTCAATAACATTGAAAATTTATTCGCTATGAAAAAGTTTAAAAAAAGCATTTTTTAAAAGTCTTGGATTTACCTTGGATATTTCAGATATTTAAAGTCATCATGATTAAGCAGATTTTTTTCAATCAATTCAATGTAGCTTCTCTTTGATTACACAGAAAAATTAAACATTAGGTTATTTAGTGTGCACTTGAATTTTTTTATTTTAAAATTCAATAAAGAAAAAAGTGTCGTAGTAAAAAATATTTTCCAACTTATTAGAACTGGTCAAATAAATGAACACAAATTTTAATTTGAAATAATTAAACATAATCTTTTCTAGATAGAAAAAATTATGTAAATTTTGAAAAAACTTTTGTAGATTTAAAATTTTTTTCTTGAATCTAGATTTTTTACCATTCTATTTTAAAATAGAATTTGATTTTCTGTCACTTTGAATCAGAGTTGGTTACAAGTCCCAAAAAAAAGGCCAAGTCACTCTTAAGCATCTCTGCTTTGAATTTAAAGCAATTTTATTCTTTAAGTCAAAATTTCTTGCTAATAATGAATGATCTTTTTTAAAATTTAAAAGTCAAAAATATTTCCAAATTCTTAATGTTTCTAATATGATATTTTATAGATGACATCCTCAGTGTGATTTTTCTTGGAGATTAAAAAAATGAAAGAGATGAAATTCGGATCGGTTGAGACAGAAATTTTGTTAAAAGGAGACCTGTACCATAGAGTTCTATAGACGCTTTACCATTCAAGCTGAGCAAAATATGAAGAAAATAATAATGAATAGAAAATAAAGTTCGCGCGATGCAAAACTTCCACACTATCTCCAGATATGGATTTCGACCTCATTTTTGGATTCGTGTTTTTGGGCGTTTTTAAGAGAAATATACACTAAAGGGAAATTTTAACTTTATAATTGGATAGATTAGCTAAAGAGGTGTCTAAATAGGTGCCACTTTGTCTATTTCGAAAGCAACAGCGATCGCTAGCGATTTAATTAAAATTAATTAATTAAAATGACCGGTCCAACCATTGAATTTGCCGTTCCTATGCAATATTTTCCGTTCTTTCGTGTGAATTAGGCGGCTCAATGAATAATTAGCCGTTACATTAACCAAGTGGCACCTTTTTAAACACCTCTTTAGCTAATCTATCCAATTCTAAAGTTAAAATTTCCCTTTAGTGTATATTTCTCTTAAAAACGCCCAAAAACTCGAAAATTTTTTTAAAAATGTCTCCTTTTGAACACTTTTTTTAAGAAAAATAAAAGAGAAAATAAAAAAAGTAAAACCATCAATTTGTTCAGAATTTTGTCTATAGTTTCAGAATTTGTATAAAAATATATAGGTTAAGGGGTTTGCAAAAAAGTAGATCCCGAAAAAGTTAAAAAATGTCAAAATTTTTCCGGTTTTTTTCCGAAAAAATTTTCAATTTTTTTTTTTCAAGATAATCAGCTCAGAATATAGAGCATTTAATTCTCTATCAGAAAATGTGTCGAACTTTATTTTTATACTTTGTTTTTTAAGATAAGACAAGAAATTCTTATATTTCTTGTCTTATCTTAAAAAACTCAAACAAAATTTTTCAAAATTAATAAATTTACCATAAAAGTATTAGTCCGGTCACACATTAAATATAAGAGGCTGTTAAGAATCAATATAATGTAAGATATTGATGATGTTCAAATGAATGAAAAATAAAAGTGATTTCCCAAGGTGGATATGTTGGGATACATTTTTCTTTGAGTGTAAAATTTCTGTTAGCATCACTTACTCAAGTTATAAAGAACGATTTGAAAAAGTTAAACATAATTATTTATATTAATATTTTTACTAGATAAATGAATGTTTTTTTTTTATTTCATGAATTATTTAAGTAAAATTAAAAAGTTATTAGCTGATAAACAACGGTTACGTATTGTTTTTTTTGAAAATAAAATATAAACTATTTTTTTTAATTCTAAAACTTAAGTATTATAAAGCAAAATTTCATCTAAATTTAGAATCTTTAGAAATTGTTCACTCATAATTAAGTTATAAGAAAAAAAATTAAAAATTTTTTCATTTGGTTCTTGATTCTAAAATTAATTTTTTGACCTTTTTTTTGAAATGCCAAAAAATTTAAAATATTTAAATTTTAATTTTTATAAACTATTAATCCAAACGATAAGAAAATTTGATATCCAAGACATTTATTTAGTTAAATAGGTAGATATCTTTTTTAATTTTTCGTAAAAAACAAAAGAAATGATTGTAAATGGTCCCAGACGAACATATCTTGGCCAAAACCCTTTAAATAAGCCAAGCTTATCATATCTGAGCACTTCTCTTGTAGCATGTAAAATTCCATCTAGCTCTCCCGGCTTTGCATTCATTAACAGAGTTTTAATTACATCAGGCGGCATGGTAATTAGTGTTGCCACAAAGCCAGCACACATACTGGCCACAAAATGAGTCGCAATCGTATCATTGAAATATGGAGTTTGGATGAGTTTTGTCTTAAACTCATCATAGAAAGCCAATTGGCCTACAGTTACCAAAACACCTCTCAGGGATGACATGTGAAAGCCAGTGTATAGAGTAGTAAATCCTTCAGTCTTTGTTATTCTATACAATGCTTCAAAGCAGTGCTTGTAATTCCTTCTTTTTTCCAGTGGAAGTTTTGAATCATTTTGCATGCGTACATTTATTAAATCTGCAGGACTACCTTTTATCCTAAAATTTATTATTTTGATCCAAAATATTTTTTTTCAAATTTTACCTAAAATGCTTCCAATTCCTCCACCGATACCGGCAGTAATCATTTTTTGATAAAATGGTAGTTGATTCTTGTTAATATCGTTTCCTTTTTTGACCTCCCACTCAACTAAAACCTCTTTTGCATATTCATAGAAAGCAAATCTGGTTGTTGAATAAGTTGCCTGTCTGAGCAGGGCGGCAGACATTCCATTGTAAAGGGAAAAAAAGCCTGTAGTTTTTACTATTTTAAAGGTCATACCTTAATAATGTATTAGAAAATGCTCATTAGTGTTAAAATTATGATAGCTACCAAAAAAGCCATGTTGGACTTGTTTCTGAGTTTGTAACTGCACTTTTACAGTATCCAATGGATGTGTTAGGCATGTTGCACCCATACTCGCTTGAAAAACATTTCTTTAAATTTTTTTTATCATTAAATATCAAAAAATAAATAAAAATATAGCGGTCCAATTACCTAGGCCACCCAAATAGCCAGGTTCGGCTTTCTTCGCTGTTTTAGCCTGCATTCTAGTCTAATTAATTAACCTTGCCAAAAATTGTCTAGACTAAGCTTTTTTTTCACTATGCCAAAGCCTTGAAATATTTCAAAAGATGCTGAATTGAGCTGAATTTATTAAAAATTACTTTTTACTTAGCTAACCATATTTAACTTGAATTTTTCTCTTATTTTTTCGACAAATCTCAAAAAATTTATCATGATAAAATTTATATTTTTAGTTCATTGATAAATTTTTTAAAATTTTTAAAAATTATTTGGTTAAACTGAAAAAATTTTGCTTGGTTAATTCATAAAAGGAAGAAAGATTTTACCGTAGTCTAGATAAAAAAAGATCAAGTTTTGCCTGATTAAATTATTAAGCTTTCAATGAGAATTTTGATAAAAAATTTGCCAAAATATCTTCTTATTTGATCCTTTAAAAATGAGCGAACTTTTGTCCAAAATAATTTTTTAATTTAAATAAATAATAATTAATTATCATACTTATTTTTAATTATTTTTTTTAATTTTAAAAGTATTGCAGCTTTTTTAATTAGCCTTTAATTGTTTAAAGAGATATTGTTCTAAAAAAAAGTTCATTTAGTTTATAATTGGTTCAATCTTTCTTTGAAGGTGAAATTTTTTAATTTTTTTCAATAATCAATTTTCAATAATTAAAAATTTCTTAAAACACTTAAAAATAAGCAAATCTTTTCAAAAAAGCAATTTTTTTATCAAAAATAAACATTTTTATACAACCAATCTATTTGTGATTTTTTAGAAAAAAATTAATTTTTTTATTCAAAATTTTCATTAAAATCGATCAGTTTTGAAATCTTTTGGGATATGTGTTAAAGTCGATATTTTTCATTTGGGAATTTGGTTTATTGAAGAAAATAATAAAAAATTAAATCTTCGATAAAAATCTGCACCATCTAGAAAATAGAAATCTAATATAACATTTTAGTATCCATGATAGTTTAATTGAACAATTATAAAAAAAAATATCTAAAAAACTTTAAAAAAAAATTTCAAATTTAAAAAAAATGTTTTTTTATAGATTTTTCTTGAATAGAAAAAAGAATTTTCAACACTTGTTTCTGCATTAAATTTTATTATTTTTATTATTATTTTTAATTAACTTTTTTCAGTCATAAATTTTGTCTTAACAAGAAAAAAAATTATGTTTAAATTTTAATTTTCAATTTAGCATATGATGCGTTGGTTTAATAAATTTAAATAGCATATAATTTTATTCACTCAAAATAATCAACAATAAGCTTTTAGAAAAATTGGTGAAAATGACCTCAATAGATTTGCGACGAAATGATAAAATAAAGCGCTTTAAATCGTCCTATACTCTGCAGTTTTCTGATGACAATCTTCAAGAATACATGAATGTAATGGGAATGATTTTCAGTATGTGTGGGTTGATGATGAAAGTAATTTTAAATCGTTTTAAAAGACTAAGTAACAATAAAATTATTTAGGTAAAGTGGTGTGCCTGGATATCAGTTTTATGCTCGTTTATTGGATTCGCTAATGCCAGAGGCGGAGATGATAGCAAGCAAATATTCAGTTGTTTTATGCTTTCTATATCAGCCGTAGTTATGTCATATCTTCAAAATCCAACTCCAATGACTTTACCATTTATGTGATCTTTTAAAGTTTTTAATTGTTTTTTACAGAACATTAATAAATTTTTTTTAAAAATTTTAATTATTTTGTTTATTATTATCAATATATTTAGATTTGTTGAATAAAACTTAAAAGTTAAAATTTACCCAAAAAATAAAATATATCGGTGATCATATAAATGCTTTTCAGAATTAATTAAAAAAAATAATTTAGACCGATTGATACATTTAAACAAAAATTGAGATGTTTTATGTAGATTTTTATCAAAATCATATATTATCATATACAATATATTTACAATATTTTATCATTTACAGCCAATTTCATTTCATTATTTAAATTATTATTATTATTATTGATTTAATCTGAAACGGGTGCCCCGTGGAGCTAAGAACTAACGTTACTTAGTTATGGCAGATGTTTTGTATTGTTGACATTTTTGGTAACCACAAATGTATCTAAATTATTCTTAAAACCATTAACAGTCGTTTGATTCTTTACTTCAACCGGTAACTGGTTCCAATGTGGAATAACTCGGTTTGTAAAAAAGTTATGTCTAGATGGACATGTTTTAACCAATTGTCTATAATGTTTATTACTGTTTCTTGTTGAGCCAGCAGGGCCATTGGTAAATGAACTTGGACATTGTGACATTGGATGATACCAATCTATTATGTTTATATTTTTTTTTTCCTTTAAAAAATTGAATTAGATCACCTCTTAGTCTAAGATCTTCAAGACTAGTCAAACCTAGTATTTTTAGACGTTCATCATAACTCTTATTTCTTATTTATTGTTTTATTTTAAATCTTATCTACCTCTAAAATAGATTTAAAAAATGTATTTATTCAAAAAAGTACACCCTAATTAACAAAAAAAATTAACCAAAACTTTGTTCCATACATTATCAATGGCTCTGCCTCGCATATCTTAATTTTTTTTTAATATTTATATCTATAATATTTTCAAAAGATCTGAATTAGTTGAATAAAACTAAAAAGTTTTCATTTTTTATTTATTAATTATTTTTCGTTTATTAAATCAAAAGCATTTTTTAACTTTTTCCTTTTGTGAAGAGTTGGAAAATAAAATGTTTATAAACTAAAAAAAATTTTTCAATTCACTAAATTTATTGTAAAAAAATCATGTGAGATTTATGAAAATCATGTCGGTTTTCAGTCAAAAATTAATGCTGAAATTTGTTCATTTAAATTAAATTTCTTTTGAAATAAAAACAAAATAGATTTTTAAAAAATTCGTTACTCAATTTAAAAATATTCGATAAATAAATAAATGTTTAAAAATGTATTCATCATGGCCTATTTACTTTTTAAACAATATTCATTTGCATCATGAATGGATCTTCTTGTTCGTCTCTAGCGTAAAAAGAAGCATGCAAGACAATGACGAAAATGGAGGCTCCAATGATCCAAAAAAAGGCCGAACCAGCTCCAGCTACCAAAAATAATGGTAAAGAGCACAAACCAACTCCAGAATACAATTGGGCTAGGCCCATTTCTTTACCTAAAAAAAAAATGTTTTTTAAATTTTTTTTCAAAAATTTTCTGAAATATCAATTACCAAATATTGTAAGGGAACCTTCTTTATACTTTAAATTAATGATGTAGAGACCGCCAGCAAAAGCAAGGAATGCAAATAATAGAAGTGGGGAAGTCAATCTTGAAAAAAAGGGAAAAAATGTGATGAATTTTAAATAAACACAATTTTTCTTACACGCAATAAATAGCCAAGAATACAAAGACAAATAAATAATTGCTTTGAAAGTAGAGAATGTTTTTAAAAAGACGAGATCCAAATTGAGTTGGACTTGAAGGCTTCTTGAATTTGCTAAAACTAGCGAATTCTGTCCAAGGCTTCAAATTTTCTCGCCGCTTGCTCACCCATTCAGTTGGTTTAAGAGAATTAAGGGATGGAATTGACGAAAACATTCTAAAAATAAGCCATAATTATTATTTTAAATAATTTTTAAAATTTTGTTGCTATTGGATACCCAAAATTAAATGCAGAGTCCGAGTTTGGAGGTGATTTTGTGTTCGAGTTTGAATTTGAATTTGCTTTGTTAGGCGTTTCGATTTCACCTTCTAAATTCAAATTTTCCATGTTAATTGTTGGATCAACTTCAGTCATTTCTAGTTTCCACTAATTCTCTAATAAAACTCTAAAAAAATTAGTACTAAATTATTCTATTTTTAAGTGACTAAAAGATTTTGTTGTCAATTTTCCGACTTTACGCGGTAAATTTCAACTCTAATTTTGCAATTAAATTACAAATGTTTTTTTTTATTTAAATTTTTAGTTAATAAAGAAGATATTTTTAAAATTACAGATAAACGTGGAAGAAAATATGAAAATTTGATATCGCTTCTGAAAACCTACTTAATCTCTTTAAACTTCTCTGAAAATTAAAGATATGTCAAAATTGAATTTTTTTACAGAATAAAAAATAAAAGTTGGAAAAAATATTTGTTAAACTTTTAAATACTCATTTCTTAAAGATAATTTTTTTTCATTCAAAGACAAATGCTTCTGACTTTAAGCATTTTTTTAAAAGTCAATCAGTTCGTCTATTTGGAACGGATTTTCAGAAGAAGAGGTGGTAGAAGCTGTATCAGATAAATTAGTAGCTTTGGAAAAAAAGCTTTTTCCCTGAGATCCATTCAACAAATACTGGTTGACTAGATCTTCAATTTTTAAATTAAAACTAAAGAATTCATTTCTTAATTTTGAATTTTGCTTAATAATGTTAATACATTTTCGGATCAGATTGAAATATTTATTATTAACAAGCTTATCGTTATGCTGGAAAATTGCGAATTCTAAATCACTTATTAATGAGATATATGCTTCCTGATTGGGATCAAAGATAGCCACATTTGACTCGCTGGTATTTGTTTTTAGAAAAGAATTTCTTAATTCTTCACGTGCTTTTTGGCGATTTTCAGTAGTCGGTTTATCACATTTAACATCAAATTTAGGGGCCAAAAGAATTTTTTTGTGAAACTCTTTCCATTTAGACCGTAGATTTAAGGCTTTTTCTCGAGTGTTTTTGGACAAATTTTGTCGCCTGGACATTTCTTTGAGAATAAAACCCAGCTTTGTTTTCATCAAAACATCTCTGGATGGTGTCTTTAAGGCTAATTCATTTAGAATGCATTCAATTTGTTTCTCGTCTGTGTTACTTGTATCTTTGAGTATATTGGCATATTGGCTGAATTTGTCAACGTTTACAACACGTTTCAACTCATTTATTTTCAATTGCTTGCCCATAATTTATAGATTTGTTTGCTTGTAAAAAATTATTTTTAATCGAAAACAATAGTTTAGGGTGAAGTTTTTTTACTTTTTGTTGTTGGTATGCAAGACAATTTTTGAAAAAATTTATTTTAAAATTTTTTTCTCTATAAATGAATAATGAATTAGAAAAAATTCTTGGAGACGATAAACTAATGGCTTGTTTCATGATTTAAATTTTAAATAATTTATTTGAAATATAAAATTGCAAAATTTTATAAACTTTTGGCCATCGATAATTTCGAAGCATACTTAAAGTAAATCTTAGGAATTTTTATTTAATCTTTTTTTGAAAAAATGAGTAGTCATTTATCAATCATTATTTGATTTTAGGTTTTTTGCATTTGCAAAATCCAAAATTTATCGTTTATCTTTATAAAAATTTATTATTATTGAGTCAAATTATGAATTTTTTAAGTTAAATTTTTGATTTTTTTTCTAATTATATGCATACAACCTAGAAACCCATAATGTAAAATTTTATTTGGACATGATTTGAATATTTAATGCAAAAATACTTGAGCAAACAGTTTTAATCAAATTATTCGGATTTAAATTTAAAATTTTTAAAATTAATTAGATTTTTTTAAATTTTTATTATTTTAATAAAAATTTTATTTTAAAAAAAAAACTGTCATTTTTGTTTACCTATTTCAAAAAATGTGCGTTTATTTTAATTTTTAGTTTAAAGCATTTGTCTAAATAAATTTAATAAAAAGATAAAATTTAGAATTTGCCTGATGTTGATTTGGAAAATTTATTATTTTGAATATCTATCTTTTTATATACTGAGTATTCTAATGGAGTCCTGAAACGAAGCTTTGGTTACAGTACTTTTGTAAACGAATTAATCAGCTTGCTCTTTCTTCAATTTTTTCTAGATTAATTTCTGTTAAATGTTAATAATTTAACTTTTGATAGGAAAAAATTTAATTATTTTCAAATTTTTTTAGAATTTTATTTATGCTGTTATTATAATTCAAGTCTCCACTTTCAAAATAATTAAGCAATATTCAAAAAAATGTTTTATTAGAAATCTGATAAACTTTAGATTAAGTGATGTTTTCCCATTCGGAATTATTTTTCCTTAGCAGGTTTATTTTTGGCATTCACTTTTTTTTCTAGCTGAGCAAAGCGTGCTATAGAGCCAAGTTTAGCATTTAGTTTCTTTTTTCATCTAACGCAAATTAATTATTCAGATTTAAATTTTAAATTTCAAAAATTTTAAAGTAATTAGAATTTAATTTATTAAAAATATTTTTTTTTGTGTTTTCCCTTTTGAAAAAAAAACTGCTTCAAACAATTTTTTTTTGATGGTACGACTGTGAAAAAAAAAAAATAATTTTCTTCTAGTTGCCTTAATTCTTAAAAATTAATCCGACGAGCATTTTAGAATAATTAAATAGGAAAAAAACAAATATTGATTTTTCTCTAATTAAAGCAAGAATATTTTACAGTGATAAAAAGAAAATTGAATTTTTTCTGAAATCGATGATAACCTGTTCGATGCTTCAAAGTTTGTCATTTTAAAAAGTCTAATTTTTACTTAGCTAAAATTATCATTTTTGTAATGACGTTTTTTTATTTTTTCGTCCATATCCTAATAAAACACCACTTTCGCATCACCTAAAATTTTCCTGTTCAAAATGTCAACTTGATGCTACACCTTTAAAACCATTTATTTAAGGGGCTTTAACAGCAACGCAAAATAAATAGATTAGCAAAGGCAATTGAATTCAAACCGGCAACACGATCACGAAAACAAGAAAATTGCGAGCTAATCTTTGGACAAACATAATAAACCACATGAACTTTTTGATTCAATCTGGTTAAGCTAATTTTTTAGGTCAATCTTTAGGTAAGCTAACCAAGACAAAAAAAGAACATGCATCGATTTGCGCTCATAAATCAGTTAATTGAATAGAAACCATCGCAAGGAAAAAATGTGCAATTATTTCAAGAATTTTTTATGCTAAAACAAATTGAATGAAGAAAACTAGCGTTTTTTGGTTGCCAAAAATTTCGACCAAATCATGAACTCAGATTTTACTCTAAAAATCAGAATTAATTTAATTCAGTAGACTGGATAAGTAGCTTGTTTTGAAAGAAACAATCGATTAATCAAAAAAAATTAATAATGATTTTATTTTTTTGTATCAAGTGCATTTTGAGCGAAAGTGAAGAAATATTTTTGCAAATAAAATTTATGGCTTCAAGGACACAATTTTGAAATTGTCTAAGATTAAATAACTAGAATTTTTTTGCTACCTTTTTTATTATGATTTTAGAAAGTTTGAAAAAAAAAAAATTTATGATCACAAGGGCTTATTTGCCAAGCTAAAGAGAGGTTAAAGACACGTTGAGCAATGTTGTTTGGTTTTCTTATTCTGACCCATATTAACAATATCTTTTGTTAGATCAACGTGTCTAAATTTTGAATTTCTAAACGAATTAATAAACAATATTATTTAGAAGAAATCGAGAGCTTTAGGATTTACTAAAGTTGGCTCGATATTTGCATTTAGAAAAGAGCAAAGTAATTTTTTTGTTTGAATTTTTAGAAAAAAGTAACAATAAAAAAAAGTCGCTCTTTGATTCACAATGACTAGAAAAATTCTTTGCTGTTTGAAGGTTAAATCAGCAACGCTGCTAATTGGCAGCATAGACTTGGTAAGTTTTGGTCAGATTGAATGGAAAAAAATTTTTTTTTTTTTAAGTTCGCTCATGTTATGTTCGTGTTGTCTTTGTTGACATCATGGTCACACCCGAGCATATTTGACCATTATTACACCAATTCTTTTAGCTTGATGGCCTCGCCGTCATCCAACTGCCAGCTTCTATCCAAAAGCGCAAATTTGGACTCTCCGACAGCGATGCCATTCGCCGAAGCTACAAATTTCATGGCCATTCATAAATACAAGAGAAATTCGGAGCTCACACTGCAGTATCCATCTTCTAATCAATTGATTCTCTCTGGTGATGATAGAAAAAATCCAAGTATGATTTATTTATTTTTCTGTTATTGTCACAAAGAGTTCAGTTATGAAAATTAAAAAAAAATTCATTCTCTTTCAAATCTAGACCATGAACACTTTTTGCAGGAAAAAAAAATTTAATTTAACAAAACATCACTTTTTGACAGATATGTGAAAAATATGGGACTAGTTTTTTATGAGAACAATAGGTGAACGATCTGTTCTCCTCAATTTAAGTTTGTTCACAAAAGTTATAGATTTTCATTCAAAATATTAATTATAAAAAAAAATTAAAATTAAAAAAAAATTGTGTCACAATTTCCTCAGCACTTGTAAGGATGTTTCAAAAAAAAATTAATTTTAGAATTTTTTTTGAACTTTTAACATTTGTTACAAAAATTAATTACAAAAAAGTTAAGTGGCAAACAAAAATCAATTGAATGCAAATTTTGTAGTTGTTTTTATGAAGGTAAACGGGGTTTAACACTAGAAGCACCAACGAGTCAAAATGACTCTTGTACGATTTTTGGCCGCTAAAATCAAAGTCAATTTTTGTTATTTGAGCATAATATTTTTTTTTTCAGCATAAAAATAAGAATAACTTTCTAAATTAACTAAATTTAAATTTTAAAAAATTTGTCTTTGTGCCAAATCAAGTAAATACTACTAGAAGCACCAACGAGTCAAAATGACTCTTTTTTCGGTGTTTGGCCGCTAAAAGTATTTTTTTTTTCAGCATAATATTTTTTTTTCACCATAAAAATAAGAATAAATTTATAAAAATTAACTAAATTCAAATAAAAAAAATTTGTTCAAATTCGTTTATGTGGTAATTATAAAGCGACAAATTTTTGTTCAAAATGTAAAAAAGCAGGCTGTGGATATTGTACAAAAGAAATAGAGAGTATTTGTAAAAAGTGTGATTGACCATGGATATTTTATAAAGCCTAAGAAAAGTCTAAAATTTATCAATTTACTATTTTTATTCAATTAATTTAATAATTTAAATAAATTTTAACACACAATATATGATTTATTCCTTAATTTTCATAACGAGTCAAAATGACTCGTTTTGGTGCTTCTAGTGTTAAAAAGCCATATGAGTAAAACACATAAACATAACTATCATTTTTTTAAAATTCATTTATCACTATAAAATATGATTTTTTTTTTCTTTTTTAATTTTATCGTTGTTCAGATAAATATATTTTTGATCACATAAATATAGGATAGTTAACATAATCCTGGAATTGTTCATCTAATTTCATTATTCATTATTTAATTGAATAAAAGTAATCTTTAAAATACTTGTTTGCCATATTTCAGTTAATTATGAACCTACACCAGAACAAGCGTTCGCAAAATATTTGTAGAGGTAAAAAATAAAACCTGACCATAAAAAATGATTAATACAGTGAAAAAGAGCTTAGGATGAACATGTAGGTTGTTCGAAATGGATCTTGGTCTTTCGTTTCAACCTGATGTTTGAAGATAAAGAATTAAAATTGATTACATTTTGTTATCTGGAAAAATTATTTATAATTTCCTATACACCAAAAAAAATAATTATTTGAATAGAGATTTAAAAGAAATTAAAAAATTTGCTAAAATGGTAAATGATTTTGAATCATTATTTAAAAAAATTGAAGGCTGATTCACAATTTCTTTACAAATTACAAAACAATTTACTTTACAGATTTTCACTTAAATCTGCAACAATTATCTTTTTTCCCTTTGATCTATTGAAAATAGTTAATATTTTTGTACTTTGTAACACATTTTATAAAATGTTGAAAAATTTTTCTTTTCGTTTTTTGGACAGATAATGTAAATTGGAATTTTTAAATTATTTTTAAATTATTATTTATTATTTAAAAGCTGATTTGAAATGCGAAGTATACGCCTCAGAATACACTAGATTTTACATGATTAAATTTTTTAATTTCATTATCTGTTCCTGCCAAATATGTCATTTAAGAAAATATTTATAAATTTTAAGATATAAAAGAAGAAAGCACTAATAATTAATAGTTCTGTTAAATCAAGTAATGAAATTATGATCATAAAATCATAAAATCTAAGTAACTTGTATTAAATTTTCTACTTTTTTATATTAAGTTATTTTTTTAAATCATAAATTTTGATTTTAAATTTGTAAATTAGATTTAAACTTATCTAATTCGGTATTTTTAAGATCAGCCAATTTGAAAATAAAAAAATTTTAATAATGTTCTCTTACATCCAGAAATTTATTTTCTCAAAAATTAAATTTTTATAAATTTTCGGACCCAAAATCGAGTTTTTCAAAAAATCTTTAAAAATTTTATTAAAAAAATAGGATTTCTTTCAAATTTTAATTTATTTAAATTAATAAAATTTTATTCTCAAGAAGACAAATCAGTTTATGTGTTCGTGACATTTTTTTCGATCTTAATAATCTCAATGCTTCTGTATGGAATTCGAAAGAGCAAGCCAAGCTATCTAATGCCATATTTCAGTATTAAAGTCTTTCAATTAGTAATGGCCACACTAGCTACTTTGAGCTTTTATACTTGTTTGCCCAATGTAAAATTATATATTCAAAACCATAGTTATTTTATATTCAAAAGCAAACTTCTCTCGATGGAAAATCAATCATTGGATCTTTTAGTATTCGCAATTCTGCTTGCAAGCATTTTGGTAAAATTCTACGTAGTTATAATTGTGTGGTACTGCTACCGAGATATGATTACATTTGAATCTTTCCGTAATCAGAGCTATTCGGCATCTGGCAATGGATACTTGGAAGAAAGTAACACCGATGTAAAGTTTGATGAAGAGTCTTATATGACTTTGCCTCCGAAATATGAAGAAGTTGTAAAAGATAATCCTGTACCGACAACTTCCAGTCTAATGGTAGCAAATGAAACTACTAATCAAATTGATTATGAACCCCTAGCCGCTTCAAATCAAGTTCCCTCTTATTCTCAAGCTATTATGAGCAAGCAATCAAGTGTTTAATTAAATATTTAATTAACATGCAATGGTTCATAGAAACTTTTTTATTTTATTCTCATTTTAATTTTATTTGATCTAATTTTCTGTTTTATTTACGGTCAAAACAACATCAAAACAAAAAAATTATTGTTTAGATATTTGTACTAAGTTTTTAAATTTTCCACGAATAAAATTCTGTAAATTTTTTTGTATCTTTTAAAATTAAATTTAGTGTTCAATTACTTATTCAAATGATCAGAAAATGATACATTTATATTTAAAATAACTAGCTATGCTCAGGATATGAGCATATATACGTTAAGAACAAAAAAAAAGATAATATTTGAAAATAATATTTTTAAATATCTAAAAAAACGGAAATATTAGAAAAAAAAGTAAAATTGATTGAAATTGATAGCTTCGACATTTGACTGTAATTTTTTAAAAAAAATTTAACTGAAGGCTCCAGTAGGATAAGAAAGAAATGTTTTCTATTTGTCAAAAATTCTAACAAACATAAAAATTAAATCAGAAAATTAAAAAAAAATGATTGAAATTTGAGCATAAGTTTGAATTTTTCTTTCAAATTTTTATTTAATTTTAAAAATTATTAAATTTTTTTTGAATTTAGGAATTAAAATTATATGACCAGTTGGACTAGCCCCAAAAATTTTGTTTTGGCATAAAATTAATTTAGCAATAAATTAGGCGTCATTTAAATCAAAGTATAAAATAAATTAAAATACTTTTTTAAATATCTTAGATAATGAATCTTGAACTTAAATAAATTTGGGTACAAAAATAAAAAAATATTAAAATTAAATTTTTATTTTGACTTATTATGATAAACATTTGCGCCGATTGCCTCTGAAACGTTTGAATAGCCCTCTTTGCTAAAAATAAAATTAAAAATAATAATTAATAGGAAATGTGAAAAAACTATCAAAAAAGCATTCAATTGCCGAAAATTAGTTCTTTTTTTGGAAGTTCTTAAATTAAAAAAATTAATTACTATAAAAGTTCTATCAACTCCTTTTTAATTTTGTTGACTATAATTGGACCTTCAAAAACCATCGAAGTGTATAGTTGAATTAGACTGGCACCAGATTTAATTTTTTCCAATGCATCATTGCCAGATTCTACTCCACCAACTCCAATTAAAATAATTTTTCCCTCGGTTAATTTGAACATCTTCTTGAGAGCTTCAGTCGAAATTGTTTTTAGCGGTCTTCCTGACAAGCCACCACTCTCTTTCTTTAATTCACTTTTTAAAAAATCTGGTCTTGAAATTGTTGTATTGGATACTATTAATCCATCAATTTGTTTCTAAAAAGTATTTGAAAAAAATGAGGATTTAATTTATTAAATTAATTGACTGATTTAATTTTTTTAAATCCGTTTTTAATTATTGAAATTTTTTTATTTATTGATTCAAAAAATATTGGTCAAATAAATTTCATATCAAAATTTTGAAGTAAAGTTTTTACCATCTGGTCTTGAACTTAAAAAGCCTCAAAAATAAGAACATACTTACATTTTTTCTCAATGCTACTTGAGCAATATCTTTCATTTCCTCGTCTGTCAAATCTGGAGCAATTTTTATAACCAAAGGAATTTTTTTATCCAATTTATTTCTCATTTCTAATAACTTAAAGAATTTTCTAATTAATAATACTAAAAATCACCAGATGATAAAATTCTACCGGATCAATCAAATTTTCCAATTCTTTTCTGTTTTGTAAGCTTCTTAAGCCAGGAGTATTCGGACTTGAAATATTTATTGTTATATAATCACACTTATTTGCAAATAATTTCAATCCGGCCAGATAGTCACTTAAGGCATCCTGCTGAAGTTTATTTTTGCCAATATTGACTCCAAGTATTTTTTCATCTATTTTCCTATTTTTCCAAAATTGATCTACTCTTTTTAAAACTTCATCATGACCTTGTCCATTAAAGCCATATCTAAGTGCTAAATTTTAGAATAATTTAAAAATTAAAAAAAAATTACCTGTTGATAACTGCCCTATCCTCGGATAACCGGAAGACCCTTGGTTTTGGGTTTCCTTCCTGAGACAGTGGAGTGACTGTTCCTATTTCAACGAATCCAAAACCAATTTTAAACAAACCATCAATAGCTTCTGCGTTTTTATCAAAGCCAGCGGCACATCCTATAGGGTTTTTGAATTTTTTATCAAAAACTCTGATATTCTTTTAAAAATGTAATCTTTCTAAATTGATAAAATAGTAATTTACCAAAATTTGTTCGTTTTCGAATTTTCTCTCCCTTGGTACTAAACCATATTTGGCCAGGAAGATTGCAAAATTATGAGCTCTTTCGCCATCCATTGTTTTATGAATAATCGGAATCAAAAGGTTAGAATATACTTTTTCGTTTCCATCATAAATACCATATCCTATCAATGTTGCTGATCCAAACATAGTAGCCCCGATAAGTTTCTATTGAAAAATGATTGAAAATACAAACAATTGATTTTTTAAATCTTACTTGTAATTTCATTTTTTTTAGTTTTAATTCTTTTGAAAATTTTTTGAATTTCTAAGCAAAAGTATTTGAAGATGTAAAGTTAATCTTGATAAGTTTTTATTTAAGAAAAAAATATCAAAACGAATTAAAAAAAGTTTTAATTTTAAAGGTCGAAATTTTAGAATTAACACTCCTTTATTACCTATTTGTTTAAAATAAAAACTTTGGGTCCGAATTTAACAGGAGCCGAAGGGGAATTAAAATAAATTATTTAAACTTTAAATAATTATAAATTATTTCAAAAATTTTTATTATTTGAATTTATAAAAATTGAAAAAGATATTTTGAAAGGAAAATAAATATCCTTTTTGCCTTGTTTTTTAAATTATATATGAATTAAAAAAAAATTTTACAGTTAAAACACTTATATCTTTAAAAATTGAAAATACAAAATTATAGAAAAAAAAAAAATCTTCTTTTGAATTTAAGGAATACAGTGTAAATTTAATTTTTAATTAAACGTTAAAATTATTACTTTTTCTTTGCTATTCTTAAATGGGAAAAGCAATTTCATTTATTTAATATTTTTAATTATTATTTTAACTAGTATTAATTAAATGGGAAAAATCGGCAAATTGAAGTTTCAGATCAAATTTTAAGATCAAAAGGATCATTTAAAATTTTAAAGCTTAAATAATCTAATGATTTTAATAATTTTTAAGAAATAAATACTAAACATTACTAGACATATTATGTCTAATAATGGTTCATTACCAAATTAACATCAAAATGATTGATCTCTAATTTATTTAACGAAAACAATCAATAATTTAAAAAATTCAAGTTAAGTTAATTTACAAATTCAAATTTATAACTTTTATATCCATTCATTTAAACTGAAATAATTTTATTTTTCTACTTCAATAAATTTTAAATTTTTAAATAGATAATTTTTTTGTCTTTAAAAGTAAGTTTACATTCAAATCAATTAAAATATTTAAACCTTTTAAAGTTCAATAAAAAGGGACATTTTAAAATTTTAAATATGAAAATAAACTTGACATGACATGTCAAGTAATTGCTTATGAAAAAAATTTGTTTTTTCTCTGTTCAAAATGTTTAAACTTTTAATTCTTAAAAACAATCAAAACTCTCAAAACGTATCGATCAAATCAAATAAAATGTTTATTTATTGTTTTTAAGAATTAAAAGTTTAAACATTTTGAAGCAAGTAAAAATTATTACTGCCAAAAATGATCCTTTATAAAAAAAGAGATTTCAAATTATCTAGTATTCTGCCTTATAGATGATTATGATAAGAGTAAGTACCAATTATTCTATATTCAAAATCAAAATTAAACTAAAATTTTTATTTAAAAAAATATTCAAAGATCCCGATCTTTAAATTAAAACAAACTATTTAAATGCTTAAAGCTGTTTTGACCATGAATCTAATAATTTGAAATTAAATAAACCAAAATTTCAATTTTTAAAGAATACCTAAGCCATCCAACGTATAGAATTAAACAATAGTTTGTAAATCCACATACCAAAAGCGAAAAAGATATGCCACAGAATGATTGATATAGTGAAAAATCTTTTTCCTCATATAAACGGACTGAATACCAACCCGAAATTAATCCACTTATTATTGCAGCGGTCAACTGATAAGTTAATAGTTCAATTTTGATTGAGCCTTGGAGTAATGAAACTTCACTGAAGAAAAGCACAGTAGTAGCTGAAAATGTCATAAACCATGCCAACACTAAAGTACAGTAGGTCGAAGATTTAAAAAAATCTGTCCTTTCGCCTATCAATTGATTAAATTAAAGAAAAATTCTGATTATTTCAATTAAATTTTACAATCTGATGCTTTAGAGCAAGTTGGATTCATTTTTTATCTTTAAAATAAATTTCAATTATTTTTAAAAACTGTGAAAATATTTCATTTAAATTTCGCTAAAAATATTTTCTAAATTTAACCCTTCTAAATATAAATCGAGTTGGAAATTTCATTATTTTTATTTGTATATTCAAAGAAAATTGCTGCTGTATTTTTTTGAATACAGATCTTTTGACAGCTAATTTAAAAAAATTTTTAAATTTATCAAAGCAAATTTTTTATTCAAAAAAAATCATAATCAAAAAAAATCACTTCAAACTAAGATTGATATAATACAAAAAAAAACTCTAGATTCAAATGATTTGAATAGTTTTTGATTTATTTTTATGTTCGTTATTGTCGTTTAGACATTGACTCTGCATTTCAGCTTGAACATTTATTTGGATCTAATTTTGACTGTTCTCCTCGACTTGATCTTGATGATACTTTCTTATAACTTTAATCGGCATTCCATGCAAAAATAGAGCACCTTAAATTTAAAAATTTTTTTGAAAAAAATAATTGTAAATATTTTCCATCTTACCTTCTCTTCGGAATATACACGAATCTTCGCAGTGTTTTCTGGATTTAAAATTATTTTCGTTTCCTTTGCACCCACCCCAACTTAACAATTAAAATAAGATAAACTTTTTTCAAGCTTTAAAAAAAAATAAATACTTAAATGCTACACATTCTCTTTTCAACGAGTCATAGTAGTATCGAATTATGTTTCCGTGGCATGGTCCTCGGGTGGCCGGCAAGCTACAAGCTAAAATTCAATTAAAATAAGTCAAAAAAATTAATAAAAAGTCTGAATAGTTTTCATACTGTTGCATTCCATTTCACATTTTTCCCATGTGTCGAAGTTATTATGGTTTCCTTCACAACCAGTGTAGACAAAATGAGCACATCTCTGCAAAAATGAATTAAAATAAAATCTTGAAGTGTAATTTTTGCACGATCCAGTCGCCAATGGTAGGTGACAATGAATTGGCCGCTCAATTTTAGTCGGATCATAGCAAGCACCGATATATTTGGACTCAGAAATTTTCTCTATTTTGCAAATATTAGCACCACATTTTTTTTCCTATTTAAAAAACAAAACTTTATAGAAAAAAAAAAGCTTAAATGAATCACAAGCATAATAAAAATCTTTTCAAAATTCAAAATAATATTTTTTTGTCGGAATTTTATATTTATCAGCAGTTAAACTAGAGAGTATTTTTGATGTTGTACCATTATTCTGGATCGGAAATCCAATTTCAAGTTTGATTCAAAAGTATTTTTAATGAACGCTGAAAAGATTTTCTATGAATGATTTGACAAACATTTCTTAAAAGATATTTACATGGCATGGATTAAAGCAGGAACAAATAGGCTTTCCATACAAGTCTGTCTTGAAGCCAAATTCACAATTTAAATCAGGGCAGTTGGCAGTCAAATGACTTTCTTCTTCATGAGTTTCATTGACAATCACTTGCTTGAACCAAATAGAAGGCTTTAAAATTTCTACTTCATTTTCATAGTCCTCTGCTATTCGATTGCTTTTAAGCAATTGATCTCTATCAAGCTCATCAATATAAAATGATGCATCTTCATCATTGTTGTTCTCATCTAAAGTATGAGTGTCTTCTTCTTCTGCATTAATTGTTTCATGATCTCCACTCGGACTTTCAGTTTCAACATCTTGATACTCTACTTGATTTATTTCATAACTTATTTCAGGCTCACTTGTTTCCTTTTTAGTCTCAGGGTTTTCAGCATCATATGATTCAAAATGGTAGCCATAATCTTCATCAACATCATATGTATGAGTGTCATTCAAGTCCAAAAGTTGACTGTCATCAGTAAAAGTGTCTTGTTCTTCAACATTTTCTTCAACTATTCCTAAACTTTCTTGCTTACTTGGTAACAAATTTTCAGGATCATTGTAATGATAATCATTATAGTCATAAAAGTAAGTACTGTAGTCATTTTGTTGATCAACATTTTCTGCCCCGGTCACTTCTTCTACTTGCACTGGTGAAATTTCAGCAAAAATATGACCATTTATTTCATTGGCAACTGTGGAGAGTACAATTTGGTCTTGGGGAGTCGAATTGACATCGTTTTCAATTTTTTCCAGCTCGGTGTCATCATGAAGTGGGAGGTGATCCAATCTCAAGCTCTCATCTAATGGACTAAAGTAGTCTGTTTCCGACGGGTCTTGTTGGCGTTTATTCCTCAACGAAAGCTGACTTGTTACACAAACCAACAACAATGTAATCTAGAAATAAAATTTTTTTATTATTTTTAATATTTATTTTATTTAATTAATAAAAATACCATTATTTGATTTCTAATATTTTTTAGAGTGTACATTTTAAAAATTTTATTTAGATCTAAATTAAATAGAAATTTTGCTCTGATGAATTGCTAAAGAGTTAGTTTGTTTAGGTATTTAATTTATCAAAATTGATTTATTGATTTTAAATCTACAAATTCCAAACTATTTACTAACAAGGATAAGCAAGATTCCAATGCAAATGTAATTAGCTAAATTTTTATTTTTATCTAAAATAAGGAATGAACAAATAACGACTAGGTGAATTTATCTTCAACATATTGAGTAATAATTTTATTAAAAAATCTTAACTAATTTAGTTAAACAACGGAACTGCTAGAACGCTTGACTCTTTGCTTTTAAACACCCAGTTTGTTTGTATATTTATGATGTAATCAGCCTCATTTAACTACGTGCGTAGTGAAATCGGCTTTCTGGAACATTCAGTAGTTTAACATTTTTTGTTTGCCAAAACTTATCTGATTACGTGAATCATTCAAAAATTAATTTTGATTGATTTTTTTTTAAATTTATAGCTCACATACGGCAAAGTTACTTTCGCTACTCGGATTAATCATACTATCGTGTTACGTAATTTTTGTTCAAGTTTCTTATCAAATTTTTAGACTTACACTTATCAATTAGAATATTTTGATTTATTATTACACTCTATTAGAAGTTAACTTATCTAAACAAGAATAAAATTTTCAAAATCAAATTTTTAATTCTTCTAAATTTTTAGCTAATAATTTTTTTAAAAGTTTATATACTTTTCTATGTCTAATTGATTTTTTTGCTTGAACAAAATTTGCTGATTTAACAAAATTTAATTGAAAAAAGTCCAAAATTAAAAAAAGAATATATCGTTTTTCTGACCAAGTTTGATTGAAATTGTGCATTTCTATTTTTATTAATATTAAACAGCTGTTAAACCAAAAAAAATTCAAATATGTGAGCTTATCTTTCAGTCATTGAACATTATTGTTATAACATTTCATAATGTTCGGGCTAATTAACAGTACATGTTACACACAGGGATCCCAAATCATAATATTTTTGCCAGACTCTATTCACAAAATGTCAATAAATTATAAATTAAAGTTAACTGATCTTTTTTATTTTGAAAGATTTTCATTTGCTTGAGCTTTTATATCTGAGGGTTTATTAAAAAAAAATTTAATAAAATTTATTTAAGTATGAGTTAAAGAATCAATTATCTAAAAGAATTACGTTCTTATATAATCAATTATTTGAAGGCATTTGTTTGTTGTTCTAACTAATGTTTCTGTAAAGCGATTAACACAGGCTTAAGATGCAGCATTCATTTATCCTTAAGAAATTTACGCATACATTTTTTGCTTGATTTTATCAATCTCCTATTTCAGCTAATGCATCGAGACTTGTTTTTATTGATAGAATATCTGTTGCATCATTTGGATTCATTATTGATTAAAAAATGTTGTTTAAGGTATTGGTTACAACTCATTAGAATTCCGAATTAATTTTACCAAATATTTGAGATTATCAATTACTGATTCCATTTTAAACTTTAATTTGTCTAAATAAATTTTTTGCTTTTATTTTTTGCTTTTTTTCCAAATTTTTAAAAAAGCTAGAAATAACTTTTTTCTAATTCTAAATTAATGTGAAAAAAAAAGAAAAGAAATAAAAATATTGAATTAAATTTTAAATACAGTATTGATTTGAAATGTATTTTTTTCGTAATTTTACGTATAATTACTGTCGACCATCATGTCGAATCAATAATGTATTGAATATACTTTGTATTAAAATTAAAGTTTGAGAGTAAACTCTTAATCTTTTATTTTAAGGTTTAAAAAGTAAAAAAATATCTTAGAATTTTTTTATCGTTTTGATCAGAATTATTATTCCAATTTATGAAACTTTGGTTTTATTTTCTAAACATGTAAACCCACGTATTTTTCAATGTAAATTATAAATTTTTCGTTAACTCAAAATTGATCTATGAGTTGGTTGTCTATTAGGAAGCACTTTTGATTAGTTGGCTTAGAAAATAAATCTGATTGAATTAAATAAAATGAAGTTAAAAAATGTCTAGTTCATTCTATGAAATTCGAAATAATAATGTTATTTTTGGTTGAATCAAAAATTCGTATAATATTTTGAATTTTGTTATTTATTTTGTTTTTAAAAAAAATCAAAGATTCTCTAATTTGATTAAGTTTTTTTTTTAACTGAATGTGTTCAGTTCATCTAATTGTAAAGATTTGTTTAATAAAAAAAAGGAAAAGTATCATTTTATAATTTTGGTATTTTAGAACTTTGAATAAAGTTGCTGAAAAAATAAATTTTTTTTTTCATTTTTATTTTAAAACTAATACAGCTTTTAAAAAATTTATAAAAATAAAAAATTTAAAATTATTAAAATAAATAAATGCGTTGCAAAATTAAATAAATGTTTTTTTATTCAAGTTTAAACTCTATCTTTTTTTTTTACAAAATCAGACCTTTAATTTTATGCTGTTATTAAAACATTATGCAAATCAGATTTTTATTAGCTCCTCAGGAGTTCATGAATTTTAAACAAGTTATTTAAAATTATTTATCGTTTTCAAAAAATTTTAAATTTTTATCTTGAATCGACTCGCACAAAAATTTGTCTAATTCTTCTTTTGTTTTAAAAATATTAACATTGAAAGGCGAATTAGGCACATGTTTTCCTGACCATTTCACATTTATCTGATACTCGCCACTCTTAAATATAAAAAATTTCTACTTCATATAAATAAATAAAAAAAAAAACCTCCAAAGGGTCATAACTGCATTCAATTCTTCTATCTTTTTCATCTTTTCGCTGCATATCCACTCGAAATGCGCCCTTAGGTCCACGTATTCTCACAGTCAACTGTCCAGCTCCAGCACCTCGAGTATCACATGTAAAATTCGATTTGAACTCGTCAATCACACCATGACTAATTCCCGGTCCAAAAACTTGAACTTTACTTGCATCAGGAAGACTTGAGACTTTAAATGTGAAAGGACTATTTGACACATTAACATCATTGTACTTTAGACTTAGCAAATGTTTGCCAATTTCGTCAGGCCTAATTTTTAACTCATAGGTTCCATCTTTTCGGTCGATAAATTGACATTCTGCATGTTTAGTTAGACCAAGACAATTTGCGCTCAGCTCACCAGCACCAGCACCGCGAGTGTCAACAATAGTAGACACCTCATCGCCTATTATTATACTTTTAAAATCATTGGTGTTTATAATTATCTTAGCCGGATCTGTGATCATTCTAACTTTTAAAATAAATGGAGATTCCCATATGTGGATGTTATTTAGCTTTACATTTAATAGATAATCTCCGATTTTGTCAGGTGTAAAAATACAATTGTACATTTTATCTTGAATTTTTTCCACATCAAATTTTAACACATGAGATTCAGCTGAAATTGCAGTAACAGATAAATTAAAATTTTCGTTTGTTGTGTCCAAATTGGTCAAATCTATTAAAAAATTTGATTCTTTGTTAAGATTTGCATTTTTGATGCCATCTCCATAAACTCTAGCTGCATTTGTTTCCAGGCATTTGTCAGTTTTGGTATAAATTGGCGAAAATCCTAGTTCTTGATTGTTAAAATAGACATGTATTTTGTACAAACCTTCAAAAACTGGACAAAAACTTATTTTGTGTTCATTATGGCTAGAAATGTTTTTCCTATAGGGCAAAAGTTGGTCATTGGGAGCAATGATATCAAGTTGAATGTCTCCGTCTCCAGCATCTAGTGTGTTGAAACAAAAATACTTTTCTTGATTAATTTCCAGGTCTACATTTCTGGCATTGAAAAAATATTGGCAATCATCTTTTATGGTGACTTTGTCGGGGTTTATTACATTGGCAGTAAAAGGACTTGACGGTATTTTTTCTCCATCAAATTTTATATGGATTTTATATTTTCCAATTTTGTGAGGAATGTACTTAATTTCATATAGATAATCGTTGATTTTACTTGTGTAGCTTTTTATCAGATTTCCACAAGGGTCACAAATATCTATTTCTAGTTTGCCTTGGATAGACTTGACTATTTGAGCATAAAAAATAGAATAAGTGTTCTCAAGACCATTGTAAAGACCGTTTCCGTAAACATTTATAAAACAATTCTCTTTTGCATTTATCTCAAACGTGCTATCTTTTTAATAAAATTAATTAATTTTAAATAAGATTAAAAAAAATTTGTGCTTAAAATAAAAATATCTGTGACCATCAAAAAAACCTTGTAAAGTTTGGTACTAAAAATGTCAAAATTCCTAGTCCAAGTTGTTAATTTAAGTTGTTTCGCAAAATTCCAATATAATTTAATTTGAGCCATTATCTAATTAGACCATAAAAATAGTAAATTACGCCACAAATTTAATAGAAAAGCCAAATTTTTAATATTAATACCGTATTTTTTTTAATTGGAACAAATATATTGGGAACATGGCAAAATATTTTTTAACCATATTTCGATTACAGTTTCATACTTTATATAAAAGAACCAAAAATTAGTAAAAAAAATAACAAAATTAATAAAAAAAAAATATTGTTTACATTTATCAATAAAACAAAAATATTTTTTTTTCAATAGTATGTCACATTTGGAATATCAGAACAAGATCTTTAAGAGAATGGTTCTTCTTCTTCGATTCCTTTCTCTTCTTCAGGTGATACTAATGTTATAAACTCTTTAATTTTTATTGAAGAAACTTTCTTAAAAATTTAAGATAATTTTTAATTAATTTAGTTATTTTTATGAATGTGTGAATATTTATTAAAATTGTGGTCATTTTATTAAATTTGTTGTTATAGTTTACTATGGTCCATTTATTTTAATATTAAACAAAGATTAATAATTAGAAATAGGGACTTATGATTTTGAAATTCTTGATTGGATCTTAGACATGATCTTTACAAGATTCCTCCAGAGAATCCTAACCAAATCTTGACTAAAATCTTAATAAGTTCAGGATAATTTCTTTATCAAGTTCGAATCCAGCAAGTCTTAAAGCAGGAAATGTAGAATTTTCTAGGAAAGTAAAAATTTCTAATAATTTTATTAATAGATCCTTTATGTTCTTTAAAAAAAATAATGATAATGACAATGATTCAAATAAGATTATGGAATTACCAATCTTAAGGAGATACTTCGTCTTAATCTTTTATTTTATTCTCTTACATTATTTTAAGGAATCACAATAATAAAATTTCTTGACAATTTTTTGATAAAAAAATTTTTTTGAACTAAATCAAATTTTTTTCTTGGTAAAATAAAAAAGCTTACTTGTGATTAAGCAATCGCCTAATTTGACCGAGAATTTGTGTATTCCTATTTCTCTAGCTATAAAACGAATTTTATGATTTTGAGAAGACTCGATTTTAAAAGGCAATTTTATTCCACTAGGTGCCAGAATTGTGGTTTCAAGTTCGGAAAATCCAGTCAAAGATCGGTCGACTAAAAAAATATTTTTTTTTGCTAATTAGTTAAGGTGAGTATAATTAGACTTACTTTCGATGAAATTTTCATCACCCACATTTATAGTTGAAGGAATATTTACAATTTTAATTAAATTTGGGTCAAAAACATTGATAAAAAAAGGTGAATTATTAATTGGGATATTGAAATTTTCTACGTCAATTCTGTATCGACCAATTGCTGAGGGCTCGAATTCACCTAAATAGTCGAAAGGCATGTTTGTCTGCTTTGTCAACTTGAAGCCAACATTCTCCCCTTTTGCCCCTGGAATAAAAATTAATATTTTTTATTTACTTATTTAAAAGAAAATTACCAAATTTAAACGAATTAGTTAATGCTTTAATAGTTTTATTTAAAGATAAATCTATGATCACAAATTTTTTGTTTTCTATAATATTTTTTAAAATTTTTAAAACGGAATTATTCGGCATTTGCTCTTCTTCTTCAATCGTAAAAATAACTCGAGTATAACCTTTAAAATAATTATTAAAAAAAAAAACTAATCAAAAAACAAAAATTATAATTTTACCATTTTCAATTGTTACATCCCTATTTTTTATCCGATTCTGGTCAATTCTTAAAAATTTTCCCAAAGCAGCAAAAATGTGATTTGACAATTGGTACTCTTGATCAAGTAAAAATGTGGCAAATTGACTATTTCCTGAATCGATATCTAAATAGAATTTTATTTATTTATAAGTAAAAATTGAGTATTTATTTACTTGTAATCTTGATGTTGAGCGAGTCTTTAATTCCATTTAAATAAATCCTAAATCTTGCCAAAGAACCTTTTTGGGTTCCGTTTGTGTTTTCGGTAACCAAAAAAATTTCATTACTAGGAAAAACATTGATTTTTAGAGGAAATCCTTCGATAGAAATTCCATTGTCGACAATATCGATTACATGTTCAGAGGCATGCAAGGGAACAAATTTGAGTCTTAGTTTTGAATCACTTTGAATGATTTTTTCAACAGGTAAATTAATCAATTTGGCTATGGTTTTATTAGATTTTAAAGGCAGTGAACTGGATGAAGTTTTTTCTGTAAATACAATGGCTTTCAGGTTGGTAACGTTACAGTACTCAACTTAACAAAAATTTAAGATATTTTCAACGCACAAAAATTCACTTTACCATTCAGAATATAAGGAACGCCAATTTGGGCATATTTTGTTTTTTTTATCTCTCTTAAAAATCGCCCTTTAACATTCAATTTGTATGGACAGCCTAAATAAAATTTAAGCTTTTTTTAATATATTATTTTTTGTATTTTACCTTCAATTTTAGTTCCATTTTTGAAAAAAAATACATTATAGATGCCAGTTTCGGCTGGTAAAAATTTTATCTGATATATTCCACTCTGAGAAAGCTCAACTTTGTGTTTGACTAATTTTTCGTTATGTGTTACTTTTGTGTCAATTTTTGTTTCCGATAATTGATTTGATTTTTGTCCATAATCAATAATTCTTACTTAAAAATAAATTAAAATTATTTAAATAAATTTTTATTAATAAGTATTCAGAAATATTACCATTTAGTCTAACTTGTTCACCTACAATTAAATCTTCATTTCTGTTTGACAACTCGAACACATCAGTTTTAAAAGTATGATTAGAATTGTTGATTATTTTGCGAGTACTCATGTCAAAATTGTCATCAAAATACCTGCAATCTGGTTCATTTACTTGTTGACTTTGAATTTTATTAAAAGATAAGTTTTTTGTAATTTTAGTGCCATCTAGGGATTCAATTTTGACCGAAAAGGGCGATCCCTTGACTGATTGATTGTTTAAAAACATAAAAATTTTGTATTCTCCAACTTGTCTTGGTATAAGCTTAAGCTCATAATTTGTGTCGTTGATTTTTTTCAAATCAAATGTCACCATTTGGTTATCTAGTTTAATTTCTGCTGTCACTAATCCTCCACCTGAGTTGGTAGTATCAACTAAACAATTAAAATTAAATCAGTATTATTACCAATGACTTTAATTATTTACGCCAGTTAAAGAATTCAAAATGCTAGGTAATTAAAAATATTCGCTAAGTATAAAGTTGAATTTGCTAGGTAAGTAAAAAGCTAAGATAGAAATTATTTTTTGCTAGGTATTATTTATTGATATTTCTAGGCAAATTTAAATGTAATGTATAGATAAAAATTAGTTAGGTAAAATAAAATGATTGTTAATTTTGAGACTGTCAATCAAATATAATTTTTTTCATATTTTTTTTTATTTAATAATAAATTCATTATTATTAATAAATTTAAATTATTTTAGTAATAAATTCGCTCTTATTTATTTAATCAATGATTCAATGAACTAATACCCAAAAGAGACTCTCTATTACTTTCTTCCTGTTTTAAAAAAGCATTTTTATCAAACAGGCTAGTAATTTGATTTTTTTACATAGCACTATGAAATTTTTACCTACTATTTTTTTTTAAATATCTATTTTATTTTTTTAAATACCTAGCATTTTGAATTTTTGAACTAGCATTTAAATGTGTGCCATTACTAATAAAACAATTAATAAAATATTACTTGAGAATTTTACTTCTTTGCTTGCTTGAGATGATTCCTAGTAAATTAAAACAAATTTAAGATGACTTTTTATGCAAATCTCTTATTTTTTTCACATTTTTGTTTTGCAAAAGTCTACATAAATAGTTTTGATTGGAATTGATTTTTTTAAATTAATATAAATGTTTTTTTTTATTATTTTCATTTTTAAATTTAAAAAAAAATTCTAATAGAAACCGGTTAATAAATAATTAAATATAACTTATAAAAAATGTTTTTGAAATTAAATTATCTTCATAGCATGTTCAATGTAAATAGCTTAGAGCTTAAAGCCCATATATAAAATTGCTTCTGATTAATAATTTAATTTAGTTTAAAAATTGTTTTGGCTAAAGAGGTTAATTTTGGAATGTATAATATACTATGATAACGGATCAAAAATAATGAAGAAAATTAATAATTAGTTTTTCTAAGATTTTTAATAAGATTAGAAATAATTTAAATAATGATTTAACAATTCTATCAGATCATTGAGTAGTATTGTCCGTGAGTGCGATCACGCTACCCGTCAATTTTTTTTTGAACAGTAATATTTTTTATTAATTTTAATAAATTTTAAAATATTGAATATGAAGTAAAATTTTAAAGTTTTAATTATCTCATAGGTATGAATTCCAGAAAATTATTTTTATCTAAAATATAAGAAAATAATTTTTTTTGATAAAAACTACCTGTCTTATAACCAGTCCAATTTTAGAAAGTGAAGTTAAACCAAGACTGACATTTTCCAGTCATGTCTGGACCGGTTTCTTTAGACCACTGATTAACACTAAATAAATTCAAAATTAAAATTTTCAACTTGGAATAGAGCAACGAAAAAGGTTAAATCTCTAAATTAATTTTTTTCTTAGGTGTAAACAATATTATTTAATTCAAAAATCAAATGGTTTAGTTTTTTTTGTTTGAAAAACAAAATGTATCTACTGTTCAAATAACATTTAATAAGTGCGATGTTTCAAATATTTTTTAAGTTTCAATAGAAAATTATTTTAAGTTAATATTTCAAACATTTTCATTTTTGAAATTCTACTCTTTAGTGAAATAATTAGTTTAATTTTAATTTCAAAATATTCAAAATTTTTTTTTAACTTTTAAATTTAAATGCCATATATATTTAAAAGTTAAAAAAATCTAACTACTGCTTTCAAAACAGAGCGTTAAAAAATTATTTAAAGGCTCATCAAATCACAAACCCATAGTCAAAATTTATAAAAGAAAACACAGTTTTTCAACTATTGAATTTAAATATAAATCTAATTGAATTATTTAAAAGTTAAATAAAAAATTTTCAATATTTTTTTCAAAATTCTAATAAAAATTAAACTAATTATTTCACTAAAGAGTAAAATTTCAAATATGTAAATGCTTGGAATATTAACTTAAAATTATTTTTTATTGAAACTTAAAAAATATTTGAAACATCACACTTATTAAATGTTATTTCAACAGTGGATAATTTTTTTATTCAAACACAAAAAATTAAACCATTTGATTTTTGAATTAAATAATTATTTTTCAAAAATTTTAACTATATTTATAGCATATTCAGAAAAAGGTTATATGACTTCTATTCCATTTCTCTTAACTTTACTCTTCCTAGCAGTTCCACTAATCTATAAAAAAGTTAAAATTCCTGGAAAAGACTGTATAAATATTTTATTCTTATTTAGGTTTTATTTTTCCATTTGATTAGGATAAAAAATTATTATTTGAAACAATTTAGAAAATATTACCCTCGAATGCTTCATGTCTAAAAAGAAAAATAATTATTTTTATCAATATGAATTTATTTAGAATCACCTAATGAATTCTCCGATGAATCAACCAAATTTCGACTTGAATACTTTTGATCATAACTTTTGCTTGCTCGATTGTTACTTTTTATCTTTTGTCTAGAGCGACATCTTGACTGACTGCTATCCTTTCCACGTGCATCTCGCCTGTACTCGGACTTGCTCCGCTCTTTCCTCGATATTATCTTATCTATAATTTGTGTAAGCTCAAACTCCAAATCAGCAGTGGATTTACTGTTTTTATTTTTTAATTTGTTTGTTTCACTAGATACCAAAGAACCCAAAGTTGCATTTGTTTTATTTATCATTTCAAAATCAAATGACGAATCTGACGTGTTCAACTCATATTCTTTATTCTTAATTTTTTTTTTTGTAGCCAAATCGACCGAGTAGCTTGACGAGTTACTTGAAGATGATTTACTTGAAACACTTGGCGACATAGTTTTGTTATATAGCAAGGGTATATTTTTTTTTTGGTCAAATTTTTTTTGCTTTTCATTGTAAAGATGAAGATAATAGCGTAGTGTGACAGGATAGATGGAATATTTAAACTTATTGTCCAAAGTCGAGCAACCTTGTCTCTGTCTACTTTTAGATCTTTTTTCGCACGAAGTTCCTTTTTGGAGATTATTTTTTTTCACTGATTTGATCACTGTCTCCCTCATAATCCAACCATCTTCTACAGCTTTGAGATTCGCGCCAGGTCCCAAATAGGTTTTTTGGCTGATTTTTATCTGGTCTTTTTTCGGCTCCATAAAAGAAGATTCAGAAAAGTCGGTAATGTTTGTCACAGAGGTTGAGAACGGCTCAAAATGTGAGCTTGATTCCAAAAGTTGAGAGTTGACTGAAGAAGAAAAAGATATGTCCAGAAGACTTGACTCTTGGTCTGAGCTGCTCCAAGATTGGTCGTACTTAAATTCTGCTTGTTTTTTCTCAATTGAATTCAATTCAGCTGATTGTTTGTGTTTTCCAGTTTGGGAACAATTGGATATTCGGGACGATGTTGTGCTATAGTCGGCTTTGTAAGAGGTATTTGATGAAAAAGCACCTGATTCTGTTGAGTTTTTTATAGATTTTTGAAAATTTTGTTCATCGTTGTCCAATTGTTTAATGTGGAAAAAATCCAGAACGTTATCATTAGAGTTGGTATCTTTGTCCAATAAATTTCTACACTTAATTTGCTCCTCGATTTGCTCATGCTCTGAATTGTTTGACGTTTCCGCTTGTTTGGTCATCGTGGAAAAAAAAAACCAACTAGTAAGCCAAACAGTATAGTTTTGTTGAATTAGTTTAAATTTATCATGAGAATATTCTGGTCAAGTCTAATGAGAATTTTTAATTGTCCTTTAATTTGGTATTGCTTTTGTTTTGAAAATATTTTATCTAGACGAATTGACAATGAAAAAAAACTCACTAATTTATCAACTTGAAGTTTTTTTAATTAGAAATTTTGAGGCTCGCTCTAAATAAAGAAAAATTTAATTTAGTTTTTTTATTATTTTTTTTGAATAAAATCTATTTTCATTTTTTCATTTGTCATAAAGATCAAAGCTTTGCTTTTTAGACCACGAAAGTAAAATGGAAGTCAATTAAAATCATGTCCAATCTCAAACTTATTCGAATCAATTAAATAGATAGCTTGGAGAAATTGAAGCATTTGTAAACAAGTGTAAAAAGGAGAAAGCAAATTAAATAGTTTATTTGAATTTTTTTATTCAAATTAAATGGTGAACTTAAAAGAAATGTATCAGTCGCGATTGCGTTCTCACATGATTGATTTTTTGATAAACATTCACTTTGAAACATACTTAGTTATGTTAAGTTCGATACAAAAGAAAAATATAATAAATATTAAAAAAAAACCAAACAAAAAATTTTATCTTTTTTTTTGTTAAAGATGGGCAAATTTGTAAAATAGTGTAATACATCATTTTAACCAAGCTTCTTCTAATACTCTGCAGTTTAATATACTTTTATATTTTATGAGCAGATTTATTGAGACATTTTTTACAAAAGCTTGTTAAAGGGTTTTGTGAAGTTCAGTACAAAAGAACAGAGCAAAGTGTAAAAAATTTTAATAACTTTTTTTCTAAAAGTTTAAAATTAATTCTGTGAATGCAGAATGGTGCAACATTCAAAGTTGCTTCAACTGTAAAAGTTTGCTAATGATGTGCAATATCCCTGCAGAATGCACTACGCTCGATTACATTTAAATTTAATTTCTGCTAAACTCTGCAAATTTAGCAGACTTTGATAATTGATACAACTTTGAATGTTGCACTATGTTGCATTTACAGAATTAAGTTTAAACATTTAGAAAAAAAGTTATTCAATTTTTTTATTATATTTGTTCTTTTTATCATTTTGTGATGAATTTCACTAAGCCCTGTCTAAGTGATGCATTGAATCTATCAGCTGATATAATTTTCAGAACCAATTTTGATCACTTAGAAAAAAAAGTTTTAAGATTGATTACTTTTGTTCTGTTGTCTAACAAAATCCACAATACTTAAAAAAAAAGATAATAAAATACATACAAAATAAAAATTACTTACAAAAAGATAAGATAAATTTTGAAAATTTATTAAATCTTTGTATTTTAATGTTTTTTTTCTTAATCGTAATTAGCTTATTTGACTATAAGGATAAAGAAAAAAATTGATTTTCAATCTCAAATATTTCTCGACAAATGTATATAGAATTTTAATCTATAGACCTAAGAGATGTGTTAATTAAATACCAGATTTTTTTTAAATTTTATTAAATACAAAGATCAAAAGCTTTATTTTAGTTTTCATTCATCATATCATCATTAATAATAACATACCATGATTAATTTTCAATGAAAATATAAGAATCAAATTCATCGTGATCAAAATTTTGGATAATTTTCTGATAAATATTTTAAAATCACAGATTCATGGATCATTAAATTTTTTTCCATTTTTTTCAATAATAAAAAAACAATAAAACATAATTTTTTAATCATTGTTTAGATTAATTAGTTAATTATTAGATATCATGATATTTTTATATTTAATTACTTTCACAATAAAATAAGAAAAAAAACACAAACAAATTACTTATTTATTAATTGTTAGGCAGAGGCTAATTTCCGACCACTTGCTCGACGTCACGTTAAATAAGGTTTAAATAAGGTGACGCTGTCTTAGAAATAGAGTTTTGTAATAATTTTTTCTTAAAAAAATTTTTTTAAATAAAAATTTTAAAAAAAGTATGAGCCAATATTACACCGTAATCACTTCGACACATAACATTGAACTTGCCAGGCTGTTAGAGTTTGGTATTATCATCGTTTTGCCTATTGAATACTGTTCGGAAGTGTTCTTATACTGAACTGTTTTTCTTACAAGTTTCAAATTATTATTTTTGTACAAATTAGAATTTGCATTTTTTTGTGATGTTAATTTCGTGTTCAAAGTCTACCTTATTTAGTAGCCATTACAGGTCGTTCACATATTCGCTCTGGCTCTCAACTTTGAAGAGTTCTTCATATATATCATTGGTGTATTGAATAGTTACTTGAAAACTTCATATATATCATTGAAAACTTCATATATATCATTGGTGTATTGAATAATTACTTGAAAGTTGTCTAGCATTCTCCCGAAGAACTAAATTAATTCTTTGAATTGAATCTAAAATAAACTGGAAGGAACTAAAATAATTTTTTTTGAAGCACCGCGGGTTCCCATTTTTACCGATAACAACTGGTTTTATTTGGTCGCCTGACATGCTAGGAAAGAAAAGAATTTATAATCTTTTTGAATTGTAATATTGTGTCCTGGTGTATCTTTGTATTCATATGTATGTGTTAAAGTAGCTCGGTACAAAATTGCAATTTTATCGGTGTCGAAAAAATCACTTGAAATGTTGACTTTGATTAAATCTTTGAGTGAATTCCTTTATTTTTTGGCGGCTTCTTTGTATAAAAGGCTTGATTCTCCGATGAATGTATTAAATATTTAAATTAAATGAAAGTTTTGTTGAGATTTTTATTTTAAAAATTGAAAAAAATTATTTTAATAATTCTAAACAAAAAATTTAGTGGATTTTCTACTTGATATTTGAATTAATTAGAGAATAAGGAGTCTGAAAAAATGAAACTTGGGTCATTGCTGAAGCAACAGCGGTTTGAAGGAATTTAATTCAAAAATGACTTAAAATACCCGGTCCAAAATTGCCGTACCATCGAATGTTTTGGGTGGCCAACTTGTAAAATGGCGCCAACTTTCAAAAAATTGGCGTCAAATTTGAAAAAAAATTTTTGTCAAATAAATGGAACTAAATTAAAATATTTTTCGTCTAATCTTCTAATAATATAAGCTATGTATGGAGTCTACCATCAAGCAATCTAATCAAATATTGCAATTTCAATATTTTATAATAAAAGAATCTAATAGTTATTTTCGAACCAAAGGAGAACGAACTCACCACCTTTGGATTAGATGTTCATCATGCTTTCCAGTACCCTACTGAGTCTTACATTAGACAACTTGAAAATTAAATTAAATTAATTTAAATGAAAAGATTGAGCAAAACATTAGTTAACATAATTTACAATTTGAAAAATGATTCAGGAAATTTTGAAGCAACAAATATTAACGTAATTGCTAGATTTTAACGACAGGTCGTAATATCTGGGTATTCAGAATTAACGACAGGGTCTTACAACATTAAAAAGATTATATAACGACGTTAAATTCGAGCAAATACGTTAATCTAACAATCTTTTTCTTTATAACTAAATAAATTGTAAAATGGAATCAAAAAAATACAATCAAATTAATTAAATTAAGTTTGATATGATGATAAGTTTAGAGTTTAGGTAAAAAGTTTATTTATATTTATTTTTCGAGATGCATTTGGCTGTTAAAAGAATGAGATTGTCACTCCATTGACTTTTTAGTTTTCAAAATACGTTAACTTCATTGATTCGAAATCAAAAAGGTAGAGCCTTCTTTTTAATTCCATTTTAGAATTAACTTTTTGGCTCTGAACCTGAAAATAAATAATATTAGTAGGGTTGTATGGCATAAGAAATCTTTTTATTTTCATCTGAAGTCCTTCCAAGCTACTTTTATTTTTAGCGAAACGAATATTAAGTCCTGCGCCACTCAATTGTTCCTTAATACGGAAAATAGTATCGTCTAACGTTTTTTTATGTAGTAGACTTCTCCAGGCCATTTCTTCAACAACTATTTGCTCGATTTGAGCCCGAGCAGCGTCGTCATATTTCAATATGTCCTTTTCCACGTATTGGTTTCCTGTCCAGAATTGATACGGGCCATAAGATTGAGCCAATAGAATATTTTTATTCATATTAAAGTAATTGTATTCAATAAGTTTTTAAATTGTTCATTAATGTCATTTTTCTAGTGTCTACAAGTCTTCTTTTTTTTCCCTACTATTAACTGGCATTGGCCTGGATACACTTGCCAGGATTGTTGAGTTCTTTCCGATTAGATTCTCGTTGGTTTCATCAGCAGGGTTATGTTGTCATGGAGACAGCTAGCTAATGATGTTTTTCATAGTGTTCGTTTGGATACAATTTCTTTGAAATGGTCATTATTTGTCACGATTTGAAGTGGTCATTTTTTTCTAGCATATTTTCCTTTTTCAAGATATTCAAGGGGGAAGGGTACCCTAACCCTAACCCTTACCCTAAATTTGGACCTAATTAAATTATTTGGACCTATTTAAATTTAGATATTTCAAACGCAAGCAATTTTTATCAAACATCCAAATCAACCAATCATGCAAACAATCGTATAATCCATTTGATAAATTTTCCTTCAAATTACTTAACAACCAAAATGCTTCCAAGTAAAATTGAATTAAATTTATATATTTTTTAATAATTTTTACTACTCATTAAATCAAAATCTTTAAATTCTCAGAATGAGTGTTAGAAAACATAAGTCCGAAGCCGATATACAGAACGCCAATTTAAACAAAATTTTGGTCTAAAATTTCTTTTAACTCTTTAAAAGAATAAGTTTTAGTTTGTTTGAAGTAGTGGATGCTAATGGCAATTATCAAATTATATTTAAGGCCGTAACGTAAGTGTTACCTCAAAAACAAAACTTAGAGGAACGTCTCATCATCAAATGATAATGATGGATACAGATAGGACAATAATTGAAAATATGCGACAGAATTGGGCGCCAAATAATGGAGATGAATTTGAGGAAATTATTCGAATGATACATCAAATGTTAAAGTAATCAAATCAACTTGTTCAGTCATTTCACTCTGATTTAGAAATATTAATTCGTCAAAACGTACCAGATATTGAATGTTCCCTTGTGAATTACCCGCTTTGTGCCAAAAACACATATGTACCCATTAACGTAAGACGTCATAGGCTAATCAATGAATGAGCTTTGAATAAAAGATATGAGCGAGTTTCAATGATCAAGATGGCTCACCGGATGATGGAGTTGTAGCCTTTGCTCGAGAAAGACAACAGAGGTTTCTTTAACATTGTTCTGCAAACAGACAATTACTTTATGCAAGGAATTGATACGAGGGTTCCGAATTGAGACCCACTTTGTTTTCCTTTGATGTTTCCGAATGGTGAAACCGTTTACAATGACAGATATCGACACAATCAAGCTGTGTTAACTGCCAAATCAAGAGTGACTCTTACAGAATTTTTTTTAGTTTTGAATACACGCTAGCAACAAAAACCAAGTTCAATTTTGCGCATGAGCATATTATCGCAATAATATGTTGTTTGCGCATGAAGATCGAAAAAAATAATCTAAACAACGCCTATACAACTTGAAATCGAGACAATCGTTATTCGAAGATTTTATCGGAGAGCACAAAATTGGGGTTGTGGAAGCTTTTATGCCTGGAAGGAATACCAAAAACGTGCCGGCTTCATGATAATATGTTGTTGTGGATGCATGCCAATGACTAGATGCCTACGCCTGATGCAATCGATGACATTATTTGTTGCGAATTGTCCGATCCTGAAATTGACAGAGAATTATTGAATTGGTCAAATCCAAAATGGTTCTTGGACCATTTTTGGACAATCGTTATGTGATACGGCACAATCCTTATTTGTTGAAAAAATTTCAGTGTCATATTAATGCAGAGTTTTGCGGTAGTTTTGGTTCCATGGAATTTATATATAAATAAGTTTGCAAAAGCAATGATAGAGTAAAGTTCAGCCAAATGCATTATATAGTCATGAGATCAGAGGAATCAATCGAGAAGAACTTAAAAATATTCAAAATCAAAATGCAAAAGTTATATATATCAAGGACAGACTGTATTTGAACATGAAATATGGGATTATGATGCGCAGCTCAATCGACCCATCAACAACCAAAGTTAAATGCGTCTGCACATTTAATTGGTGGTGGACAAACAATGCAATCAAAACTTTGTGGAGATGGAAATAAATAAAAAAATCGAACTTATATTTCTCTTAAACTTGTTTAAAGTCACAAGTTAAGTGTAGGCTAAGACTTAAATTTTTTTGACTGAGGCTTAAAACTTTAATTTTTAATCAAGTTTAATGAATTATCCTAAGGGGATAGAGAAAAATATTCAAAATATTCATAAATTTTTTCAGACTAAAATTTAGTTGACTAAAAATTAGTCAACTTTATTCTAGTTTTATATATAAATACTATTAATTCTACAATCCCACAATTGTAGAAAAAAATTCTACAATTTTAAAAATCTTCAATTCTATAGTTTGAACTTTTGTTCAACGGTATTAAAACCTAGAAAAAATATTATGACTTTAATTAATTGAAACGATATATCTTTAGTATTAATTACTCTCTTTAGTTAAAATGAACAAGGGGAATGCCAAGATTAAATTTTATAAAAAAGAGATCAAGCTAAAAAATAGAGATAATGCAATGTCAATCGATTTTATATGCCGATAAGACAAAAATAGTGCTTAAAAATTAAGCTTATTCCAGAAGAAATTCGAAATCATTCGAAGAATAAAAGTTTACTTTTACGCTAACTCTTTGTTTCAAATCAGGAGTCAAGGTTTATTCAAAAAAAATTAATTAATTTTATAATATGGGTTTGATGGTATTAGTTCCATATAGAATAAACTAAAATTTCTGCATTGTTTCAAGAGTAGTGCTCAAGAATTTTCGGTAACATATGATTTGATTTTATAAAAATAGATACTTCAATGGATAAATTGAATTTTTTTGCTGTTTTTTTTAATTTATAATATAACAAGTTCTTTTTTAGATTTCTTTTGCTAAAAGTTATATTGAAAAATGTTTAATAGAAAAAGAATCTTGCCGTTTAAAAACAGAACTAGCTTGTTAAATAATTGAAAGCTCGTTGATAAAATTTTGATAATTTCAGCTGTTTAGATTTATAACTTTCATTCAGATTCCAACGATACAAATAAAAGAAATTATGGTCCAACTAAAACTAAAATTGAAATATTCCGAAAAAAACAATCCCATCGAATCTTCTTTTAATAGTTTTATCCTGACTAAATATTGTACCAAAAAGCAATTAGATAAAAGAGATATAAAGAATTATAAAAATATTTTAATTCAATTCAAGTATATCATTACAGCAAGTGCCCTTGAAGGAAGTGTCTAGTAAAAATTAGCAAATTTTATTACAATCAATTTTGTTTTTGATAATATATTAATTAAGGTAAAATTTTTCAATAATAGTGATGTTTTTGGAATTGATGAAGACTCTTTCCAAACTTAGTTAAAACTCCCAGGATTTTAAAAATCTTTTGAAAATATCTATTAGAAAAACATTTTTTTTAACCAAAAGAGTCTATTTTATATAGCTTTATGCTTTTTAGATTGAAAAATGAACGTTAATTAGAAAGAATGTAATTTTGTAATAATTGTTTTAATTTTAATGAAAAAGATTACTTTGACACAGAGATGGTCAAAAGCCAAAGTTAAAAAATTGACTTTAAATTTTTTTATAAAATTTAGATCAAAAACTTTTTTATCTTTTTTTAAAGCCCAAATTTTGGATTCTTATTTAGTAGCGCACCACAATAGCTACCTTGAAGGAGCAAAAAATTCTTGTTTTCGTAGACTTATTCTATATTTCAATTAAATTTTTTTAACTAGCTTTTTTAAGCAGTCTAACCAGACAGATCCTAATTTATCATATTGTAATAAAAACAAAGCATATTTTCAAAAATTTTATTTTCATTTTTTATAAATAATAAAGACCGCTTTCTAAAAAATAAAAAAAAAATAATAAATAAATTCAGAAAACTAAAATTTCATTTTAAAGTTATTTAGAAACAAAAATCTTTTTCTTATAAATAATCTAATATTGTCTTAATTAAATAGAATTAACTGCTTAGGATTATTAAAAATTAAACATCCTAAAATTTATAAAAATAAAATATAAATAATTAAATTAAAAGACAAGTTCAAAATCGAAGGCCTTTTTTGATTAAAAATTCTTTACATTAATGTTTCAGTGTTTAATTTTTAAGACAATTATCAGATTAATTTTAAATAGTAGTCAAGATTTTAAATAATTTTTTTTTATATAACAAATGCTTGCTTTCAAAAGTGTTTTAAAATTTGAAAATATTTAAAATAAATTTTAAATAGCTCGGAAACTAAAATTCATCTAGCCTAAAGATAGTCTAAATACAATTTAAATGGCCCAGTTTTACTATTGCCATAAACTTTGACTGAATAAGTCCATCTATCTATTTGCTTTTGCTCAACATAAGCGTGGATATTGTCCGAGTTTGTTGCATAACTTTTTAGTGTTCCGATTCCGAAATCTCGTGTTTTAACTAAAATTTCTATTATTTCAAAATATAATCATTTAAAATATAATCATACCCATAAAAGATGAATAGTCTTTAGAAGACTCAATTTTTTGGACATCTAAATTTTTGGGATTGAACACCGAACAAGTAAGCTCATAATCTTAATTTTTTTTATTTTAATTAAAAAATTTCTATACTATTTAAAAATTACCTTTATCAATATTTTGATTTGACTTATCAGATTTATCAACTAAAGAATGTTTTAATTAAATTTCTAAAAAATTTAATTTTTTTTTACTTGATAGATTTAGTTTGACATCTGAATCATTGCTTGGTATAAAAATATCATTGGAAAGATTATCTATTACTTGGTTTAACTTTGATTTGATTGTATTTATTTGTGGATTGCTGGTGGCATTTGACAAAATACGAAGTGTGTACACCACAAATGGTCTCGGGTTAAAGAGAATTTTAAATGAATCATTTATTTTAGGTTGAATGTCTAGCTTTAGCACTTCTTGATTATCTTTTCGGAAAATTTCCACCTGATTATCGTTTGATGAAGTTACTTCGATAGAGGCATTCAATGTATTTTCATTTTGTTTGTTCAATCTGTGGCCTAATTCTTCTGTAAACTTATTTTTTTGAACTTCTATCGAAAAGTCAGTCAATGAATTGTATTCAAAAAAAGCCAAATGTCTATTCCTTGGTTTGTAGGAAGGTTTAAATTCTATAGTTTCGTTAGTTGATGAATCGCAAATAAAGAACATTATTGGATTTGAATGTTCTACTTGAAGTAGAACATTTATGGGCTGGTTGACATCATTAAGTTTTTTGTATATTTCACTCTTGGCTAAATTTATAAGTTTTTCATAATCTTGCAGGGTCTTCTCTGGGAAACTTTCTTTGACAGAATTATTTTCTGACTCATCTTTGAATTCAAAAATAAAATTAAAACTTTTTTTAACATTAAAATAAATTTTTCTGTATAAATGTTTGATAATAAGTCGTTGTTTAAAGAGATCAATGATTTTCTTAATTAAATTTTGAATTATATAGATTTATTAATTAAATAAATGGCGATTTTACTATTGCGACCTAATGGGAAATTTTTTTTAATCGGTAAATATCCCTTTAGTACCATAAAAATTAAAAAAAATATTTTTAAGTTTGAAGGCTGTTTCAAAAGATTTTAAATTGTTTATGTACTTATGGTTCATTGAAGTAAAGTAAATAAAAATGACATTATCTTAATTAATTTTAACTAATTATTGAAACTTTTTTATATTTTTTTAGATTCATTAAAACTTAAAAATTCTAATGAATTTTTACGGTTACTGTTACTTTTTTTCCAGAATAAAACAGCAACATTGACAATTTTAAACTGGCAACGTTTCTTCTTTAAAATTACCGGTCTTTGCAAAATTTTGTATTTTTGTATTTTGCAGAACAAAATTGGTTAAATATTTTAAGATTTTGTTCTAAAATTTAATGGAACTTCAGACATAAATATTTTTTTGATCTATTTTCAATTAAATAAAATATTTTCTGAATAAAGTAATATATCATGTATAGAAAAAATTGATCTCTTTATTTAGGTTAGTTATTTTTTGATTCAATTAATTTTTTTTTAAGACTCTGGAACAATTTTACCAAGCTTTTAAATGAAATTTTCAATTTAATTTTTCGAAATTTCATTTTCATACCTTTTGGAAATTTAGATGTCGATTCATTAAATTTTTCAAACCAAAATTAGAACTTTAGATTTATTACTGAGATCCTTGAAATATTAGGTAAATCAAAACTTAAACGAAAATTTATTTGAAATATTTTTCATAAAATTTTTTTAAATATGCAAAAATTTGGATTGTTAATATTAAATAAATTCTCAATTTTACATTAATTTTGTACCAAAAAGTCGATAGAATCCTTAGAATATCATTACAGTCGAATTTCTTTTATCCGTAAAATTCAGCATTCGTACGAATTTTCTCGGTATTATATCCAATCAACGCAAACGTCAACTCCAATTAATGTATCAATTCCAAATATTACCCAACAAGATCCACAATTACCAAAAAGAAGAGGTCGTCCGCCAGATAGTCCAAATACAAAAGCTTTGAAAGAAAAAGCCAAAAAATCAAAAAGAAGAACTTAATTTGTATACTTTTAAAATAGAAGATTTTAGCTTTCTATCATTTTAATTTTTTTAATATCCAAATTTTTAATTTCAATTTTTTTCCAATCTTTTCCTCAAATTTTTACTTTAAAATCTTTATATTAGCCCCGCACTTAAAAACTAGAAAATGTATTTTTAATAAAAAAAAAAAAATCTTTGCAAGGGTATACGGTAAATTTATTTGAAAATAAAATAAAAAAAATAAATGAGGTTGTGTTTAGGCCATGAATAAAAAAAGAATTAAAGATTGAACAGAAGAAAAAATTCGCTTGTTTACTGAGACGAATCCAAACTGAAATAAAATTGTCTTTTTTTTAATTTCTTTTAATTTTATTCATAAATTTATATTACTTTAATAAAATAACTTTCAAAAATAAATTTTATTTCGAAAAAAATTATGAGGAAAGATGTACGATTAGGTAATGAAATTAACTTTTATATTTAAATTAAATTCATTGATTGCTTTATTTTAAACTTTATTTGGAAAAATGAAATGTCACTAATGTTGAGACAAATATTTTGTAAAAAAGTAAATTAATGGCTTTTAATTTCGGCACTGTAGTTTTAAAATTTAAATTTTTTTACTCTTTTAACCGTAAAAATTGTCTAAAACTCAAAATTACGGATTAAAGCTTATTCGTAAAATTAAGCATTTTGTAAAGAGTTTCGACTGTAAAATGATGATTCTGAGGAAATGAGCGATTTTTAACTAACTAAGTGTCCCAATAATTTAATAATTTTAATTTTGAACAAAAAAATTAAAAAAAATTATAAAGCTGATAAAAATAAGAAATTTTCATTCAAATGCTTGACAAACTAATTCATGTTCTAAGTTCTTGCAAAAAATTATTCTAATAAAAATAAAAAGTGACCATTTAAAGACTTTAAAATAACAGAATTAATAATATTTTTGTGATTTTAGTTACTTTTTGAAGCTTGCAAAATATAGCTTGAAGTAGAACTTGGCTCGAAAGAAATTTCGTAAATGTTCTCGGAATTTTTTTTAACCTCAATTGGTATGAGCTCTAAATTGTCGCGTTTAACAATCTTAAAATCGTATTCATCGGTGATTTTAACTAAATAAAAATGAAATAAAAATAAAAAATATAAAAAAAAGAGTCTAAATTACTTTCAAGCTGAGCTCTGTACTTTTGGGGCAAGCGTTTCCTTTCGCTTTTGTTCAATATTCCCACATTAAAATCAACAACTCGATGATAGCAAAACATTAAGAATGACACTTTGTCTTTTCGTTTAACCTTAAACGGAACCCTGTGTCCCGACTCGGTGGTCACACTAAACCTGAGCTCTTCTTCCGTGTCTATTCTGAGCAAAGCTCTTATCTTGGGACCTTTTTTGAGACCTCGCGTCTGTCCTGGTATGTGAACCACCGCTGTCAAATTAGTCAACTCATTTTCGTACACACTGTTCGCTGTTTCCACTTGACTCTCTTTTGCATTGCTGAAAAAATCCCTGTGAATGGGGTCCCTTCCAATTGACTCAAACAAATGTGGACATTTTTTTGCGGCACACGAATTTTCGGTGTTGGTTGGCACAGACTTGGTGTTGAGTGAATCGGATGAGATAGAATGCTTTGAGCTGGAGCCAGGCTTTTTGTCATAAATGTCCACCAATTTTTTGACGCCTTTTTCCTCACTTGGGAAAAAATGATCCACCGAGTGCTCTCTGGACTGCTTTTTGGGCAAGTCAATGTCGAACTTCTGCAAATTCTCATCCACCGAATAGATTTCATTGGGCTCGAGCAAATTCTCCAACATCTTGGGTATTTCGTATTTGCTGATCAGCTTTTTGATGTTTTTCTCCTCCTGCTTGAACTCCTTTGTGGTCGGACTCGACGGACTCAGGGTCCGGTCCGACGAAGAGCTGAATCTTTTGGTGCTGGTGGACGAAGTGTCGGACAAGTGGACACCTGGATCGGGCTTGGAGTCATCGATTAGAGTGGTGACTATTTTTTTGATGTTGGGCTCGTATTTGGACACGAGGTCTTTGACGCCCGGATCGTTCACGGCCGGCTCGGCATCTTCGCTCTTCTCGTACAAAAGTTTTGACTGCTCTTCGAATTTGCGGAAAGAGTCGCTGAGTTTTTTCTCCCTGGTTTTGGTGTCGGGCTTGGGAATTTTGGACTCGAACCGTGACTTGTGCTCGGAGGCCCTGGCCGAGTCCGATTGGGAGTTTTGGCGCGATTTTTGGTTAAAAATTTTGGACAATTTTCTTACCTTGGAACTGGCCAAATCACTGGGCTCACTTTCTTTCTGGTCCAAAAAAACCTCGTCATTGTGGTCGGCCGGTTCGCTTCTTGGCGACGAGTGGCTCGATTTGGACAGGCGATTTTGGTGCTCCTCGGACCCACTCGATCTAAAGCTTGATCTGGACCTATTGCCCAGTGAATCGCTGCTGTCTTTTCTGTCAAACAATTGAACTATGTTTTGGGACAGCTTTCGAATTGGCTTTGAGTCGAGCGAATCGCTGGTCATCTCTCTGGTGGTGGATTCGCGACTCGAGTTTCTCTCGTATTTGTTCAGCAAACTTTTGACACCTTTGTCCAAAGAGTCAGTGGACATTTGGTGGTGAGTCAAGTCTTCTCTTTTGCTAAATTCTAAATTTTTTGACACTTTTTCCACTTTTGTCCTTGGCTCCAAGTTCAAATGGGTCAGACTGGGCCTGCGACTTGAACAGCCATCACTTTCGGAACTTTTGGAATTTTCTCTACTGTAAATTTCAAACTTTGACTTTGGTAATTTGCCAACGCCACACTTTGAGCCATTCGCATCACTCTGACAATCTTTGGCCTCAAATTTAGCCTTGATCTGGTCCAAGGACTTGGACTCTGGCGCGCCAAAATCAGCAGCTCTGTGTTGGTCCGATCTGACCGGCAATGGTACGAGTTCACTCTCGACCAGAGCTTCATGTTCAAGTGGTGATTTGAATGTGATGACAAAATTTTCCTCAATTTCGGCCAACGAGTCCTCGTCGTCCTGTTTGGTCCGCGTCTCTTCTGTCGTCACCCTTGATCCCATTGCTCTGCTAAACGATGCCAGTTCATGGTAAGAAACACTTTCGTCCGGCTTAAATTGTTCTCCTGTTTGAAACTGGTCCAAATCGACTGGTTCCAATAGAATGGCGCCACTTTGTTCCACTGGCCCATTTTGGTTGAGTTTGCCTGGCTGAAGCTTGTAATATTCGACAATGTTTTCGTACGAACTGAATGAAGGCGGTGCCGAAGACAAGTCCTTGTCACTGCCGCTCTCGGTGCCGAGTACATAAAGCTTGTGGTCGTCAATTTGAGTTGGTTTTTTTTTGTGCGTGGCCGCATGCAACGACTCGTCTTGTTGGACCAAAATTGGATTGAGTCGTTCAGCTAGCTGGGCCAGATTGTTCTTCAAATTGGACAATTTTCCGTCACGGCCTCGCTTCTGAGTGTAGGAAAATTCCTGTGTGCTTTTTTCGTTCTCTATTGTTTCCACAATTGTGTCCTCTTGGGTCTCGGTGATAAGAACTGTTTTTTGTGTGGTAGTGGTTCTGAGCGAATCCGAGCCGCACTCGTCTGTTCTCTTGCACTTTTCTTTGGTTTCACTTTGGGTTTTTTTAAGCTGAACATTTTCCATTTTGACATTTTTTTTGTCATCAGGCTCAGGCGTATTGTGCTGACTTCTGTCCTCAATCACATGCTCATACTCGTACTGGATGGATTCCTCGGGCTTGAATTTTTCGCTTAACTTGTCGTCTGCCAACACCACTTTGCCACCCACACCACCAGGCTCCATTTTTTGCCTCAGCGCAATTTTTTCCTTGCTCTTGGGCTTATTTTTTCCCCACTCATTAGTGGTTATTTTCAGCTCGTTGTCCAGAGAAGACTTGGTAGCATGTGAAGTGGAGTTGTTTTCGGAGCCAATCGGTTTGGGTATTTTGCTGACCAGCGCACTTTTGGGCTCGATCACACAATTTTCTTCAATGATGACAGTTTTTTCCAGATTCATTTTTTTCTGCTTTTCTCTGGTAATCTTGGTCACCGAGCTCTCATTGCCCACATTAACTTCGCCCTCGCTCTCAGTCTCACTCAGAGTCAGACTGCGAACCACATCGCCCAAGGTCTCGCACGAATCAAACGACCTGTCATTGCAGTCCACTTTGAAGTGCTTTGACTTGGACGACTCTTTGCGCTTTGTGCCAAGCGCCACAGATGATGACTTTTGCGATGAGCTCGAGTAGGTCTCGGTCTCTTCTTTGATGTCTTCCAAATTGCTGATCCGGCGCATGAAGCCCCCAGGTCCAGTCCTGGCCATGTCTTGCTTTTCAGCCAGAGCCATCAACTCCGGATCGAAGTCCTCGGCAAAATTGTCACCCAGGTCAATGGCAGTGTCATTAAATTGATTGGTGGCCACACTCTCCGCCACTTGTTGACTATTCCAGCTTTCTGGCAAAGGAATTCTCTTCAAACGGTACTTGTACCTTCCTCTAGCCTTGTTTGGGTTAGATGAGTCAATCAGGTCGGAATTGTCGTCTAGCCTGAGCAGCAAATGGCTTGTTCCGTCCGGCAGTCTTTCCACATTTTCTATATAGGTCTCTCCTCTGTACACCAAGCTGTCGGACTCTTCTTCCGATGTGTCAGTAATCGGGCTCAGTGATCGCTTGTTTTGACTTTGATTTGCTGATTCCATTATTTTGTTCAATGAGTTGTTTATCTGTTGATTCCAATTGCTTAATTCATATTCTATATTGGAGTCGTTTAGCTGTTGGTCAGTGATTAGCTGCCTGGAGTCCGCTGCAGTATGGCACAATTTCACTTCCGATTTGTCGCTGGATTCAGCAATGTCTATTTTGAATGGACTTTCGGTCAAGTGATATTTGTTAAAGGTAAGCGAAAATTCGTATGTTCCTAAAATGATTTTAAGGTTAAAGAAATTTAAAAGAAAAGCAAAGTATCTAGTTTTGTTTTGTCTCGTTTTGTTTGGAGTTAATTTGAAATAAATTGCCTAAATAAATTAAAAATGAGGTAATTTTTTTCGTAATTTTGACGAGCAATTTTTAAAATATTTTAATTGAAATTTTTTTTTCACTTTGGGCACTCGAGTAAAATAGATAACTATAGAGCAATATTTGGCATGAATACGGTCCATTGACCGGCTTTCCATGCACTAGCCAGATAATGCCCAAATTAGAAAAATATCTTTGGTTTTATTTAAGCTTTAATAATTTGTTATTTAACTAATAAAATGAAATAAAAATATGGAATCCTTTAAAAATTTTTAATTTATTTTAGCAATTTCAGATTTTTGTGGAAAGTTAATAAAAAAAAAGCGCATTCGCATTGAATCAATTTTAAAATTGCTCAATAGATCTATAAGTTTTGATGCTTTTTTTGATGACTAGTCCATTGGCCTCATTGTCTCTCTAATTAATCTTTTTTAACAAAAAGTCGATCATATTCAACTTAGCTAATTCAATTGACCTAAATTATGGGAAAATTTTATCTAAGGCTTTCCATTTTTGGTCAATCACGTCCAACGTTTTAAAGTCGAACGTCAAACATTCTCTAAACAAAGCTAAGACTTGAATTTTTCTCTTTATTCCCATAAAATGTATTCAAATAGCTCTAAATAGACCTCAACAAAGCCTAGCGAAGCCTCTTAAATTTGGCTAATTAGTGCGAGATTCTATGCCATCTGAAAACTCTGAAATTGATGGCAGCTAAAACCTGTCAATTGGCATTTTTTCGACCCAGTTTTGTTGGCCAAAGAAGCTCTCTAAATTTTGGTCAAATTTTTTTTTCGTTTTGTGACGTAATTGAAAAACCTATCGAGTTATTATTTAAGTAATTTAAACATGTCAAATATTTAAAGGAAAAAAATCCAGACTTTGAGCAAATTAAAATTTTTTTTAGTTTAGAGTTTGATGCTCGCTGAACTAAGCTAATTTTGGTAAATTTTTTAATGGTACATTGAAAGTGTTGTACAATAACGAGCAAAATTGTTATCAATTCAAATTAATAATAAATGGATTCTCATTAATAAATTTTTCAATCAAAAGGCTTTTTATTTGAGTTGGTTAAATGGTCATAACTCATTCACTGGACCATTTACTCTCACAAAAAAAGCTCATGAGAAATTATCCAATATTTTTACATACTGAATCCAAAATTATTATGTCTATAACTTCCATTTTCGCTAAATTTTTTGTATCCTAAATCTAATTTTCAAACTAGTAGAAAACAAAATTTTGTTAAAGCAACAGAAAAAAATTAGGCAATTTGAAGTTAATGATCAATTTTTGATTCTCAAAATGATTAAATAAAGCTTAAACTATTAAATAAATTGTAATTTTGATGCATTTTTTGATTTAACATACTTTTTTAAATCTTAAGGTAAAATCTGCAAATGTCTGTAAAAAATTAAAATAGTATCATTTCGATCATGTGCACTCTGCAATCAGCACTTTGATATTGCAGAGTTTATCTTTTTATTTAGCAAAAAATGTTCAATCCAAAAATGTATCTTTGCATTTATTTTATTAAAAAATAACAATTTATTTCACATTTTAAACTTGGTTTGATCTTTTTGATCATAAACTTCAAATTTCCAAAAAATATGTATATTTTTTTAAAAGTGAATTTATTTACCTTGTATCTCCGGTATGAAACTAACCAAATACTTTCTATCATCCAACTCATTTATCTCAGGTAAAATGTCATTAAATTTGGGATCTTATAATTAAATGTAAAAGCCTTTTTGTTTTAACAATATCTAAATGAATACCTTTTATGTTTACTCGAATGAAGCCCTCGCCAGCCTGAGTTGCATCAATGTTAAAAGAAAACGCTTGATTAATAGTTGCATTCTTTTTTAAATTTTCTATTTTCACTCTGTTCGGATCGGAGACAAAAATTACAATCGGTTCCGTGTGAACTTTAATACCTTTTCTTGTAACAAAAATCTCATGCGGGCCGATTATCTGCGGGGTGTACCAGACTTGCAAGAATCCCTGCCGAATCCGCCTTTTTCTAAGCAACAATTTTTTTTCATAAGGGTCTAAAATTTTATTGATTCAAAAATAAATAAAACAAAAAAAAATTAAATCCACCTCTTATTAAAACATCAATTTCTAATTCTTTGTTGCGAATGATAAAAGTTGTTTCCTCATTCAAAACACTGTCCCTAATGCCGCTTGATTCGATGCAGCTCGGACTTTTGTTCGAATGGATAAGAGCGTAGAATGGACTCCCTAGAACTGGTCCATGGTAGTCACTGATGTAAATTTTAAAAAAACCAGTTGTTCTTGGCACAAACGTGGCCAAGTTGTCGGCCGAATAACGAACATCTACTCTTTCTCCCAACGGGTCTAAAATAAATTAGTTTTTTTTTTTTTTAAATTTGAATTTAAAAAAAAAAGAAAAATTCTAACCGTAAACATCTACTTCTAAATTTGGCTCTTTTAATGTGATAACATAAGGCTTTTCCACAATATTCTCAGTAGTGTAGTTGTCCATTTGGAAAAGACTTTCATATTCAGGTTTTGTCAATACGAAAATGTGCGCTTCGAAGTCTCTGCCTTCGATTAATCCAGCAATTTTATGGGTACCTAAAATTCAAAGTTCTCATTTTTTGCACATAGGCAATTAGGGGTAAAAAATATTTGATAACAAATTTGAGCATTTATTACTCAAATATTTTGTTGACAAATATCTATTACAAATTGGCAACTCACCCTCGAGTTTAGGTATAATGGCAACTGACCCATTTTCATGCTCGTCTTCAGTTAATTTGAAGCTTACTGGCTCGTTTAATGGATCTTGAAAAAAAAATTAATTATTTTGATAAAAAAATTTACTTAATTTTAAAATACCATAAACGCACAATCCTTGTAAATTTTTGTTTTGAATTACAAAATGAAATGGTGCGTTTTTTTTGGCACATATTATAGAACCATGGGCTATGTTTGGCTGAGTGGTCAGCGAAATTGTAGTGCTTGTTGAATCAATTTGGCTACGTGAATTTGAATTGGACGCGTTTAGCTCGTTCGACGACTGCGAGTTAAACATGGACATGTTGTTGAGTGAAGTCTTGAATGTGGTAAATGGAGAGAAAAGGGTCGACAGGCTATTAGACACTTGACTTTCTCCGTTTACATAAACATAAAATGGGCTATCATCCACCAAATCATTGTCTATATACAAATAGATTTTGTGCATACCTTCCGTTCTGGACACAAACTCAACCACCAAATCTTTATTTTTGTTGAAAAAAATACAACTTCTTACGGTAAAGTGATGCATATCTAAAAAATAAGATTAAATTTTTTTTTTTAATTAAATAAAATTTAATCACCGTAAACAATGACATTAAATTGATTTAACTTGAATTCTTTATCAAAATTTTTTGCCAAAATTATCAGCCTTGTTAGATCATAGACTCCTGATGATCTTGTTAAAAAATTAGTTAAAATTTATTGCTGCCAAAAATAAATTTTTTCAGTAATACCTCATTATTTCTCTGAATGGTTCGTGAACAATAAGTTTGTATGGACTTGACGCAATCATTTTATGAGAAGTCCTATCGAAAAAATTTATAAAATAGACTCCTGTCAGCCTCGGCCTAAACTTGATTGCTAAATAATCAGACAAATATTTGCATTCGTATCTCTCCAGTACTTTTTCACTAGGGTCTTTAATTTGAATGCAGATGTCGTTCACTTTGTAATCTGCAGCGTCAAAGACCAACTGTACGGACTCTTCTTTACTATACAATTTGTATCCGTAAACCGATCTCTGAGTACTAAAATGAACAACGTTTATTTTTGAGAGTGTCCGAACTTGGGAAGAGCTATTGGTTTGAATTATTCTTTGAATTTTGTGTATCCCTGTGTTAATTGGAATGAATTCTACTCGCCAACGACCATCATCAAGCTGAATTTTGGTATGTTTTAAATGCAAGTTGGTGTCATCTATTTATCAAAAATTTTAAATGTCTAAAAGAGTTTACTTTTTGAATGTTATTTTAAAATTCAAATAAAATTGGGAACAAATATGAAAGAAATTCTTTAACATCACTCAAATATTTCCAAATGAGTAATTGATTATTTTTTTTATTGAACTAAAATTTGACATAATATTTGGCCAAATGCTAATTCAAGAAACAAATATGACTTTTAAAAAATTTTATCATTGAGATGTTTACAAAAAAAATTATTAGTTTAAGCATATGTATTTTTATTAAATTAATCAAATCTCTTTAATTTTAAAAAAATATATTTTCTTTCTGTGATTAAATTTTTATTTTAGCTATTTGTATTTCTAAGTATTTAAATCTTGGAAATTCGTTTCAATTTATTCTATTTTTTTGTTATGAATTTTAGAAATTTTAGATATTCAATTAAATAAAAAAATGAAATGAATATTTTGAATTTTTTTCAAAAAAAAGATAGCTTTAAATTAGTTCTAGTTTAGTATTAGTAAAATCGATTTTCTAAAGACAATTTTTTTTTTCAATGAATAAGTTTTGTTTTTCTTTTAAATTTACTCCGAAGTTAATCGAAAATTTTTAAACTTCGTGGTCTAAAAAAGAAAAATCGTCGAAATCTAAAATCAAAACTCTTAACCAGTGCATTAGTTTAAAATATTAATTGAATTCCTTAAATAATTTCTAGTTAGGTCAAGAAAATTATTTGAAAATTGATTCAAGCGTGGTTATGTTTGAGAATCAAGATCTTAAGCCCATATTTAAGTAAGAATATCAGAACATTTGAAAATTTTTAGTTAAGAATTTAATTTTTTCCTACTTCATAACAATCTGATTAACTTCTTAGTCTTTATTTTGGAAGAGTTAAAATTTTCAATAATCTATCAGTTCTATTAAGATTCTTCGAAATTTCCCTTCTTTCATAATTTGTAATTATAATATAATTTGATTATTTTTCTCAAACAAATGATTAAATAAAGATTTAGACCTTTGTCTCGGTATTTCAACATTAATGGAAAAAACTGGAATATTTGATGGAAAAAAATTAGAAAATTTAATTATTCAAGCTGTTTGATTATAAAAAACATTTAATTTTTAAAAAAAAAAAAAAATTTGTTTTCTTTACAAATTCTTTCAGGCTAATTTTCGAAATGAAATTAAAAATTTATCTAATGACTATCCTAAATACAAATCAAGTGTAAGTTAAATCAGGATCAAGTAATTTAAAATAATTTTAAAAAAATTCTGTCTTTACTTACTAAATAATATGCAAAATTAAATATTGAAATATTATTAAAGTAAAATAAGTTTACCTGTAATCAAAAATTGAGCATCACAATACTGGGGACCATGAATATCGTAAATAAACCACATTTTTTCACTACATTGTATATTCTCTATGGGGCCACCCTCAATTACCGATATGTCTTCATTTGATATTTCATTTAGATTTTCCTCTGACTTTGTAATTGCATACTCCGGTAAAACAACAAATGGTGAGTCTTAGTATTTTATTTTACTGTTTTTGAAAGAAAAAATCTTTTTTAAAATACCTTTTATAGAAATACCATTAAAAACAATTTGGATATCATGTTTGGTGTTCCGTTCACTTAAAAACCCAATTTCGAATCGACGTTTTTCTCTTTTAAGCAGTTGTGCTTTTAAAGTATCAAAGCCATCTTTTATGATAACTTCTAAATTTCCCTCTCCAGCTCCACATGTGTCCACAATAAACGTATTCAATTCACCAAAGTTGATTTTATCGGGCATTATGGCATATATCTTTGAAACATCGAAAATGTCAAGTTTTATGGGCCGGTCTTAAATTAAAACCAAAATTTTTGGGTATGATTTTCAAATCTTAATTTACCAGAATTTATTAGCTGATTGCCAAAATAAATTTCGACAAAGTGTCTCTCTATACTTTTGGGCATAAAAAAAATTTGATAAAAATCCTTTTCCAATAAGACCAATTTGCATTCTTGCTGGTCACTTGGGTCTATTGTAGACTTGATGTACACTTTTAAATTGCTGACAAATTTCCTCAAAATTTTAACTTTGAATAAAATGTAGCTTTTTTTTATATTTTTTCTTAATTTATTTTACTTTTAAAAGAAGATTCTGTATTCATTTGAAAAGGCACTAGTGGAAATGGAATTACTAAAAAATCTAATGCCTTGGCGTTTATTCTAAACATGTTTCCATTCAAAATATTATCGGATTTGTCTGCGTATTCTAGCTCAATTTTGCACATGGATTCCACCTCGGGTACAAAGCTTACCTCGAACCAAAATGATTCTGCATCTTTCTGAATGTTTTTTACCAATGGCCGAATTTTTCTGTCATCTTGTTCAATGAAAGCATAAAGATTACCTTCTGGTAGATCCGAACATTGAACTGTAAAAATATTAAATTTTTTTTCAAATAAAATTATTATTAAAATGGCTCGTACCAGTAAATAAATAATTTTTGCCAACCACGGCAGTACCATTTAATCTAACTGATATTTTGGAGGAATCGTAGATTGAGAATTCAAATGAGTTGTACAAGTCGCGTTTTTTTTTACTGGTAAAAATTCTTATTTCATGGGTTCCAATGCAATCAGGCAAAAACTCAAGCGATAAATGACCCTCCAGCTGTTTATCAAGTATGTCACAGCTAGACGAGTTACCATTCGGATCTGATCAAATGAAAATTTTTAAATTAAATCTTAAATTTTTTTAGTAAATATTACTCAAAATTAAAATTTCTTGTATATTCACATTTTCGTTGCGGATTACGAACTCGATCGGTTTTCCAAGGTAGCCTTTTTGTGAACCAAATATTTTGATGTCAAATGGACCGATTACTTTTAGGAAAAAAAAGATGAAAAATTTTTAAGAATGAAAAATGTTTCTTTTCTACCTGGAATGAAGTTCATGTTACAATTTACTATTAAGTTGGTATGATAAAAATAAATTTCTCTCAAAGAATCATGATCTAAAGTAGAAGATAATATTTATGACTGATCCATTTTGAGATAAAATTTCACTGAAAAATTGTTCAAATAAGCTAATGGCTATTAGAAACACGTTCCAATTATTTGAGACTTTTTGGTCCAATTTAGTCAATAATAAATGCTCATATCACTTTAGATGATTAATTTAATTTTGTTTATTTTTATTTAAATATTTTCTTCCTTTTTATTAATATAATACTTTTTGACAAATGTTTATTTTGTTTTAAGAACATTAAATTCCCAAAAATTAAATATGTCCGCACAGATTTATCTCACAGATATATTGTTTGCTTTTTAACTAAAATTAAAATTGACGTACTCTAAAGATACCTTGTTAGTGAATGGAAAAGAAGTAATTCTTTAAGATTTTTGAAACTGAGCTTATTTTAAATTGAAAAAAAACTAGATAATTTCAATTCAAAAATTTAGAAGGCTGTATGACACCAAAAATTAAAAATTAAAAACCATCTGAATTTTAATTGAATAAAAAATGTAAACAAATCGTCCAGCTTAAATACTTTATGGTTCTAAACTCATGACAAACAAATTTTGAATTTATCCTTGGATAAATTACAAATTTTGCATGTGAATCAAAGGGTTAATTTTTTTTTAAATTCAATCAAATCGCTTGATTAAATGAGGGAGTTAATAGAAAATCAATTGACAATACCTTGAAGATTTGAGGACCGAGAATAATAGGTCGCTTAAATTGATGCTTGCCAGTTTGTGAGAATTGCTAAAATTAAAGTCGCTAACTGCAAGCATTTAATTTTGGCATACACTCTTTCACCTAGTTTAACTATCTATCTTAACAATTTTAAGCTTAGGCTTTTAATTAAAATTTACTCCACTTTGTTATCTATACTTAACTCTAGCCTTCGATTTTTAATTTTAAACTGGAGGTGAAAAAATATTTTGTGATTTTTACCAAGTTCGATTTTTTTTGCGATTGAATAAACTAAATCTTAAAGTCTATTGTACTTTGGCATTGACATTTTTTTTTTTATTTTAGGAATATATCTAAAATCTGGATTTAAGATAAAAGATTCACATTTTCAATTAAAAAAAATATTTATTAATTGTTTTAAAAACTAGGATATTTATTTTAAAAAAATATTGTTGTTTGAGCGTTTTCGAAGGGCAGCTGAGCGTAAAAGATCTTCGAAAATTTAATTCAAAAAATTAGATTAATTCTTTGCTTATTTTTAAACGAGGTCTTCTTTGTCTTGAGGTTTTTAGGAATCAAAAAGAGTATCTATCTGTAATCGATCAAAATTGTTCTTTGCATTTTAAATTTTAGCCTATTTAGAAGCACAAGCTCATCATCTTTAAAAAAGATTTCACGCTTTGATTTAACCACATGTTAAATTTTTTTTTAAATATCCATTTAATTGAATCGGCCAAATAATTTTTTGGAGTCATAAATACACCTAATCAACCTAGTGATTTTGAAATTATTATTTTCGAGTTCTATACAATGAGTTTAATCATCACTCTTAATTAAACAGTGTAAAAAACATAAATGGTCAGTTTATTTTAAATTTTTGTAAACATAAATAATATTTCTATGCAAATAAACAATTAAAAAAGTCAGTCTAAAATTAGTTAATCAGTATTTAAATGGAAATAACACAGTTGAAAAACTCATTCCTGTTTGCAAATAGATATGATTATTGAGTTATTAATTAATATTTCTCTATCAATTCAAAAACAATGATGTTTTAGTTCTCACTAAAGCAGTAATGTATCTTTATATTGAAGTAGCAGGTTATATTTTAAACATTGTAAATGGGTTCTCATTTATTGAAAAAAGTAAAAGTGAGAAAGATAAAAAGAAGCTTGAATGTTGAGTTTTAAATTAAGTTTTAAGCCGTATTTTATTTGAGGAAATTTTGATTTTAATTTTGTTAACTTTTTATTGGAAAAATAAAAGCTGTTATGACATTCCTAAACTTGTCACATGTCACAAAAATATTTTACAATTCAAAAATAAGTTTGTTTTTAGTTTAAAGATATTTTTCTGTAATGGTCCGTTTTATTCTGTTGGTTTTATGAGCTTTTATTTAGATTTTAAATTATTAATCCTAAATTAAGATATTAATAATTAAAAATCCTATAAAAAACTACAATTAAAAGAGCTTCGAATAAATATATCGAATACTTGACTTCATTGTGTATTCAGATGCTACCTTACTATTTCTCTTTTTTTTTTTTAATTTTTCTTTATTTTTTGCAATAGAAATAAGGCTTATTTTTATTATATAAAATAATTTAATAATAAAGTAAAGCAAAGAAGTATTTAAAATGAAATGAGTTACCGGTAAAAGTTTAACTAATTTTATCTTTAATCTGTAGGAGCTTTGACCCCTTAAAGATAAACTGATAGATAAAAAACTTAAACCATTTCAATAAATACTTGGAAAATAAATTGAATGCTGACAATTTAATAAGATTAATTGACGGTTTAATTATTGAACCGGCATTAACATTATTCAAAAATTAAATGAAAATACTTAAACTATTCAAAAAATCGTTATTTATAAGCCAAATTACGCTAGAAAAACAATAAAATAAAATTTAGTCAATTGAAATATATTAAAAATATTTAAAACATTTTTACTTAACTAAAATTTCAATAATTGAATAAGAAGAAACTTCTGGGGAAAAAACTTATTAAAATTTTTAGGATCTAAATTAAGTTTTAATTTATTTTTTTTAAAGGTAATTTTCATTTAATCTATTTTCTGGATGAAAATCTATGATTATTCTACACGAAAAGAAAAATTGGCCTTAATTGTTTTAGAAAAATATTTTATCTTTTTTTTGCTTGATGACCTTTTTTACCAAAAAAAATAATGATTAATTTGCTAAAAAATTGATTAAATAAGTAGTTTTAGATTCACATAAAATTTAAATAAACAATTAAAATTGTGCTTTTGCGAAATTCTAAATTAAACAAAATAGTTTAAATATTGATCTTAGAGACATAAAATACTGTTAAAAATTTTATTACCATACTTTTGTCTTTGCGTGTTGATCAGTTGAAATCAAAACCACATTCCATTGATAATTTATTAAGCCTTAAACGAAAATTTTCATTTAGATTTGAAATTTGTCTTTTTTTTTATTTAGAAAATTGATTCTCTTAAATTTTTATTCAATGCTTTAGCAGCATAATTTGACAATTTTTATTTAAATTCTTCTATATTTTATATTTCTATTTTATGTTTAAATTATTTTTTTCTAATTTATCTACAAAAATAAAAACCTAAAAGCTTTTTCAGAAATTCAATTGCAAAATAGATTTGTTTAATTGGCTTAATGTCTACCTTTTTCAAGAAAAAAAATGGTTTAGCAAATTTTGTTAATTTTTACTTATTTCAATAGTATATCAGTCAAAAACGATGAATACTATAATTTATTTTCTAGATAACTAAATTGCAAGTCATAAAAATTTTTTATTCATTTAATAAAATTTTGTTTATCTAATGTACAATTTTTAGCTATCTTAATTGCTCAAACAAAAAATTTAATTTAACATCGATTTAAAATGAAGTAAGTTTATTTTTGTTTTTTTATTCTTATTAAAAATTAATATTACTTTTTTGATATTTATTAAATTAAGAATATTTTTTGACTTTTGAACAACTCTGATCAAAATCATCAAAAAATTCAAGTTTAAAAAAGACCTTGTATACCATTTGAAGAAAAGTTGGCTTTAAACTCTGAAATATTTTTTATTTATGTGTCAAACAATTTTTAAAAAGATTTATTTACACTAATAATTAGACAGCATTTAATAAGCTAAAATGTTAAAACATGCCTTTCGCTTATTTTATTTTATTTAGATTCAGTAATTTTTAAGATATTTGAATTAATTATTTTTATAAGATTCACGAAATTCAAAACTTTAGTGCTATCTGAATTTCACATTTTTGACGCAAAATTCGTAATCTATGCCCTCGAAAATTCTCTAATTATTAGTGTAAATAAATCTTTTTAAAAATTGTTTGACGCAAAAATAAAAAAATATTTGTAAGTTTAAAGCCGACTTTTCTTCAGATGGTTTACAAGGTCTTTTTTAAATTTGAACCTTTTGATGGTTTTGATCAGAGTTGTTCAAAAGTCAAAAAATATTCTTATATATATAATAAATATCAAGAAAGTAATATTAATTTTTAAGAATAAAAAAAAAAAATTTTTGGAACCCTGAGTGTAAAAAATATTTTTTATTGTCAATTGTACAGGAAAAGAAAAATAAAAGCCATTAATAACTCTTTTTTAATTATGGTTGAAATAAAAATTTTGTTATCCTATATTTACTTATTTTCACTAAATTTCACAAATTTGTAAGCAGTTTGAATAAACTTATTAATTTAATTTTATTGAGTGTTGATTGATTAAATGTTTTTAATTTTGATTATTTTTAATAATTTACATTTAATATAAAGATAAATATATTTTTAATCAAAATATTTTTTGATCATATTTTATTAATTAAAAAAATTTGTATAAAATGTAAATGGACCGCAAGATTTTTATAGAATTAATTTTTTTTGATTTTTAAGATTGAATAAAAATTATAAAATAAAACTTTTAGAATTAAAAAAAAAATTAGATAAATTAATTTTAAAATTATTTCAGAAATTCGTTGATTAATTAATCCATAGCTTAAGCATCACACTAAAGGACAATCGATTCATTTTAGTTTTACTGTTATTCTATTAACATCTAATTTAATTTATAAAAAAAAACATCAACATTCGAACACACATATCTAGCTAATCAATTGATTTTGCATTTGTTGTTGCTGAATGGAGTACGCAGCTTCTGGATGTGATCTCAAAAATTGTTCCAACTCTTCCTCAGTATTAAATATGTGTACATTAAACGGTGATCCAGGCACATGTTGACCCGACCATTTTACATTTACTTGATAATCACCAGCCTCAGTAGGATCAAATTTACAATAAATAGTTCTGTCTTTTTGGCTTTCTCTCTGCATCTCGACTCGAAAGGCGCCTTTAAAATAAAAAAAAATAATTTCTAATAAATCTCCTTTATTTTCAAATACCTTTAGGGCCACGTATTCTAACAGTCAATTGTCCAGCACCAGCACCTTTAGTCTCACAAACAAATTTTGATTTAAATTTATTCAGAACTCCGTAGCAAATACCGGGTCCGAATACCTTAACTTTATTGGAATCGGGAGGTCCGGCAATCTTGATTATAAAAGGACTGCCCGGCACATGTTCATCATTGTATTTTATTTGCAGAACATGTTTACCGCTTTCTTGTGGCTTGACAAAAAGGGTAAAAGTGCCGTCCTTGTGGTCGAAAAATTCACAAAAAGCGACTTTTTGTGGTCCCATGCAGTGAGCGGTGAGCTCGCCAGGTCCAGCCCGTCTTGTATCAATCAGAGCTTTTATGTCTTGACCAATGACTCCCATCTTGATGCCCTCTCCGCTCACAATCACCTTGGACGGATCAGAGTTCATGCCCACATTTACCTTGTACGGCGAGTCGCCAATTTGACGCTCGTTCCATTTAATACTCAACAAATAGGCGCCTGGTATCTGCGCAATGTAGCTACATCTGTAAACATTGTGGCCTATTTGCTGCAAGCGAACATCTATGTCGCAACGAGTGCCCGTGAAGCGAATTTCGGGCAAGCCGTGCAAATCACCAGCACGTGAGCCATCAATCACAAAATCAGTCTCTTGGTTGATTTTAGCTTCATGAATGCCGTAGCCAGTGACCTCAACTCGGTTCAAATCGCTCAATTGGGCTGTTCGAGCTGTTAATGGAGTATTGGGCAATGCTTGATTGTCCCATAATAGGTGAATCTTGTACTCGCCCTCGTACAGAGCCGAAAAGTTCAAAGTGTACAAAGCACCCTGGTTGGTAAGCTTGAGCGGAAGTTTGGTATTTCCGGGTGCAAAAATTGAGCAGGTGAGGGTGCCTGGACCGGCCTCGGTCGTGTCAAAGTTAATGGCTTTTTCCTCGTATTGTTTTAAATTCAGGCAATTGTTGTGGTCCAAAATCGATTGCCAGCCTCCCACAATTTTGACCTTTTCTGGATTTAGCACATAGGAAACAAACGGACTTCCATTTATTTCCTTTCCATTCCATTTAATAAAAATCTTAAATTTGCCTACTTCAACTGGAGTATATTTTACCATGTAGGAGCCGTCTAATTGACGCTCAATTACATTTTTGGTAAAATGCTGCGGACCTTCAATGTTTACCTCAAGATTTCCTTTAAGTCCTTGAGAATCGACAAAAAAATATGCCGGCTTGTCTTCTATGCCATGAAGTAGACCGTCTCCGTGTGCATTTGGCAACACTGCATCTGTGCAATTCAAATACAACGGAGTGCCGATTAAATTTTGACCATCAATCAGCATGGAAACTCTGTACGAACCATATTCTTTAGGGGTAAAAATTATTTGTTTGAGACCTTGGCCTTCGATGTTCACTGGCACGTCCAGGCCGGTCGGTGAGGTTACTTTAACATCAAAGTTCACACTGCCAGCTTTGGTCAAATCAACCTCGATTAGGTTGGTTGCCTCGATGTTTAGTTCACTAGGCAAATTGGTAATTTCGACCGACTGAGGATCGAAAACTTTGAGGAAAAAGGGGCTGCCAGAAATGGGCTGATTTGAATAAAGAACGTCGACCCGGTGAGACCCAATTGAATATGGTGTGAACTCGCATGTGTAGTCTCCATTTGATTGTTGAATTAGCTTTAATGGAATGTTTTCTCCCTTGGGACCTGTAATTGTGGCTCTCAGCGATCCACCGCCAGCATTTCCGGTCAGTATTTCAAATGAAGAGGGCGAATTTACTGCCGCTGAGTTCAGACCTTTGCCTTGGGCTATCACCAAATTTGTGTCTATTATTTTGATGGCAAACGGGCTATCTATAAATAAAATAATTGATTGAAATTTAATCTATTTTTTAAAGAAGTCATCTAATTTTGAGCGCTTTTAGTTGCCATTACCAACATTGAGCTTCTTTTTTTTACAAGTTCTATACAGTATATTTTAATCAAGAAATTTTGAAGTGATAATTAAAGATTCTACATGGATATTCCCCCTTTAAATTTTCCCACTCCAAATTTTCCCCCTTATTAATTTTCCCTCTTAATTGATTTCCCCTATAAAAAAATTCTTCTTTTATAATTAATCAAATAAATTATCATTTTTAAACATTTTTGAGTAATTAAATTGAAAAAAAAGCGAAAAATAATAAAATGATCTAATTAAAAATCACTTTATAGTTTTAGGATTACGCTAAAAAAAAGTTAAAAAAAGCGACATATTTATCTTCAATAATTCCTGATAAACACCTTTGTGCTAATTCAATTAATTAATATTTACTCGTAAAAATTTTAAAAACTCGTAAAAATTTAAGTAAATTCGATAATTTCATTTTTTATAGTTTATATTTATTTTAAAATTCAAATTTGAAATTTGAAATTTTTTGTTTACAAATTTAACTTTTAACATTTTAAAAATTTAAGAATATAATCAAATAATATATTTATTTGTCTGTTTTTTCAAAAATCAAATTAAATATTGTGACCAGTAAAATTTTTTCTAAAGAAGATTTAAAAAAATAATATTGTTCATAGAATTAAATTTTTAAAAAGGGGAATTTCTGTAAAGGGGAAAAATTTACGGGGGAAAAAAAAAAGGGGGAAACTTTACGGGGGAATTTTTACGGGGGGAAAATTTAGAGGGGGAAAATTCATAAAATACCATAATTAAAGGGTTCTGTGAAGTTAAGTATTAAAGGACAGAACAAAATGAAATAAAATTAAATAACTTTTTTTCTAATAGTTTAAAATTAATTCTGTGGATGCAGAATGGTGCAGCATTCAAAGTTACATCAATTGTAAGTCTGCTAATGATGTGCAATATCTCTGCAAAATGCACTACGCTCTATTATATTGAAATTTAATTTCTGCTAAACTCTGAAAATTTAGCAGACTTTGATATTTGATGCAACTTTGAATGATGCACCATTTTGCATTCACAGAATTAATTTTAAACTATTAGAAAAAAAGTTAATTAATTTTTATACATTTTTTTCTGTTCTTTTTATCATTTTGTACTGAATTTCACAAAACCTAAATAAAGATTTAATGGCAATGGAATAATACAAATTTCATTTAATTTTTTTTTAAATTTTATATTGTAACTAATTTTCAGAACCAAAAAAGTTGATTTTAGATTATAAAATTTAAAATTGAAAAAAATTATTATCACAAATTCCTTTTGGCGATTAGTAAAGAAAATATCCAAAAAATATCCGAGAACAAAATGAGCAAAAATAAAAATCATTTTTCAATTCAGGACTTAATATGTCACTGTCATTTTGTTTAATGACGAAAGACAGAATATTAATTGATTTGGCAACATATAAAATTTTCCCTTATTTATAGCTTGACCAGGCATTTTAAAAAAAATTATAAGTCAAACAACTGTCTTTAAAATTTTTTCACACACTAAAACCTATCGGTCTTTTTAGAATCAAAAAAAAAATTAATTTTAATTAGGAGATCATTTTCAAACCAAAAAGCAAACCTGTATTAAAATTAAAGTTTAAATAGAAAATTTGAAACTTTAATTTTCCAAAACAAATTTTTTTAATTAGAGACAAATTTTTTTAATTGTGTCAGCTGATTTGTTAATTTATCATATCAATCCATTTTCGGCAATAACTAATCCTCAGATTTGGGTTATTTTTGTTCTTAATATTTTTCTTATATTAAATTTAATTTATGTTTTTAAGACAAAAAAAGTTGTTTGCAAAATTCTTTTACATTTTTTAATTTTTATATCTTAGAAAGACATTATGAACAAAAATAAAACTAAAATAAACGGTTCAAAAAATGAAAAATCACAGCCACTTTTTCCTAAAAGCTTAAATTGAATTTGTAAATTTTTTTAATTTATTTGCAATATTAAAAATATAATCGAAGCTACTGAGGCTTCGGTGGAATGTCCGTGCATATTTTTTAGGCTTTTAGAAGAAGCAAAATTTAGATTGTACATTAAATGTAATGCCTGATAAAATTGACAGAATCACTTTTAAGATTTTAAAAAAAGTTCTAAAGATTTTCCATTTTTTCCTAAATTCAAAAATGATATGTCTAAAAAAAAACATCAGAAAATTTTATATTTTCGAACTTAAAAAATATATTTTTTATCAATGTTCCCATGAACAATTCAACTGAGCTTTTTTTCTCTAGAACTCTTGGACTTTTTGGCCTTATGATTTTTTACTCATATAAAATCTCAAAATTAAATTACTGGTGTAATAAAAAGAATAATTTTATTATTTTGCTAATTACTTTTGACCGGAATGCTGTTGAAACTAATATTAGCATAGTGAATCACGGCCTCTTGTGGCATAAAGTGTACCTCGAACTTGCTATTGCCAATAGGTTTTACTTGATTCGGAATGTATTGACCATTGCAGCTGATCCCAATCTCCAAACTGCCCTCTCCTGCTTGGCTTGCATCTACACAAAACACATTTGATTTGAACACCAAACCATCGTTAATATTATACACCTGAACTCGTTTTGGATCAAAAGTTTTTATTTTTACAGGCGTACCCTTGACTATATTGTCATGATATGATGCTGTCAAGTTGTATGAACCTAATTCATACGCGATCCATTCCACGCGGCACTCATCCTGGTTTATTTTTTGGATTTTGGGCACGTACTCTTGACCAGAAGGTGATTTAATTTTAACTGCTAAATCACTTGTATCATAGACTCCACTCAAATTGAACCAAGCTTGTTCCCCAACTATCTGAGACTCTTCAATTTGAGTTGACAAACGAGCGCTGTTAAAGTCGCGGACAAATATTCGCTTGGGACACTCAGGCACAGGCTCATCATTAAACCTCACATCAATTATATACGTATCCTGTTTTGTGGGTAAAAACGACACAGTATATTGACCAGGTCTAATTTGCTTTACTTGGTTTTTGATGAGGCCATCGTTAATGGCTATTTCTAGCTGGCCTTCGCCAGCGTTTCCGGCATCGATGTTGAACTCGCAAGGCTTGTTCACCTCGGTACCTTTTACTTCGCTGACCACTATTTTTGAGGCATCATAGACCTTTATTTCAAAAGGACTTCCGTTTATGGGAACACCATCATAAGTCACTTCCAAGCGATGATTGCCGATTTCAACTGGTTGAAATGTAATTTTCAGAGTGTTGTAGGGCGTTATTGAGCGACTAATCGGAACTTGAGATCCCGATGGAGATGTAAGCTTCAGGGTGATGTCGTTGTTGTTCAGATCACTGGAATTGATTTCAATTACATTTGTTTTGTAGACAGAATAGGGCTGGTTTATGCTGGGTATTGACAAGCGGCTTAGATCAACAATGTTGCAAAAAAATGGACTGCCTGGTACGTCATTATTGTTGAATTTTACACTAATCTCGTGCTTGCCAGGTTCCCGCGGTGTAAAACATGGAATGAATCTCAAGTTTCCTTGGTTTGAAAATGTGCACGGAATGCGGCCGTTTTCGACTGCAATTTCAAGTTGACCCGTTCCGGCCTGCGATGCATCAACTAGGAAAAAAATTAAATTTAAATAAGTGAAAAAAAAATTTTTTTTTTTTGAATAAAATTTATTAATTTTTCCCCATTTTTTACCTTCAAATTTTACAAGTTGATCTACAAATCCTGAAAATGATGGAATCATTTTTATTTTGCTCGGATCGAACACATTGCATTTAAAAGGACTTCCTTTAACTAGTTGATTAGCAAAATATATATCAATATAATATTCGCCTAAAATGGATAAAAAAAAGCTTATATTTTATTGTCTAAAATTTAATTAATCCTTGATTAACCTATTTCGGTTGGTGTGTATTCAATGCGGCTTAGATTTGTTTGGGTATTTATTATTTTTGGCTGTATATGGTGACCGCTAGGAGCTGAAAGGAATTTATTTAAGGTGAAATTTAAATTATTTTGTTGCTAGTTAATTTACATGTTATGGCTACTCTAATGTCATTAGGACCGCCATTTTCTTTGGTGTCTATGGTGAACGAAGTTGGCTGGTTGTTCAAAACAGATTTGCATTTGCTGAAATCTACGGTCAATTGACTGGTATCGACCACTACACTGAAATCAATTGGACTTCCTTAAAGAAATAATTTAACAAGATTTTAAGAGCTAGGGAATTTTTGTTGGGGGTTAATTGAGATGGTTACTTTCGATCAGAGGTTCTGGGGGAAGACGGGAAATGTTGTTCTTAGCAGACATAGAACTTGATGGTTCATTAACTTGATTATGGGAATAGGTAATGTAGTAGTTTTCGCTAAAGTTTTCAATGCCGCTATTCCTCATAGTCTTAGAATTTAGTCAATTTTATGATTCAAAAATCGGCTTATGTTACTCGCAAGCAAAAAAAAAAAACTCAAACTTGTGTTCGAATGATTTTGGAATACTTGAATGCGATGGTTGTATGAAATAAAGATGCATGCAAAATATTATCAATGCAGTTTTTGAATGCAGTTTTATAAATTTTAAATTTTAATTTAATTTAATTTTTTTTTTCGATTTAGACCTTATTCATTTAAAATTTTTTGGGTTCGAAATTTATTTATTGCTCACAAATTTTAATTACTTTTATTTTAAATTATTATTTTAATATAGATTCAATAAACATGTTAAAATTTAAATAAAAATATCTGATTACTAACTATGTATAAATTTTTTTAAATTTAAAGCCCTTTAAAAATAAAACTGCTTGACATTTTGATCCAACTTCCTTCATTTTTTATATTTTTGTCTTAAAATCTGGTCAAAAATTTCATTATGACTTAGACTCTACTGATGTGTAACAGAATAAATGTTTTTTTTAAATCAAAATTAAATCCACTGACAAAAATTTTTTCTATTTTTAAATTACATTTGAATAGTCAGCTAGAATTTTAGAATTAAAATATTTTAATTAAAACCAGTCTTAGTATTTTCTTAAAAATTTATCTCTGTTTACGTTTAAAGTCATTTAGAATTTAATTTAAAATTCTTAATGGCTTTCAAGCTCTAATGACTACTACTATTAAGAATTTATTTTTGATCTTCTTCCAATATTGAAGTATTTTCAATTCAAAATTTAAAATATTACCTGAACTATCCGACATGGTCGAATTAGAGTTGCTCGTGTGACCATAATATTTGATTCGCTTTTCGTAACGATAAGAGTACATTATTCGATTGAGAATCTCTTTCTCAATTTCAATATTTGTAAGTCAAAATTGCAGACTATTTCGTAAAAAAATCGCTATTTGAAAAAAAAGAAAATATTTTCTAATAAATTAGGCAAAATATTTTATTTTTCTTAATCGCTAAAATTTTAATTTGAAATGAAGGGTTTATTAATTATTTTGCTTAGCTAAAAATTTAAATTGAGCTTAAAATTTCCTTAATTAAACATGGTTTAAGAACGGTATTTTGAAATAAACAAAATTATCATTGAATGATGATCAAAATCTGAGTAACGACAAATTAAGATCTAAATTTTGCTTACTATTCAAAATAGTCTAGTTAAGCTCACCGATATTAGTTGGCCTTAATTAATTGTCACTGTTTAAATATTTTTAAAACAATAAATAAGAGAAAGCCTTGGCCATTTTATCAAAAATTTACCAACAATAAAATGTATTTTTATTTTTTTCTAGCTATTGAGTCGTATTAATTAAATTCAATTATATTATTTGTATTTAGCTACAAATGAGAATTCAAACAAAAATATAATTTGCATGGATTAACCAGTTTTATTGAGATAAAATTGAAATTTTTTTAAATTTAGATTTATTCGCACAGAATTTTGATTTATATGAGGATGATTTTTTTTGAAACTTAAGATGTATTATCGTACTAGCACTAATCGCTAGGGATTTAAAAGGACCTTAATTGTACCACTAAACTTAGAATTCTTTGTACTTAAAAGCAAGCTTTGAAGAAATTTGTGTCCAATTTTATCTCTTGATTATTTGAAAAAAAATTCTTAAACAAAATCAGTACCCAAAAAAAAGGATAAAATATCACTTTTCATCTGATTAAAAATTTTTATAAGGCTTAATTTTTAAACAGTTCTGATTTTTTTTACAATGATAATTACTGTACGCGATCAAAATAGAAAAAAATCTGGTTACATATTCTAATTTTTTATTTTAATTATTTGAAATGATTATAATTGATGTATTTACACAATTTTTTTAATTGAATATGTAATTAAAACAAAATATAGAAAACTAATTATTTAAATAGTGAATTTTAAAATGTAAATTAAAATCAAATCTGTACTTTTTCCTCGAATTTCTAATTTAAAAAAAAATTAATCTTCACAATTTTCAAAAATCGATTTTTTTAAATTAGTTAAAATTTTTAACGTTTCTTTTAGTTTTAATAAAGCTTATTAAATTTTCAAAAAAAACACTATTCAAGATTTTAATTTTAAAAAATTACGAAGCAATTTTTACCCTTTAATATTTTTATTAAATGATCATTTCTCAGAATGAAATAAAAAATTCTTAATTTTAGGGCGAATTGAAGTTTATGATCAAATTTTTTTGAAAAAAAAGTTTTTTAAGTATTTATAATTAAAAAATGAAATGCAGAGACATATCCTCATTTTCAGAACACCATATTAAAGTATTACTATATCTGTATGCATCAAAATTTAGCCAAGATTTTCAGAAATTAAAAATTGAATTTAACATTGAATGTTTACTTTGAAAATATGCTTCTGCAGTAAAATTTAAAATAAAAAAAAACTTAAAAAACCTTATATTAATCATAATTTTTGGGCATGATCATTTAAATTTGAACAACTTCACTCGAAGTGAATATTTTTTTCCCAATTTTAATATAATATTAAGTTCTAAATTAAATAACAGAGTGCTTCTAAGACGATTAAGTGCTTAATAACAAGAAATTCGACCTTTAAGCTTTAGAAATATTTTTTAATAAAAAAAATTGTCTTTTTTTCAATAATTTAGGCCAAAAACTTTAAATTTTCAGCACAGCAAAAAAAGACTAAATAACATTTTCTATGGATTATGAATAAAACCTAAGATAAAAGTTTTAAAAAATATTCAATTGATTAATAAAGGGCTTAGTTAAAGACCATTAAAAACAAGCCATACATTACAACTAATCTAATCTCTTTATCCTATTAATACCTATTTTTGTAATGTAATTGAGAGCCAGAAAGAATTGGGAGACGGGGTAGAATACTCAATATATTTAATTATCTTACCTTTAATTTGTTTGTTATTAAATAACAACATACATCTATATTGACCTGGTTCGAGCGGGTTAAAGCATAAATCATATAATCCTTTCTCGTTTGTCTCTACACATTCAATTGGGTACGATTGATTATTGCGCAAATTAATCAATTGACTATGAAATAATCCACTTCCAATTTTCGATACATCAACTTGCAAAAAAAAAATTAAAAAATATTTTATTTGATTACAAAAATACCTTTAAAGGAGATATTTTTATTTATTTGATGAGCAGAGTTTGCCTCAAGTCCTGTTATTATTGCCATACTTGAATCAAATACTTCAAATTTATGCGGACTTCCATTAACTTCTTCATTTTCGTAAAATACCCGTGTCTCCCATTCACCTTTGAGTCAAATTCAAAACATTTTCCTGGACCAATTAACAAAATTTACCTGTTTCATTTGGAATTATACTAGCAAAATACTTATAATCTTTTTCCAGCACTTGACTCTGCAGTTCTTCTCCAGAAGGAGCCTTGCTGACCACGTTCACCTTACCTCGACCAGCACCCCTGGGATCAATCTTAATTAAAATTATTTAACTTTGATTTTTTCTTCAAGCCAAATCTATTTTTTTACACAAATATCAATTGGCTGATGTATCCAAAATTCTTTTTCAGCAAAAATTAATTGAATTCGGTTTGTATCGGGCTTCACGTTGATTATAATCGGACAACCCTCTAGCATCTTGTCATCACAAACCACATTTAACTATTTAGAAAATTAAATTAATTTTTATTTTAAAATGTTGAATCTTGCTTCAAAAATGCCAGTTTCTCCAGGAACAAAGTGACATTTTAAATTTCCATGCGAAATTTTTTCTGTTCCAACAGCCGGCGAAGACTTTGGTCCTTTAACGTAAGTTTTTATATTTTTACACTGTTCTTCTATGTATTCAATTCTGAAATCAAACTTTAAATTGTTTAAATTTTTTTTTATTGAATAAAATTTTTTGATATTATAAAACTTACAGCTTTTCCCACTAACGCATCGGATACTGAATCTTCTAAAAAAATTTTTGCTTTTTCATTTATTGACATTGGCGGCTTGGTATACTTGAATTGAACAACAGTTGCCATTACAGCAATGCTCTCGACGTCTTGATCAGACAACTCTTTGGCAGTTACATAAGTTTCCATTTTAAGCTCTTTACAAGCTTCGAGACCGGCCTTGCAATTTTCTTCTTTTTTTGTCCGGTCTAAATTTGGAAATTCGGCCACAGAGACCCCCATTTTGTATGCCAATTTACAAAGCAACCAGCCATCATTCCAATCAGTCTAAATTTAAAAAGAATAATTTTTTTTAATAAATATATTTTTAAACTAACACTAAAATTGTTTATTTCCTCGTCAGGTAAGTATTGATGGATCCATTTCAGGGAGGCTTTGTAACCTGGCGAGCCATCTTTGATAAAATAAGACAAATATGTGATCGCTGATAGCTCGTCAAGTTCGGGACTGCTCATATTTTGCGGAGTAACCACCATCGGTATGCCGAATTCTTCCAAAGCCACGTTCATTGCTTTTGTACAGTTTTCTAGACTTAACAATTTTATCAGCTTTCAAATAATTATTTTATTTAAAAGCAAAAAAAACTAAATACTTGTTTTTTCTGCTCCATCCAAGCCAATCTGGAAATAGATCTGGTCTACAATAATTAATTATCCCTCTAAAATTATTTAGTTTTAATATTTTTTTATTTAAAAAAGAAAAAAAAAGTATACGCCAAAATTAAGCCATCGTTTAAATCATGGGTCAAATTGGTAAGCTGATACTGAGGTAGAATCGACTTAATCCATGCTAGGATAAGCTTTTTTGGCGGGATTTTAGTTTTGCCAATTTGGTAACGCAAAATTAAGTGCCATATTAAACCAAGTATGAGTTTTAAGTTACCACTCATCAGATCAACATTACCTGAATTTTAATTTTTTTTTTAAATGATCTCGAAGCAAAAATGGAAAAATTAAAACCTATATTGACCAATTTAATTCCGTCATCAGTTATGGCATTAAGAGCTAGAGTAATATTCTCCAAAGATTGGTGCTGATTTGTGGGATTTTTGAAGTATCTTCGTGAAATTTTTGAATTAGGCTGCTGGAGTATGTTTACTAGCTTGATTAATTTAACACCGTTGGACAGGTCGCTCTTAAGATCACTAACTTTTTCGTTCTCGTGTTTAAGCTGTTCATTAACCCAGTTAGTGAAAGTGTTTCGCTGAATTTGGATCCATTTGTCATCCAGATTTCGTATGGTTGCCAATTGTTGAAATTTATTTTTGGCATTTAGGTTTAAGCGTTCGTGAAAATAGGGCTGGTTACGGTTAAATGAATCTTCTAGTTTGTCGCCATTGATAGCGATTTTTTCCAAATTCAACATGTTCATCCTAATCCTGACTTGATAATCTTTCCGGCTTGTTGTTTGTTCAAATTTTTCAACTACGCTTGGAAAACCAAACTATTCGCATTTAACCAAGTTTATCTAATCTTGAAATTTTAATTGATTTATTTTTTAATTAGTGTAAATAATGAAAAATAAAAATAAACAATTTTTTTTATAAGGTTGAAAGACTTTGATTGCTTGGAAAACGCTTTAAGCTTATTTGAAAAATTTGACTATATTTTACTACTTTAGTAAATTTTAAGTTTCTAAGCTATTTTAAAAAAATATTGAAAAATTATTAAATTGAATGAATTGATACATTTTTTTTAGACATTTTTAAAATAAAACACTTTAAAATAAACGTAATAAACCTAAGGCCCAATATCACATAAACATTAGGTAACTAAATTTGAGTTGTTTTTAGAAAAGAATTTGAAAAAAAGAATTTAGTTTGAAGAATTTTGAGCAACAATTTTGGAATCCTTAAGATTTAAAAAGATAAAAGTTTGTTTAAATTAGACTGGGTTGTTTTAAACGTGATTTTTTTTACTGGTTGTTCTTTACAAGGTAAATGTTCTTTGGAGATTGATTAGAACTAAGATATAAATGTTAGTGAGACTTATAAGGAATTAGAAACTCACAAAGGTCATTTACGTAAAAATTTTAAATTAGATTTTAATTAAACAGAAGTATTTGAGTTGGGAAAAAATGGAAAAATTTTAATTGAAAACTTTTATTTTAGACGAAATCGGAAAAATTTTACAGGAAAAAATTAACAAAAGAGAGATAAATTTTTTAGGCCTGTGTAAAATACCTTTTATTTTTTCTTCACTGCTTTTATTCTTTGACTATCTAGTTTCATTAATTTCAAATAATAAAAGCAATTTTAATTCTTTTGTGAATCTCAAAAATGTACAAAAAAAAAGTAATATTTCTTATTCATCAAGCTGAAATTATTGAATCAAAAACAAAAATTCAAAAAGCGATCCAAAAATGCAAATTGGAGAATAAGTTTCAAAATTTCGAAACACTTTTGGATCCAAAAACAAGTTTATTATTTCTAGCTTATTCTTTCAAGTAGGCTTTTCACTCTCTCTCTCTCTCTAAGAATCATTCTAAAGCCAGCTTTTGAAAAACAAAAAGCTGATTTTGTTTTGTGCTGATGAATAAACCTCCACCTTAGTTATTACAGGTGAATTTTACTTATATGATTTAAAAAAAATGAAATAATTTAAGATAATTAAAATTCTCTAAATTTTTTTTATTTAACAAACTTTAACAAAATGTTAGTTTTCTCATATTCTAAGGCTTTGTGTCAAAAATATCTTTTTATTGAAAGTGATGGAATCAAAATAAAAAACATCTAAATAGAATTTGTTAATAAATGTTTTAAGTCTTCTGAATTCAAATAGAGCCTTTCGTGGATTTCTTATTGATGGTAACAATCAAATGTTGGTTCTGATTTTTTTTTTAAAAGAGTAAAAGAAAAAATAGATTTTTTATAGTAATTTGATCTTAAGTTCACATGTGTCACCTTGTTAAATCAATTTCTCAAATAAAATGAATAATCTTTAACTATTTGATCACCCTTCATTTATTGTTTTAATTAATACATGATTTTGGTGTAATTTTATAAACAATAATAACCAATATTTAATTTTTTTTTTTTTTAAATAAAATTAAATGTGAAACTAATTTCAAATTTAAGATAAAACTCAGTCTTAATTTAATAAACAAAAAAATAATCTTGTCTTTAATTTTTGGACTGAAATAAAATTTTAGATAATTTTGGCACCTTCTTTTTTTTCTAAATTAGTAGAGTTTGTTAAAAATGTAAATACCGCGCTTTAAATTATGAATTTTGTTTCATTGAAATTTTTTTAATGGAACAAATGAAAAACTTGTTTTACCTGAATTGTTCATAAATTAAATACCTTTTTTACCGAGTTGGAAAATTTTCTACCATTAAAAAAACTACACACAGCTCAAATAAATCATTTGAGTATATTTAGCAAAACAACTGAAGCTAATTAAGCGTGCATTTGTAATTTTGGAAAAAAAATCAAAAAGATTTAAAAGGATATTTATTTAAAATTTAAATGAAGTTAAAATATTTTGACCGTCAAAGGTGAAATTAAGATTTAATATAAAATGATGAATGCGCGCATTGGAAGCAATTAATAACAACAAATATTTATTTTTAGCTAAATTTTTCCTTATTGCGTTTATTCAAAAAAATTTATCTGTAATAAGACTCTAAAAAACAACAATTGCTTTATTCAACTAAATTTAGTTGGTAAATATTTAGAAAAATTTTTCATATAATTTTCTAAACTCTTGATAACTAATATTGTCATTTTGGTCATAATCCAAAATTTCGACCAGCCGATCTAAAATTTCATCACAAAGCTTTTTCTCCAAGTATTTGTTCAAAAAAGATACAAGTTGCCTAGCTTCATATCTAGTTATTTTTCCATCTGAGTTTTTGTCAACTTTTTTGAAAATTTCTTCCAGGCATTCCGAGTCAATTATTTTTGAAGACTTAAAAAAACAATTTTCAATTTGCGACTTATATTCGCCAAGACCCTCTTTATTCAAATCCACCAATTTTAGTACTTCAACATCTCCAACCAATTCACAAGTGGTGTCACTGGCATCGGCAGCTAAATCCAAGCCATTCGGATTTTTTATTTCCTTGGCAAATAGAGGCAATTCTTCGGGACGATACAAAGTCTTTCCGAATCGGTCTTGGTATTCCTTAGGATCGGCTTTAATCACTCCAAGATGTTTAATATGTTTTTTGACTGTAACTGATGGCCGGTCCCATTGTATTATCAAATTTCTTGGCTTTTCTAATATTTTGTTCCCATCTGAATGCTGTATGACCACTTTTCGCTTTTGCCGACCATATGGTAACCATCTTTCGATTAGGATCGATTGAGGTTTTGGCGGAGTTTCTGGTAGGCGTTCAATAACAACTTTTCTAGGAGTTGGAGGCAGTTTTTTGCCGCTTATGGTGATAACTTTTTTTTCGATCTGTTTGGGGGGTTTTGGTGGAGCTTCTCGGAGAATCAACGGTTCCGGGGTTTTGGGTCGAGATGGCTGCTGACGCATTATAATCGGTGGTGCTGGATCACATGTGCCGTCATTTTCGTACTTAATAATTATGTCTCCCGGCTCTTCAGGAGTAGGTGGCTTCAAATAGCGAACAGATAGTTCTTGAATATAATTTAAATTTTGTCTATTGTTTTTAAATATTATTTCCGGGTTAGAGTCCCTGTATATTTGATAATTTTCAAGTGGAATGTCACCATGCCAATTTTCGCACTGGCTCTTATTCATCCAAATACCACGTTCACCCAGCACTGATATTTCTTCGCTTTCTTCCATTGATATAGGTGAAGAGCAGCGCAGTAATGTAGTCTCTAGATCATTTATGTAGTTGAAACTAGAGCTTGATGTAAAACCACCTAAAGTTTGTTTTGTGATTGATTTCGCTGAACTAGTAGTCGAATCTTTGCTTGTCATATTGAAAAAATCAAAATGAATTTTCAAAAATTTTTCTTTATTTTTATAGATAAAATATATAGTTGTGAATTAATAGTTAAAATTTATTTTTATTTTTTTCTCGAAATAAATTCACTAAAAAATACACCAAACTAGCGTTCCTAGATAAACTTCCATTTAACTCAAATAAAGTGCTTGGTTATTTTTATGATTTCAATATAATTAATTTATTTACTTAAAATATTACTGAAAAGCAATCGATAATTAGTCAAAAATAAAATAAAAAGACTCTTCTCTATGAAGATATGTAGAAATATGAAGATAGTTTCAAAAGTTATTATTTATGATGATACTCTGTAAAAGCTTTTATTACACAAAAGGTTAATTAAGCTAAATTTTTCAAAGAAAATTAAAGTTACATTCCTTTTCTATAAGTAAAAAGTTTAAAAATATGTAAAATCACGCTAAATAATGTGATTGCACAGAATTTAATTCGAAATTGCTAAATTTCACATAAGTATAATTAACACTCAAAAACTGGAGGGTTTTTTTCGACCCTTTAATTTAAAATTTTTTGAACCATGTCTCGATGAAAAGCTCTTGAACTTCTTAGTAGTGCGGATGATACCAATCAGAAGTCTCTGATAATAATTATAATGATTATGTGGAAAATCATGACTATGATAATGATTTAGAAGAAAAAATGGAAACATCAAATCAATCTTATACTGAATATGACTAAGATGATGACTCAGATAATAAATAACTTGAATATGAAGAAACTAATAATGAAAAAACTTCGAAAAAAGGGACTATATGGATCAGAATGAATGACGGAGAAGAGACAAGTCTCAGAGAAAAGATAAATTTTTAATGAGAAAGTTAAGCCAACAAGCTATGCTTAGCATAAAATAATGAGACCAAATAGTCAGCATTTTGACTTGTCCATGATAAATTTATATTGAATTGTAACAATTGTCACCCGAAAGCTGTAGGTCCTAAACTTTCATTTACAAAAGGAGATACATAAGCTTAATCAGTATTTATTATGCAAGAGGTGTTTTATGCCAAAATGTTCCTCTCAAAGTCATGTAGTCAAGAATTTGATCATGTGGTCAAGCTCGATTTTTTTCGATTACGGAAGAAAGTTTATTTGTGATAAATGTAAACAATTATTGTTTACATATTCACAAAGATCAAATGTAAGTTACATTTGGTCCATATGTAGGGGAGATGGTTTTTAAATCATCCTGTAAAAATTGTTAAGAATCAGTAATACGAATTATAAAAAAAATTTTAGCAAATATTTTTTTCCTTTATTTTTATCAAATTTTTTTCATTAATAATTTTTTCTTGTAAATAGTCAATTTTTGTTTTAAATCAAAACCAAATTAATAAAAAAGCATTTATTTCTACATTCAGTATATTTTCTCAATATTTTGAGTAATTATGGAAATTTGTGCATCCTAAAAAGCGTATTATATTAAAGGGGTTATTTGGACCCCTTCAGTAGTTAACTTTTAAAAGAATTTTCTGTTATTGAGAGTTTAAATATCATTAAGAGTCATTTTTTGAAATCAATGATTTTTCTAATAATTTTTATAATAAAATCGCAGAAAAAAAAATTTAATTTTTCAAGCTTAAAATTTATTACAAACTAAGAAATTTTCAAAAATTTTAAAAATCTAAGCGATCTGAAAAACTGTTAACATAAGCTGAGAACCTTTAAAAAAAGACTATGATATTAAGTTCATAGAAAAAAGAAGACAATTATTGGAAACAAAATTTTCAAATCAAATCTTCATATTTTGAGCTTAAATTACTAAATTTTAATATTTTTTTATTTTTTTTAATCAATGTATTTAAATAAAACTGTTCAATTTTGAACGGTCAATTTGGCAGTCTACTTAACATTCTTTTTAGACTTGCAAAAAAAAATTTTCAATCGATTTTTTAAATGATTGCCAGAAAGTAAATTCAAAATCATCTCTAAACCCCATAAGATTTTTAAGAAGGATAAGTTGGATCATTTGTGTAAATTGCAACTATAAATTTGAAAATTTTTTTCAAAGATTTGTCAAAATCAGTCTTTGAAAAAAAAAAATTCAATAGAAAAATTGCCATTTATTAACTTAATTTCTTTATTTTTCTTTGACTAACTATTTTTTTTAACCAAAAATATACTATTAATCAAAAAACATTTATGTATTGTAAAAAATATTTATTAATTGAGTTGAATTTATCAGTTTAATAAACCTCGTAATGTACAGAATGTTGTTTTTAATTTTATGTACAGGTCTTTTTTCTCAAGTTTCCTACCACGCTTCTTTTCGAAACCAAAGCTCAAATCGATTTGTTTAGTTTAGTTTAGTTTATCAGTTTAGTCTTAACTGCGGAGTGCTAAAATATAATTGAAAAATTTTCCGAACAATTTTTACTATTATTAGATTTTTCAAATATTATTAAATAATTTTCAAATATTTTTCAAATCAGCAGGTGCTAGATTGTCATTTATCTTTATTGAACTTTATCATTTTTAAAAATATATTGAGTACATTAAATTGATCAAAATCAAATTTAAAATTCTTTATCACTTTGGAATTTAATCATTTTATAAATGTTTATTAGAGCATAAGTGACTCTTGGTATTTAAGAAAATTTTTAATATTGAAAAATTTTTTTAAATGTTAAACAATTTCTTTTACGCATTTTAATTTATTTTAGAAACATCTTTTTTTTTGGTGAAAAAAAAGTTAAAAAGAAATTATTCTATTTTTCTTTTTTACTTTTTACCTTTAAAATATTCTACTTAAACTTTATTTTTTTCTTAAAGTTACTGCCTCGAAACTTACTTAAACTAGTGTATTTTTACGTAAAATTACGTAAGATTATATTATCTTACATTTTCTTACATACTAGAAATGATGTAATATTATGTAAGCTTACATTTTCTGACGTAAAATTACGTAAAATGATGCAATCTTACCCATTATACAGTTTAACTTTAAACCCTGTAACTTAAAATTGTTTTTTTTTTAATTGAAATTGGAAAAATTATTTGAAACATCGCACTTTTTTTAATGTTATTTCAACATTGGATATTGGTAATTCAAACACAAAAAATTAAACCATATAGATAAATAAATTAAAAACATTTATTAAGAATTTTAAATGATTTATTCTAACCATCATAATTAGAAAACAAAATACTTTTAAATTAATCCATGTCTATAGCTTGTGACTTTTTGTATCCTTCAGGCATGAAAAAAATTATCAAACCCGAACCAAATGATGTAGCTGCATTGGCATAATATGGTAAATTTTTCCATGTAGATTTAAGCATATTTATCTGTGGTGCGATTAATGTGCTGATTGAACCAGCACAACCTAAAAACAACAAAACAGTACTTCTAATCTTTATGTCAAAAAGATTAACTGAATAGATGATTGATAAATTGTATGAAGCAGATTGCATAAAACGAGATAGTAATGATACAATGGCTTTTAAAATCAAATAATATTTAGCTTCATCGATATTTGTATCATCTTCTGGGATAAAAGTCATAACTATTGAGCCTACACCGATGGCAAGAATTGACAGATTGAAGGCTTTTTTGCGGCCAATCCAATCACCCATCATTGAAAACCATGCACCTACTAGCTCAAAGCAGGCATTCAATACAAACATTAGATATGGATTTATTTCCAATGAGCTTATAATTCCCAAACTGGTAGTTGTGTACTGTAAGTTAATAGAATTCCATACCAGAAATAAACCTATTATATAGAGTACATTGTGTTTGTTTAAAAAAATTTTTCTTAATATGCTTTCATCTAAGTCTTTTAATGGGCTATCTGTCACAGATTTTTGTTTAAGCAAAGCTATTTCACTTGGATTGTACTCAAGTTTTCTTCCATTAATTTTGGAAATTTTTTTCAAAATTTCTAAACACTTATCATACGAGTTGGTCTCATAAAGCCATCTGAAAAAAAAAGTTTAAGTTTTTAAAAAGTGAAAAAAGACAACAATGTTTTAACTATTGTTTTGAAAAATCGCGTCACTACTTTATTTTTATTTATTTATTAATTGTTGTTATTCAGTTCGGTCCAAAATTCTTTCAGAGACATAAATAAAAAAAAGCAAAAAAATTAGAAAGTAATTAAATTGGGATTGCGAAGTTCATTTCAATTCGATCTGTTCAAAATTTTAAATAATTTTTATTCCAAAAAGAGATATTTAAATGACTAGTTAAAATTTAAATCTTATATATTTAAAAAAATAAATATTACACAAATTAAAATAAAGGAAACAAAAAGATTTTCATTAAAAATATTTAAAAAATTTCATGATTTTGATAGAAATCTGTTTTAGTAAATTTCAGACTTGTACTAAAGTTACGAAAAAAAGTCTGAACAAGTCTTAGACAAGTCAAAGTCATGACTTGTTGGAAAAAATAAATAAGTATAAGTAAAGACTTTGGCCTGCAAGTTTTACATAAAAATTTTACCGATTCTGACCTGTTATGATTTCGGGCATATGAAATTTTATCCAGCTAAAAAGCAAATTTTCCAAACAAGTCATAACTTTGATTTGAATTGTGACCTTTAGACAATTCTGAAATATTTACCCAAAACTCTTTAAAACAGCCATCAAAAAAATCCTTAAAATTCTTCCAAATATTTTTGAGTAGACAGAACTCTTTCAAAGAAGAATGTTCGAATATAGTCGCATTCAATACATAAAAAATCTTAACTTCCATTAAATTAATTACTTCTCTTTTTTTAAGACTTTTTTGTTAAATTTTTTAATATCTATTTAATGTGACTTTAAATTCTCTAATAAATAAATCCTCTTATAAACTCTCAAAAAAAAGGTTTCACCGACACCAAGTTTTTTAGTGATAACTTGATAAAATTTCATCTCTTCTATTAAATTTTAATTAGTTACAGCTAAATTCGTTAATAACTAACTAACTAAATTGATACTTTAATCGATACTTGCTTTTATTTAAAAAAATTTAATAACTAAGAAATGATAAATTTGTTTTTTTAAACGAATGTACAAGAAAAGAGAAGTATTCTTTTTTTAAATTTTATTTTAAATTTTTGAAAAAAAACTTCCTACACTAAACTTCAAGTTTTGAAAAAAAAATTTTATTAAACTACTTACTTTGGAGATTCCGGAATCACAATCCAAAAAATCAATGATGAGACTGCAAAAAATAATGTGATAAAAAGTCCAACATCTCTCCAATTACGCATAAAATAAAAAGCTGCCATTATCACTATTTCGCCGATGACATAAAAAGAGATCATTATATTGGTAAATATAGTATGGTACTTTTCCAAGGTTAATTCACATGCTAAAATGTAGACTACTTGATAAATACAAAACATAAGAATACCTCGAACAAATTGATAGATACAATAGACATAAAATTTTTCGTATTTTTCTAAAAACTGAACTGAGTCCAAAATTAAAATGTGGAAAATAAACGAAAATACCAAGAGTAAAACAATGAATAGTAGAGTTGATTTACGTCTTCCGTATCTATCACTTAAAAATCCATTAAAAAAGCCGCTCAAGCATCCAAAAAAGAAAAATGATTGACTCAAGCTTATCAAATATTTTCGATCACAGACCAGCTCATAATCAGAAACAATAGTGAGTTTATAGACATTTGTTTCGAATTGGCAGACAAGTGCTGAAGAAATATTATTAATTCGGTTAGCTAAATATTGTTGCCATAAGAAGCAAGTTTCAGCTTCGGTAATATTGGTAAAAATGAAATCACCTTCTCGACATACTAAGAGAGGTTCTGCGGCAAAAAAAACTGATGCATAAAAATTTAGAGCTGAAGTTATCATTAATAGTCCAAAAATTAACAAATAAATTATTTGCGAGCGACCAAATGCTTTTATTGAATCCAGAAGAATATCCATGTTTTTTTCAATTGTTAAAGTAAAATTTGAGTGTTCGTTTATTTAAAAAGAATATTATATTAAGTAATTTAATACTTAATTTGTTTAATTAGATATACATTTTGGTATCTAAAATTTTTTAACATATTATGTTTTTTTTTTTTAAATTAGCAAATTTGAACATTTCTTTTCAATTTTCAAATGCCGATAAACATTACTTCCCAAGCATTCATCCATTATAAGATAAATCACATAACTTCTATTAAAAAAATTTTAATTAAAATTTCATAAATCGAGTTTAAACTATTAATTAAGATAAACATCTGGATTTAGACTAGATTAAAATTGGAAATAAAGTTGATATATCACCATATTCTCAAAATTTAGAATAAAACTATTCATTTTTTACTAGAGTTTTATTTAATTATTTTTAAACATATTTTTGAATATTTCAGGAATTAAGAATTGAGAATTAAACTGAGCTTTTCAATTTTAATGTCATTTTAACGCGTAAAAGTCAGAAATTATAATTTAAAAAAAAATGCCTAAATAAGATAAGGCAAAGTTTGCTTTAAATGCTACCGAATGCATCATTTCTCTTCTCTCAATTTAAATATAGTTTTTATTTGTTGGATAATTTTTAAAAGAAAAATTGATTAATTTAGATTAAATTTAAAAGGGTCCGACTGAACAACGTGCCTGGATGTCTTTTCAGCATGCTTTAAGTTTTTACTTACAATCATAAATATTCTGTTTACCATGATAGATTCTAATTATCTTGGTTATTTTTTTGTTGAAAAAAAGATTATGGTTTTGAAAAATTAATAAAATTCAATGTTAAATAATGTTTAAGTCAACCAGGCTTTTAAAAAAAATAAAATCTAAATTTATACATAAAACTTAGTATTAAGTGTGCTAATATTTTTTATTTTAGCCAATTTTTACAATAAACAATTATTAAATTAGGATTTAGTTTAAAAAATTTTCAGACTTTTCCAAACCCAAAATTTCCAATCATTAGGTACTGATGTTTGGACTCATTCGATCGAATAAGAATAAGTAACAATTTCAAGTGTAGAGTGCTTTGAAGCACTCTTCATTTAATCAAAAGACGGATGTCTCATTAGCTTCATAAATTCTTCACATAAATCCAAGTCATTGAATAGATTTTTCATTTCATTTTTGTGTTCACTATGCATATTTGGTTTTTTAAAGGTTTCAATATGAGATATTTATTTAATATTTTATTTTTTAATTTACAATTTTTCTTTGTTATAAATATCTAACATATCTATAATAAAAAAGAAAAATCTCTAAATTCATGTCTTTTAATTTGAATATAAAACCCCTCAACCAAATATTTATTTCTTCACTAACAAAAATATCAAAATTAAAATGAATAAAATGAACAAAATAAAATGATGAGATCAAACAACAACAAAATGAACAAAATGATTAAAACCAGATATTCAATAATATAAGATTCCACACAAGATTCAGTTTGTTGGATTGTATTCAGATCCTCAATACATAAAATGTTTGAATTCAGCTGAAAGATGCTCAAAATAATACTAAAAAACAAAGACAAACAATTCATGGATTCACCGAAAATTTTTCTTTAAAAATTAACAGATAGTTACCATTGGGAAAAAAGCAATAAAAGCAAAAATTATACTGAAAATACTCGGGAACTTCCTAGAGTATTACTGAAATAAAAATAATTGAAGAACAATTAAAGATATGAAAAAAATGTGTTGGAACACAAAGTATGAAGGTTCCATAACATTTGAAAAGAATAAAAATGCCGGCCATCTTAAAAAAGTCTTTTTTTGTATATCATATTTTTCTTTATTTCTATGTTAAAATAATTTTAAAAAAATGTGAAAAAAAATAAAGATACACTTAAAATTTAATTAGATTTAAATTAATAAACAAAAAATCAACTAAAAATAACAACAGTAAATTAATTTCAATATTTAAGTGTAAGTAATAGATACTAATGGATGAAAAATGGTTCAATATTTGATCAACTTTTTCACTTAATTAAATTTCATGAAAACGTTTCATAAATTTTCAATGACGAAACAAAATAATGACCATTTTTCTACTTTACCTTGGCTAACATCCAAGGCTTTTACCTGCCTCACCCGCCTCCACCTCCTCCTCCGCAATTAAATTGTGCAAATCGTGCCCAAGGATTAAAATGGTTAAATTGCTGAAAGTGTTGCTGATGGAAACCGAATTTGGGAGCATCCGGTCTATTTGGCAATTTGTTTTTTTTATTTGCTGATTTTTTCGGATTCGAAGATTTTACACATTGAGAAGGTTTTTTATATACTTTGTTATAAAAAGACGGATGTCTCATTAGCTTCATAAATTCTTCACATAAATCCAAGTCATTGAATAAGCCTATAAATTGATCAAAAGGCAACACTGAGCTTGACAAATTTTTTGCTTTATGATCAAATGTAGATATAAAGCTCATGTTTCCGTGAAAATGCCACAAATTCTCACTTTTAGCCGAACAACTATCGGTTTTCCTCAAGCTTTTCAAAATTTGTTTATTCGTTATGCGAACTAGTTTGGTATCAGGACCATAATAACTGGGATTTTTGCAATCAAAAATTATGAACAATTCTCCTTTACCAAGTATGTGTTTTAACTTGGTGTGAATTTTCTTGCTTATTTCTTTACCAGACTCGTTTTTTAGCTTTTGCAAAGAGTCATTGAATTTTTTTTGAAATTTTAAAATCTCTTTAGCTCTGTTTTTGGGCTTTTTCGGCCCAGAACCTCGTTTATAGCGAAACTCCTCTGAGCTTTGGTCATCATCTACTGCCGAAGAATCTTCTTCATCAAAACTAAGACTGAGGTAAGACTGGATTAAAAGATTAAAAAAACATAAATAAACAATAATTTTATATTTAAAAATCATTTTTGAAGAAGTGAATTTAAAATAATTTTTAATAGCAATTTATAATGAAAACAAATTAAATTGAATTTAATTTAATTATAAAAGAGAATTAAATTATAAAAAAAGACGAAAAAAATTTTCTTGTCCTGTTTCGTCATTAAAAAAATAAAAAAGAAGATTTAAACTTCTTTGGAATCAACTTATTAACAATGAATTTTTTATAAACAGCGTCGATAGTTAACATTTTTCTTTAGATACTTTGCTGTGATTAGAGCTCTGGGAACTGTGGCAAAGCAATTGGGATGACAACAGGAGCCAACATTTCTGTAGCAATTGAAATCATTATTTAGATTGAAATCACCAATACAACAACCGTTTGACATTTTTCTTTGAATCCTTTGTAATTTAATTTAATTTTTAAATTTTTTCATTCTAGTTTAAATAATATAGAATTTGTTTATAAAATGAATAACAAAATTTTTTTGATAAATATTTTTGTCTTTTAAGTTTATTTAAAAATTTGAATAAATATTTCATTTGGATGATGGAAAACAGATTTTAAAACAATTTTAGTCAATTATTTTTTTTCTTCTTCTCTCAGTTTACAAAATATTTAAAATAAAATGAACTTGAGTTTTTTTTTGTAAACATGATTATATAATTTTCAGGTATATTAGAATGTAGAATAGACAAATAAAAGATATAAGTTTTTATCATTCCTAATGATTTTTTTAATTATTTGTTTAAATTTATTACTTTTGTTATTATTATTGATTATTGATTAAAAAAGGCAGATGGGGCTTATTTGACCCTTTTGTTACTTCTTGTTATTTCTAGTCAAATTAAAAATCAAAAAAATATTATAATTAAATTTCAATATGGTAACCTGGTCTAACCAGGTGCCCTATTTTTTTTTTATTGCGTATTTCGCACCCATTTTGTTCAAAAACTTCAAAAATAGTCACCCAATTTTCCCGAAATTTTTTTTTCACCCATTTACCTCCGCGGTTAATTATGTGAGGCTCAAAAGGGTTAAACCGGTTAACCCGATTACACCTAAAATTGTACACAATTAGCCCGAAATTTAACCCTAAAAACAGAATTTTAACCCATTTAACCTATTTAGGAGGAAAACTTTTAAATTTATTAATAAATTTATTAGGCGATTCTTTAATTGATTTTTAAATAATAATTTGTTAAAAAATAAATTAATATTTTACGATTTGATTGCATTCTATAACAATTAATGATAAATTAAAAACAAAAAAGACAAAACAAAACAAGAGTGAGTTTTAAGAAGTATTTAAAAAAAAGAAAGAGTTAATCGTCACAATCATCGCATAAAAATTCTTTGTTTGTTTTTTTTTTTTAAATTCTTTTGGTAAACAACTAAAACAAACCCAATTTGAGCACCCTTCACAAGATAACCATTTTTTTAATTTGAAATAAAAACTTTGTTTTGAATAGAAAAATATTTTTTTTGAGAGTGAGAGAGAGAGAAAATGAAATTACAATTTTTTAATTATCGAAAAATAGCGTCGCTGCATTTTTATAGTCTTATTCGGTTAAATGGGTTAAATAGAATCTTATTTGGACTAATTGGCTGATTTTTTTGACTAATAGGGTTAAATCTATTTAACCTTTTAAGCCCTAAAAAAACCCGATTAGATGAAGCTCTAAGGACATTTCCTAAAATTCTAAAATAATTCTCTTAGATACTTTAGCATGTGCTGAATCTAACAAGCGAAATAGGTTAGAGCTTAAGTATTACCGAGGGTCTTAAAGCACCCTTCTCCCGAATCACTAATTCGAGGCTTTTTCACCTCATTAGGCGTAGTCGAACTTTAAGAGAAAAAAAAGCATAAAACGATTTTTTTTTTAATATTTCACACATATCATTCGATTTCTCTCCTCGAGTTCTACATATCAAGATATTTTTTTAGGTAGTAGCTTTAAAAATGAAGGAGATATAGGGGTTTTTCAAATTCGTTCACCCGATTAACCCATAACCCCTTTAGACTATGTTACCATAAAATGCTACTGTCATTTGACTGAGTAATTATATATTATATAGTTTAAACCAATATTAGATAGAAAATCTTTCAGCGTCCAATAATATCAACAAAATCAAAAAAGAATCGTTTTTTGTTGACTTCTTTTATTCCTTTTTGCTTTTTATTTTAGGTTCTTTGGATTATTTTTTTTTGTAATCTAAATTAATTAATTAAATAAGAATTTACAAGTTTTTTTTAAGAAGGTTGACTCTAAGAGCCTTTATTCTGTAGTTTTTGGCAAGGTTATTCTTCTTTTCTAAATTTTTAACAAACAAATCAGGGAGGCTTTATTTGTTTTTCAAAATTTATATTTCTATTAAATTTTAGTTGACTTGAAGAGATTTAAACGTTAAAGGATTATTATTTTTTTGTCGACTGAATTTTTTATTCTATTAAATTAAAAGAAAATCTGGATTCAAATGAAAATCTATTCATTTTTTAATCGAATAAAAAAAACACTAGATTAGTGAAGGATTGGTTCCAAAAGCAAAATGCTAAGTTATTGGATGAGTTGAAGGAAATAATTCGGATTATTTTAAATAATGTGCCACAATCCATTTTTGAAAACTTACTAGACTCAGTGCTTACCAGAATAAATGAATATTTGAAAAATAACTCGATTCAATTAGTTAATGTTTTTTTTATCTTGTATCAAAAACGATTGAAAATTTTCTTAAATATATATTTTAGTAGAAAGCTCTTTTCTTTTTCTATAATGATCTTTGATTGTTTAAATTAAGATAAAATTAAAAAAATTAATGACGTTTTCATCAAAAAATGATTTAAATTTTTCTTCTTCCAAATTATTATTTTCTTCGGAAAAATTAATATTTTTAAATGTATTTTTTTGTTTTATTTTAGAAAGAAACTGGGAATCTCTGTTATCAAATAGATCATTCTAAAGTTTGACAGATATTTTTCATATTTTTTTTTCGAAAAAATTCATCTTTTTCATTGTTCCTTGTTTTTTAATATAATCCATAGGATTTAAGATAAGTGCCTCCTCATTTATATTATTTGATTTATTAATCATTTTAAGTGAAAATTGTTGGTATTAGTGAACCTGAACATTGCGAAATATGCTAGACCTGGAGAAAAAAAAAACTTTAGCGATAGATATGTGGCATTTTTTCAAAATTAGGTTTCTTGATCTTTATGTATGGTTAATGGGTATGCATTTACAGTTGGAAATTAAAGCCTATAAACCCTTTATTGACCCTTTTAGAAATTTTTATGCTCATTTTCGGTATTGGGATCAATATTCCTCATTTTTTTTTCAAAATCGGAAGTTTATCACTGCAATCTACAGATGTGAATCCATTTACAATTCCACCTTTTAACAATCTTTTTATTCTTTTGTTCTAAAGTTCTCTCGAGTGAACTTGGAGTTAAATTAATTTTTGAAGAATAATATTCAGTAAAAAGGTTCTCAAATTAAAGGTATTGTCTCTATCAATCTTTTATTATTATTATTTATTTGTTTTTCTGTTCGAGCATACGCTCCTTCAGATAAAAAAAAAATAAAAAAAAATAAAAAAAAATAACTCGAAGAAGACCAACTTTTACTAAGTCGGCTAAACTTCAGACCCCCCTAGCCCAAAAAAATTTTTTTTTGACCCCCCCTAAAAAATCGGCTAACCCTAGGTTTTCATATATGGAGAATCTAAAAATGAGGTCCATTTCAGTCGATTAAGATAGTGTAGAAGTTTTGCATTGCGCGAACTTTATAATTAGGTAGAAGCTACATAGAGGAGTGGGATTCGTAATAAATCTAGAATCGAAGCCTCTTTGATACTCCGAAACAAGTCTTTTAGTCAATGGAACTGAATAATCAAGAGCATTACGAAGGTAATTTTCTAAGAGATTGCTTAATCTGTGGTCAATTTTACTGATATTCAATTTATTTTCTGCTTCATAGAATAATGATTCAGAGGAGGTTATGAGAGGAAGTTTTAGAATGCGTCAAACAGCAGTATTTTGAATAACTTGTAACTTTTGTAAACCTGATTCGGAGAATGAGTTAAGACATGGAAAATTATAATCCAGAATTGAGCCAATAAGTGCCTTGTAAAGACTAGCTAGTGTATTGTGGTTGAGCTTTCAATTTTTTGAAGACAAAATTTTTATTATATTGAGTCTATTCATGCATTTAATCTTTACTTCTTTAATTTGTTTATCAAAGCAAAGACTTTCATCAAAGTACAGACTAAGAAATTTATTAGTTTTAGAATAGGGAATTGTTTTGTTGAATAACTGAAGTCTAAAGGTATTATTAAATTTCTTATTTTTTGTGAAAATTGTGTAGCTACATTTATTTGGGCACATTTTCATCTTCCATTTGCATAACCATGGCTCTATTTCTTTTAAATAGTTATTTATTTCTCTTTCAATTCTTCCTGTCTTTTTAGATATGAAGAAAGTAATCAGATCATCAGCAAACAGGAGTGAGTATTTTTTGTTCGAAATATCAGCTTTGGGAACATCATTAATAAATATGCTAAAGAGTAAGGGGCTTATTAATGAGCCTGGTGGAACGCCTGCCCTAATTGGAAATGAATTTGATGTAAAGTCATTAATTTTTACCTTGAAAGATCTGTGATACAAGAATGATCGCATCCAGAGGATAAGATAGTCAGGTATTTGAGCTTTAATTAGTTTATAGAAGAGACCTTCATGCCAAACCTTATCAAATGCCTTAGAAATATCAAAAAAGAGACCGCACACCTTTTTAGATCTGCAAAAAGACTCAGATATTTTTTGAATCAAAAAGATAAGGTTGTCTGCAGTCTTCCTTAATCGTTTAAAGCCAGATTGTTCATTTGCTTATATTTTATTATAAATCAACATATGAGTAAACTATTCTTTCCAGTAATTTTCCAAAACAACTTGTAACACTTATTGGACGATAGTTATTAGGGTCGGAAGGGAGCTCTTTTTTTTTTAAATCATAGAAATTTTGGCGATCTTCCAAGCTTCAGGGAAAAAATCATGTTTTAAGCAAAGGTTAAAGAACTCTAGGACTCATATTAGGAAAGGATTCGGAAGATTTTTAAGCATTTTATTATGGATTCCATCAAAACCCATTGCCGATTGATCTTTAGCTTTGTTGATAGCTTCTTTTAGCTCGGATAGTGTAATTTCAACAAATTTAATACTCTGTTTCTTGTTAAAATAATCATTGACAAATTTATGAACTTCTCTATCAGAACTAACATTGATAAAGTCATTATTCAAACTAAATGTATCTTTAAGAATTTCACCAAAGCAGTTACCTATATCGATTTCAATCTTTTGTTTATTAAAGCTTTTAAAAGCTTCTTTGTGTAAAACATTTAATCTACATAATTTAACTGTATTAGATGATTTGTTGGATTAAGCAGAAAAGTTAAACGCCAAAAAAGACCAGTTAAAAAATTTTGAAAATTTTTTTGTTAATTGTGTAGGTTGGAATGCTCGACCGGTTGGCGAGCATTTTTTTAGTGGCGCTTATTTAATTTAGAAAAAAATGGATAGCTTTATTTAAAAAAAATAGATATTTCCAATCAGCCCATGAAAAAAAATATAAATGTTTACTAAATATAAACAACCGAAAATTAAACAATTTTTTTAGGAGATTTTTTTATTTAAAATTTAAAAGAAAACAAAACTTTTAAAGCAAATAAAAACTATGTTCGTTGATTAAACAGAGATTCTTTAAAAATATTTTACATACATTCAAAAATGATTCTTTTTTACTTTCGACGATTACAACAGCAAAATACAATGAATGAAATAATAATAACAATACCAAAAAATGGTAAAATCGTTCCTAAAATTATTGCCAATAGTTTTCCTTTTGGATTATCTTTAAAAAAAGTCAAAATTTAATATTATGATTAAAAAATTGAAAAAAATTAAAAAAAATTATAAGCTTTAATTACTAAATTTTTCACAGCGATTCCCGTAATATCCATATTTACATAAACAGTAGTAGCTTTCGCCTCCATTTGGTTGACATACCTTCAATGCAATATTTTAACAATATTTAAAAAATAAAGGTAATCTATTTATATAAAATTGTTTAAAAAAATTCATGATAAGTTAGTTCAAATAAGATCTAATTTGCTAAAGCTTGTAAATTAGAGACCAGTAAACTTAATATTTAAATCAAAAATTTTTAGATTAATATAAGAACAATTTTCTTTGTCACATTTTAATTTTGTCTCTATTTTTGTCGAGAACAGATAATATATAATTTTAAACATAAGTTTACTGGTCAATGAAAACAAAAAAGACTAAATTTCAATTACATTAGAATAACGAGTTAAAAAAAAACTTAGCCATTTTAAATTTTTGATTAAATTAATTTTTTTAGTTGTGTAATATTTTTGAAATAAATGATTTCTAATTCCGAAAACTTTAATCTACTTGATATGTAACATCTGAATAAAAGAATGTTAATTTTTTAAAAAAATAAAATTTCCTTCTTTTGATAAATCAAAATTGATGTTAAAAAATTATCAAAGAAAAACTAAATCAAACTTTTTTATTGCCAGGAATAAAATCTTTAATTTATTTTTTAAATCAATAATAAAATCCAAACATTAATTGTTTTTTTTTTGGTATATTAAAGTATGTTTTTCCCGAGAAAAAAGTGTACAAAAGAATGCTGAGTTTTTTTATTGCTTTTTTTGTTTTAATTTATCACAAAAAAATAAATTATGTTCTAATTATCAAATTAACCTAAATTTACCTGATACCTGATTTTACCAGATTTCAACGTAAATGAAAATTAGATAATGTTGCACTCTAATTAATCATATCTGATGAACAAAAGCTCAAAATATCTATACAGAACATCTTTCAATTGACTCAAGGGTCGTCTTTATCTTTTAGTAAAAAAAAGAAAATTACAGCATTGTTAAAACAAGGCGAAGAACTGCATGGGTCGGGCGAAGGCCCATAAGGATTTTTGTTATAATTGTAATTATAATTGCCATTGTAATTGTTATTGTTATTGTTATTATTGTAGGGATAATTATTTTGTAAGTTATTTTGAAAATTATTTTGATAGTTATTAAACTGCGAATTGACGCCATTGTTTCCACCCTTGTCTTAAAAAAAAAATTAACTAAAAAATTTAATATTCATTTAATTACATTGGTCGCAGTTAATTCCTGTCCAAGAAGCTTGACAAATGCAATTATAGCCGTAGAATGTTCCAGGCTGGTCAACGCATCTTCCACCGTTTTTACATGGATTATTCGAGCATCTTATCAATTGACTTTCAGCTAGCAAAAATTTTGAAGAATTTTTAGGATAAAAATTATTTAATTTATTTACCTCTTGAAAAAAAGCAGATTGCTGATAAAAAAATTATTTTGACAATAGACATCATTATTTATTCTGAAAAAAATAAAGTTAGAGATTTGTAGTAAAAAATATGTTGTTTTAAAATAAAATTGTATTTTTAGATGAAAAATCGATTAATATAGAAAAATATTTTGGTTTCAAATATGAGAAAGTCCAATTAAAATAATAATTATTTGCGTTCTTTTTTGGTTTTAGTTTTTTCGAATCGCCACGGTGAATTATAATTATTTTAAATTATGCTTGAGAACGTGATATGATGACCAAGTGTTTTGTAATTAAAATTGCCTAAAATTTTGATTTACAATTTTAAGAATCGAAAAGAATTTAGGTTAAGTTCAAAAAAGAGAACAAAAACTCAAAGCCCGCTAAGATCATATTATAAAGGTAATTTTTTTCTTAATCTAGGTCCTTTAAATCATAATTCGAAGCATAAATTATTTTACTCTTTAAATAGATAATCAACTAATATTTAATTCAGAATTTAATTTTTTAAAACGTTTCTAATTTAAAAAATTTAGCAAGTAAAATTTAATTAATTAATTTATTCAAAATAATGTTTGAAATTTTTGCCAAAATTTTTAGATTCCAACATGCATTATTCAAAACATTCTTACCTGAATTTTTATTACCTAAATATTCTTAGAAACGCAATTTTTTATTGTTTGTTTTTTTGGTTAAATTTATTAAAAGGTAATTTTTTAAGAAAATTAAATTTACTTCTAAAGTACATTTTTCAAACTTGTCCGTCTATAGTCAGTCTCATTAAGCAATTTTCCTGGTCCTTTAATTATTTAAGAGGATTAAATTTTATTTGAATAATAAATAAATGGTCTTTTAACCCAAAACTTAGTTTTTATTTAACAGAAGCGAAGCGCTAGTAAATTTGAATTTAATTTTCTATTTTGATAGTTAAAATTTTTTTTGTTAATTCAAAGCCTACTAAGTATCAGGTAAATAATTGATTGAAAAACTGGGTTTGTAAAGATAAGATTAATTTTTATTTATTTTCAATTTTAAAAATACGATCATCATAATTAGATTGGTTTTCTCTTGTACTAAAGATAAATCTTTTTAGTTTAACAAAAAATCATTATAAAAAGATACTGCATGACATGAGTATTTGGATTGATAAGCGTGTTCACATTGATTTAAATTAGTCATTTTATGCAGAGTTTTTTTTTTAATTACCATTACGTCTAGTCCAAGCCCGGACTTGGACTTTAATTTCAGTGATTTTGACTTTATCTTGGGACTATTGATTCTATGTAATTAAATTTTCAAATTCATTAATTAAGATTACTAATTTTTTACAAATTTTATTTGATGAATATATAAAAATACCTTTCTTTTCATAAATCTTTTTTTATTCACTCCTTGTGGAGCATATAGGAATTACTTTTGATTTCCAACAAAGTCGATCTTATGCATTTACCTTTGCTTCTCTCCATGTTATTCCCATTTCGATGAGATCTTTCGTAATTGTTGACTTATATGTTGGTCGTCCTACTTTGCCTCGCCGTCGAGGTGTCCATGGAAGGTCTCTTTTTGATATACGTGTTTCTTTCATTCTAAGTACATGCCCAAGGCGTCACAGTCTTTTATTCTTAATGCATTGACTTCATGGCTCTGAGTTTGTTCTTGTGAATTGGTCACCATTTGAAAATATCTCAGGCCAGTGTATTCCGCGAATCCTCCGCAGATTCCCAGTGTGGAAGGTGTCTTTAAGCTTTACTGTTAATCCCTATTGTATACTATTGTCGTATAAATCCTTTTTGTTCTTTTCTAAGTATAACATCAAGAGCGTTCCTAACATTTTCCAGAATTGTGCTGCAAAACGCCTTTCTTACTATTAGTAGCAGTATTTTTCCTCGCCAATTGTCACAAATCATTTTTTTACCTTTCTTTGGGACCTTGACTAATAGGTTTTTTGACCAGTCCTCTGGCATGATTTTTTGTCGCCATTTCTTGCTTGAAGAGGTCTTGCAATATCCCTTTTGTGGTCCTTCTATCAGCTTTCAACATTTCTGCCGTGAATCCGTCAATACCCAGAGCTTTTCAGCTCTTCAGAGCCTTTACCGAAGCTTCTATTTATATTTGGCTAGACAGATCTGGTTCAATATCAAGGTCAGTGCTAGCTGGTTCAGATTGTAAAGACTCTTTGTTTCTGGTCTATTTAGAACTTCTCTAAAGTGTTCAACCCATCTTTATTTTTGATTTCTTTCAGTTGTTAAGATACAACCTTCTTTGTATTTCACTACTGTTGTTCTTTTCTGTGAGGATCCACTAATCCCATTAGTGATCTTGTGTAGCATATTTAGGTTCTCTTTTGAGCTGGCTTCTTCTTCTTCTTCTGCTTTGCTAACATACTGGTTTTGGTCTTGGTTTAAAACCAAAAACTAAACACTTTTCTCGAATTTGATTAGCAAAGTAAAATTTTTGATCAAATTTCATGCGCTCAATCTTGCTCTAACATATTTAGATGCGCAATTAAATTTCATCGCAGATTTTTAATTTATTTAATATATCAAAGCTTTATTTTTAAAATTTTGAAAAAGGATTGTAATTTCTAAAAATGCAATGAAATTTAATTGCGCATTTAAAAATATTTGAGCAAAATTGAGCGCTTGAAATTTGATCAAAAATTTTACTTTGCTATTTGATTTTACTTTTTTTAAAAAACTTGTCAATCTAATGCCACTATCCTATTCATAAAAAACAAAGATTATATTGAGGTCTAAATTAGTAACTGATATTTCTCATCGACTGTAACTGATCTAAATATTGCTATGAAAAAAAAAATTATTTCTGATTGACCACCAAAAACAGCCTTATCTGGCTCAAAAAATTGCTTAAAACTTACACGTCAATCAAATTTTAGAAAACAGTCAGTTGATTTTTAGTTTTTTAAAGAAGAATTGTGTTTGATTTAAAGTTTAAACTGATTTAGAAAAATTATTAAGAAATGATGTCACTAATGCAAAATTAGTAATTTTATTTTATAAATAGGATAATTTACTTATAAAAATAATTTGATTAGTTAATTTAGTTAAAAAATAATAAATCACCATTTAATTGATTTTATTTAATTGTTGGTGATTATTATCCTAAAACAAAGTTTGGAAAAAAGAGGAATACCAAAAATGCATCTAAAGAATTGGCAAAAGAAAAAAATTCATCGAGCAATTAAAATATCATTTGCTCATTGTATTTAGTATGAATTAAAATAGTAGAAGTTTTACAATATTTTTCCTCAAATTTTCAAAACTAAAATAAAATAAATTTATCTTTGATAACTGCATTGGTAGTTTTTATAAAAATAAGCATTCGGCAACTTTCTTGCTAAAAAATAAAATTGGCCAGTGTTAAAAAAAATTTATTTTATTTTTCCAAAATAAAAAAACGAATAAAAAATACCAATTTTTGTAAATTTTAAGCAAAATTTAATACAAAAATAGAAGCCTTTAAAAAAATTGAATCTTTAACTTGTTTAAAAAATTACAAAACAACTAGTTTTGTGGTACTAATGAGAGATAGCTAACACCACCATTAACTCCATCAGTAACCAAGACCAAATTAAGCAATTGCTGAGGTTGCTGAGATTGATTTTGCTGAATGGATACTTGGTCACCTGTTTGTTGCAGCTGTTGATTAGTCAAAGGGAGCTTAATTCCCGATTGCGTCGAAAACGACATCCCGTTTGCTAACTTAATTACCTGATTCTGTTTGGTTGGCGTTTGAGACTGAACTTGGTTTAGAGTGTATATCACCGGTTTGTTCGAATTTGGAAAGCCATTATTCTGATTATCTAAAATTTGCACTGTCTGAGCTGATGAAGAACTACCTTGATCTCCAACTACATCCGGAATGTACGGCTGTAGCTTAATTATTGGATGAAGATTTGGCTCAGATTTTATGACTGTTTTTGCTTGTTCGTTTTGCACAGCACCATTTACAGCATTCGGCTGACCAATGCATAAAACTGTATTAAGACTTTGCTCTATTAACGATTCATTTGACATTATGTTGTAATGTTCCCGATGAAGAACTTCTACAATGTATCCGTCCAGAGCAGAACTGTTGGTTTGGCTTGTTTTTTCGTTAGAACTGACTATGTTCAAATATTTTTCAGCAGCTAAAAAAATTTTTAAATAGTTATTTATTTGTATTGAGAAAATTTATTAAGAAAAAATTTATTTACTCAAAATGTCTAAAGTTTTTAAATTGATGAATGAAAGAATTATGTTAGTCATGAGCAGTTGGGCTCTCGAGTGAAACTGTTCAAAAAGAAGATATTCGAAAATTTGTAAGTATCTTTCTTGAATTTGTTGTACCTTGAAGCGTTCGATTAGAAAAGATCTTTCGATGGAAAAAAATCTAATTGAACATAAAATGGAAAATTGTAAATTTGTAAAATTGTATTTGGCAAAGGCTCGAAAATATTTGAACAAAAGCTGACTGTAATAAGATCCTAGTCCATTATTGTCATTTTTTGATAGAATTTGTTCATTCACAAGTGATCCATTCGTCAAAACCAAGGCGTCCAATGTTTTGTTGTAACGATATGCCAATCTCATGAGCTTAAAATTTGATTTTTAAATAAAAAATAACTTTTGTATCATAAAGCAAAAAAAAATAAGGTAACTTAATTGTATCTGTCATTCCAAAATAAAAATATCCATTTGCTTCTATTTTTATCTAAAGTCATGTTTTTATATAATTTATTAGTTTACCTATTAAAATAATCCATTAAAATTATTAATTGGATCTACTTAAATTATTTACTTCAATGTTAGTTATTTAAATTTAAACCATTATACAAAGCTGTTTTTTTTAAATTTAAAAAAAAATATGAAATAAATATTTTTGGACAATAAACAAGGATTGCAATGGTGTTGCAAATTAAAAAAAAATGATCTTTAATGTACGAAATAAGTTCTTAGATTTATTGATTTATACTGTATTTCATTTGTTAAAAATCTAAAAGCAAAATCGTACAATATAATTAAAAAATTTCGAACTTTATTTCCTAAAATATTCAAGAAAATCTTTCAATAATTCTCTTTAAATTTGTTTCCAAAATTTAGATAAATTATTAAGATAAAGTTTTAAATGTTTTGATTATTATAACTCTGAAACTGAGAAGTTATTACATCTGACTCACTTAAATACAAGAAAATTTATTTATTAAATAATTAAAAAAATTTAGTATTTAAAATTTCTTTGACTATTGGTCTTATCATTCCTCAATTGATAGTTTTAAGAGATGTTAAGAAATTAGCAATCACGTAGAATAAATTTTTTTGATTATTACGAATGATTCAAAAATAAAATTTTGAATACAATTATTCTAAATTCCTAATAACAAAGTTAAACATATATCATTGTCAACATCGTTTACAATGAAATTGGTTTTCTTTTAAACTTAAGATTAATTCAAACTTTAATATTTTTTGTAGATTTTTTTTCTTTAATAAATTTTATTAAAATATTATGTTAAAATTGAACTTCCAACTTGTTTAATATAAAAGATAACTTAAACTTAAATAAATTTCTTTGAAGGAATTCTTCCAAGTTTTGTTTTTTAACTCCATAATCTTTTTATGATTTTTAGAAAGTTAGCTTACTCTTTTCGCATTTGGATTATTTTTTCAGCATTAATTTAATATAATTATTTAAAACTCAAAAATTTTAATTTTTTCAGTATTTACATATCAAAAAAAAGACATTGTGAAATTTAATTAAAAACTTCCAATACAAAATAAAAAAAAATTTTATGACTTTTGTTCTAATGGTCTACAGATGAAACAAAGTGAAACAACTTTTGTTTCACCTACTGCGAAAGTCCGCAAAATGTGTGCAAATTAATTGCATTTTTTTTCAATACTATAGAGTGCAATTTTGCAGACTTTTGCAGCAGGTAAAACAAAAGTTGTAGCATTTTTTTAACTTTATACAGTGGTGTTCCGGATTTAGTAATTTACCAAATTTTACGTTAAATATTGTAAATATACATAAATTTACAAAAGTAAAAAACCGTAAATTTATCAGATTTTATGTAAAATTTGGTAAATTTCGAACATTTTACGTAAATTTATGTAAAAAAAAAATTTCCAAAAAATTGAAATAATTTGGCACTTCGAATGAAATGACATTGAAATGAAATTGCACTTTTGGCATTCAATTTCATTTAAATTTTTGGACATTTTTTTTTACATAAATTTTACGTAAAATCTGATAAATTTACGGTTTTTTACTTCTGTAAATTTACAATATTTTACGTAAAATTTGGTAAATTTACTATTTTTACGTAAATTATCGTAAATTACTAAATCCGGAACACCACTGTATTAGAAGTTTTGTATGAAATTTCACAATGCCTAAAAAAATAATACTAGAGGCTTACTGTTAGTTCATAAACACCATATTTGAGCAATTTGGCGCGGTCATCAGTACAAAGATCATTATTGCCCGGTAGATTCATACAAAATTTAATACATTTTCTAATTCCACTCGATGTAAATTCATCGTGGTCAAACTTAAACAAGTGAGTGGAGTTTCCTCCTTTGATTTCGTTCCTATAAATTTGCTCATCTGAATCGCTTAGTTCCAATTTTTCAAAAGTCTGCTCATAAAGTGAATTGCAAATTTCCATTATTTCACAATCTTGTTCATCAGGTGTGTAGACACGAGGAGTCAACGAATTAATGCTGTTTAAAAGAAAGCTATTACTGGACTCGACAGATTTAGGAGAAGTATCTGAGTCATCTGTTGGTGAAATAGTCGATGCTATTTGAGGAATAATTTGACAAGGCAATTGCTGAGGTTGCTGATGCATCACAATTGTTTGTTGGTTCGCCATTACCTGGTTCTGAATGTTATTAATTGAATCTAGGACAAGCAATGTGGATTGAGGTTTAGGAGCCGGTGTTTGAGCTTGACTCGGCGGATTTTCGACTGGCTTCTTTTTGTTTCGGTCATTTCGGACCGCTTCTTTAGACATGCCAACAGCAAAACACTTGGTGAACCGGCAATATTGACACCTATTTCGAGTGACCCGGTTGATGATACAATCTTTGTCTTTCTGACATGTGTACTGCATGTTTTTTTGAACGCTTCGTCTAAAAAAACCCTTGCAGCCTTCGCATGAAGAAACGCCATAGTGATAGCCTGAAGACTTATCACCGCAAACTACACATGGTTTATGCACTCTTGGCAATGTGGTACTTGTTGTTTGAACACTTTGAACATTTGATTGAGGCGCCGAATTCACTTGAGAAGCTTGTGGAATTGTGCTTTGGGATTCTTGTTGCTGGATTGAAACATGAGTTGGGCCGGTTTGCTGACCAAAATTTAAAAAATGTTCTACATCAAAATTTTCGATATTTGTTGACGATTGTTGATTTAGATCAATGACATTTTTTTGCTGAGGATTCTGGTTGACCAAACTAATTTTGGTAAAATTGTTCGACTGGTCTTGAAGAATGCTTTGACTATTGTCATTTATTTGCAGGTCGTTGCTTGGATTTAGCAAAAGGTTAAAGTCCAGTTGGTTATTGTGGTCATTTTGTAAGTTAGCAAAGTCTATGGTTTGCATTGGTTCAAGCTGGTGATGTTCAATATGAGGACTCGGGTCGGAAATATTTACAATTTGCATTTTTTTTAAATAATTTTCTTAAATTTTGAAATCTTTTGTTTTTATTCTGTACTTGAAATCTAAAGATTTATATGTTGGGGTTCTTATTAAAAAATTTGTCTTAATTATTTAGAATTCAAAATTGGATGCTTTTGTGTAATCTTGTTTTTGAAATTATCATTAAAATGAATTAAAAATTTAAGCGTTTTGTATTAGATTTTTTTTAGAATTTATTCTAAAATTTCGATTTTTGGACACATCATTTTCACTTAGGCAAACTCTAAATTGTTAAAATCTAGAATCAGTCAAAAGTTACACTTTACGGGCTTTTGATTAAACCTGGCACAATCGGATTTGATCAGAGTTGATTCCAAGTCAAATTCTGAATTTGAATTTCAAATTTTTGAGTTAAGAATAATGAATAAAATCAAATCGTAAATAAATATAATCTAATTTAAATTAATTCTTAAAATATTTCTTAAAAAAATAACAAACTTAAAATAAAAAATTTTAATTCGAAGTCCAAATTCACTTGGACTGATTATGGATTTAATGTAAATGGCCCTACTTTGTTTTGTTCTATTTTTTTGAATTTATGAAAACTGAAATTTTGATTTTTAAACACAAATTGTTGACAGGAAGGTTGTATTTAAAAATTTGAATCACAAAATTTTCCAATTAAACAAATTAAAATTTTTCAATAGTTTTTATAAAAAAATTGTAAAAAGTGGATATAGTACAGTGTTTTCTCTTGTATAAATTTTTTATTCGATAAACATCATATTTTGACATTTCTTTGCTTTAAATAGCTAGATGAATAACAAAATAAGATAACAGCCCGCAGTCCAAAATTTAAAAAAATTTGGGAGGCATATCTTTTATATTTTATCAGTTTTATTAAATATTAAAATGTTGTAGATAGTGACCAACATTTCTGACAACCTATCTTACTATTGGCGTCAAATTGGCATCTACTTAAAAGAAATAAAATTCCCTGATTATTTTTTTTCTTAGTTTTAAAATTGAGTGGATTTTAAATATAATTCCTTTCGGTTGAATTTAAAATAGGTAAGATAAATTGACCGAAACTTTGATCATTCTATTAGAAATTTTATTTGGAAATCATATAATCTATTTTTTATAACGATAAATTATAGAAATTATAATTTGTTTAGTTTAAGTTTTAGTTTTATCAAAATTCAAAAATCAAACTTATATCACGACAAATACCGTAAAATAAAGCTAATTCCGATAATTACATCTATGTGTAAATTTAGATAAAAGTTAAAAACATAAATCTACAAAAAGCATGTGATCAAATCATCATGATTTGAAAATTTAAATTAGTTAAATTTCATGATTTTTCGGGTTTTTCAATTAAATTTCGTATTTTTCAAATAAAATAAATTCATAAAATGTCTGATTCTCAAATTGGCAAGCGTTCATCTTCGGCTTTAATTCCATCAGGTTCAAAGACCAATTTTCGGAGTGCTACTGCATTCGAAAAAACATCCACATTCAGATCCAACTTATCAACTAATAATAGATTTCAAAAGAGATATATGGGATCAAATTTATTAATAAACCGGTCACTACGTTCAAAAAGCGCTATTAACTTTATTAAAAGACCACAATCTCGGATAACTAGCAAGCATGCAGAAGATTCTCAGCTATATGATGATTTTAGCGACGAAAAACCAAAGAGAAGCATTTTTACTTTGGCAAGAATTGGTATGGTTTATTTTGGAATTGAAGTTCTTTTCAGTTTAGAGATTGCTTTGACTGTTCCTATTCTTTTGAAGCTTAAAGTTCCTGAAGAGTAAATTTTGCACACTCTAGAAAATATTTTACAAAAAATTTTAAATAATTTTAGAGTTTATTCGCTGGTTTATTTTCTAAGTCCTCTGATCGGATTCATATTCCAACCAGTTCTCGGAGTAATGAGGTATTTCTTTGAAAAAAAGATTAAAACAAATATATAAGTGATTTTTTATTCAGTGATAGGTGTCAGTCAAAATGGGGTCGAAGAAGGCCTTTTATTTTAGTTCTATCAATATTTGCCTTTATTGGTGCTTCATTGATCCTCAATGCATATTTAATTGGGCAATGGTTAGGAGACCAAAACTCTAAAGTAAGATTTTAAATGATTCTATGCTAAAAAAAATTTCACAAATTAGTTCGAAGATTCCGAAAATAGCCATCTTTTTGGTCGGTCTTGGTGTGACCTTTTTGGACTTTTCAGCAGATTCTAGTGACAGCCCCCTAAGAGCACTTTTACTAGATGTTTGCAATACTGAAGATCAGGACACCGGGCTAAACATACATGCTTTTTTGGGAGGAACAGGCGGGGCTGTTGGATATATTCTGGCAGGAATTGACTGGACTGATACTTTTTTTAGGTTTATTGGTAAATTTTTTTCAAATTTTTTACCCATAGATGATAACCATTTTAAAAAAGGTGATGAGACGCAAATTTTATTTGTGTTTGCAGGAGTAATTTTTTTATCAACTCTTTTGACGACAATTACTTCAGTCAAAGAGACCCCATTAGTTTTAGATGAAGAAAAAATAGCTTTGCTCACAAAAAATGAAATAACTAGCCTACCAGATGATTTGATGCATGAGGAAAATTGTGCTGCTCTTCAAGTCGAAGATGATGACGACGATGATGAGGATAAACCGGTGACTTTAAAAATGTTATATCAATCAGTTCTAAAGGTTCTATATGATTTTTTTATTAACTATAATATAAGATTCAATTTTATGCTTCAGATGCCTAGAGAGTTGATAAGGCTCTTGGTATGCAACTTGCTTGGATGGCTTGCTTTTTTTTCAACTTCTTTATTTTTTACTGACTTTATAGGACAAGTATTGAAAAATAACAATTTAGAAATGATTTATTTTTAAATTTTATTTAAAAGGCTATCTATCATGGAGATGCATATGCACCTCAAAATAGCACCGAATTCGCACTATATAATCAAGGAGTAAAGATGGGATGTTGGTGCTTGCTGACTTATTCGCTTGTGTCAGCTATTTCTGCGGGTAAATTGAAATTAATTTTTAATTTTCATCTTAAATTTAAAGGAAATTTATTTAGTTATTTTAGAAAAATTTTTGATGGAAAAATTTTCAACCCGAACCCTGTATTTTTTTTCTTATTTGGTTTATGCACTGTGTTGTATAGGAATTTATTTTCAGACAAATATTTACATAATCATGCCCCTAAGCTCTTCAATCGGAATAGTTTTAACAGCTATTTCGACACTTCCGTACCAAATGCTTTCCGAATTTCATAAAGACAACAGGTATCGAAGCCAGAGCGCTGCTGGAACAAAAAGAGGCCTCGGAATAGACTGTAGTTTATTAAGCTCTATTTATTTTTTGGCCCAAACAATTGTGTCAGCTGTTATGAGCTTGATAACATCAAATTTTGGAAATTATTCGATTTTAATTATTGGAGCTTTATTTTCACTGCTCGGTTGCTTTTGGATAGCTCTATTCGTCATTTTTCCAGAAGACCAAACTCAGAAAAAATCAAATGACTATCAAGATAATGAAAAAGATTAGAAATATTTTTGTAAAAAAATTGTTAGTTTTTTACTAAGATCAAATAATAAAATTGTGATGTTGTTTATTTTTTAATTTTCTTTATCTTCATAAAACAAAAGCTTCTTCAAATTAAAAATCATAAATATTTAGTTTAAATATATAAAGTTTCGTGGCTATTATAAGCTACATTTGCTGATATTTAAAAGCAAAATATAAAAAAAAAATTTTATTTTTTCAAACCCTATTAATTGGGTATAAAAATATTTTATTTAGTTAATAAATATCACTCTTCTTATTAAATATGATTCATTTACTTTATTTTTGAAATTTCCTTGACTAAAATTTTTTATCTCATATTAATGTAAAATAAAACAGTCTTATTAAGATTACTTACAAAACGATATCAAAATTTTTGAAAATTGTTTTTGTTGAATGTAGATATTGTTTTTAGTCTTTTTCAATAAGTCAACTTTAATTTTTTCTTTTTATTCTGAAGAACTCGAGTTTTAAGACATTTCCATTGACCATCATTCATTGCATTAATTGGTAATTGTTTAATAGCTCAAATTTTTATAAAATCTTTTTATTTTGCCTCGCAACCATTAGATTGAAAAATTATTTTTTTAATCCCGAACCCTTTTCTTTTCTAATAATTCAAAAAATAGAATTATTTTGCCTCAAATTTAATTTTAAATTTTCACTTTTTTATGCAGGGTCAAGTTAGAATTTTCAGTTTTTGACCCAGGTTTTATTTTTTTATTATTCTACAAAAACCAAGCATAATAATTATAAAATAATTTTGTTTTTAAGCGTTGCGCATTTTTCAGATATTTAACCCGGACGGCTGATGTTAAACAATCTTCGCAATTATGTATGCTGTATCTAGTCGATTTTAAAAAAGTTGATTTTATTATAGAACCGAGTTCGATAATTTAATAAGAATTATTAAATTTTAAATTTAATTTTTTTATGAACTTTTAAAAATTAGATTTCTAAATTAAATATCAATTTTCACATAAACAAAATCTAAATTAACATTAAAATAAATATCAAAAAGTACTGTTTAAACCTTTTAAAAAAAAAGTTTTATTTTTAATTTTTTATTATTAAAATTAGACTTAATTTCATTAAATTCTTCGAGTCGCAAAAAAAAACATAAAAACTTCTTAAAATCAATTTTTTTCAAACAACTGTAGTCTGACCATTCCTCTTAAATTAATTTTATCCTCGGAATCTATATTAGCTGAATATGCTTTGCATAAAACAAGTATCAATTGATTTTGAGGAATGTTTTGGAAATGAATAAAAACAAGAGGCGCTTTATATCCTGGTTGATTTAGAAAAGGATAATAATAATTTGGTAAAAGACCCAATTTTTCAAAACTCAAAATTTTTGAATTCGCTGAAAAGTAGCTTATTTTTGCTTGTCTTAATGCGTCTTGATCTGCTGGATACTCACCATCGCATGAAACTATCACATTATTTGTGAGTAAATCGGTTCTATTAAGAAGAAGTGAAGAGTCGAGTGGAAACTTTTCAAAAGTTTCGAAAGGTTGTGGAACCCATTCAAAAATCTTATTCAATTTTAAAAGAACACATGGTCCGCTTTCATATCCATAGTCTCTTGCTGGATCACATGACGTGCCTTCCAAAATTCTCTTGTAATCATATTGACAATAAGCTGACTCATTTTGGAATTTTTTTCTCAATTCTTCTAAATCTTGATTTTGACAGTCATCAATTATGGTTCCGGTTTGGGAAAGTGATTCGTATTTTTTGGCTAAAAATATATCCAAATTTCTGGTCAATTTTTCCTGATTTTCATCATTTTGCTGATAAAAAATTAGCATGTCTTCAGTGTCTATTTGAGGTCTAAAGCCCAGTCCCGGGTTTAATGTATTCCTTGAAGCCATTGTACTCTGTTCAGCAACATACTTTGGTCTATCATTTCCAATAGTGGTGCTAACATATATTGCCAAATATCCAACAAAAAAAGAAGATAATGCCGTATAGAATATAAAATAAAAAAAAGTTATTTTGGCCCAGCTCAAACCGTCACGGCCCAAAAATTCATTTGTTTCTTTGTTCAACAAAAATTTTTGAAAGCTTTTGGCATTTTTAACTACACTGTCTAAATGTTGTCTCAATTTGCTAGGATGAGTCACTGGCACATCATTTTTGTCCATTTTCAAAAATTCTAAATTTTAAAATTTAAATTTATTTGGGATTGGAAATTCTTTATATAGTCAACAAATCCACAAATCTAATTCACCATAAACTTTACCTATCATACAAGATTTTAATTTTTGTCTAGAAAATAAAATAAACTAAGAATGTAAACTATAATCAAGGATTGATTAAAACTGATTGTTTTATTTAAATGTTTTTAACTTTAAGTATTAAGTTTATATAAGAAGCTCTTACGTAAAAAATCTAAATGTCATTCGTCTTTATCAAATGAATTTAAAATTTTGTGAAATACTTTAAAAAATGCTAAGAAATTCTTTAGTTTCTTAATTTTTAAAAATCTTTTTCGAATGAACTTTAAATTCAGAATGTGCGGTATAAAGAGTGATTTTGAATCTTATCTTCTAAGCATTTGTCTAACTTTTATTGCTAAGTTTAAGTTTAAAATTACTTTTTTTTAAATTATCTGTATTTTAGCGTTAAAGTAATTAAATAATTCTTAATTAATATCTTATTTCATTTTAAATACTTGAAAATCGGCCACTTGTTAAAAATAATTACGGTTTTTTAAATAAAGTTTGAAGATAAAAATTTACAATAAAAAAATAAAAAGCTTGGCAATATCTTTTGTTTTCTATTTTAAATATTTTTTCCTGATTTTTTTTTTGGAATGAGAATAAATTACGATTAATCATCTTAGATTAGAAACATTTACAGATTTTATCAAAAAAAAAATTGTAACTAAAAACATATTAAAAAATTTTAAAAGAAATTGAAAAATTTATTTTGCCTTTAAATAAAGCTCAAATCAATAAAATAGATTATTTTAAATAATAAAATAAACTTGCTTTAATATTTTCCATTAAAGCTACGAATCAAAGCTTTTGATTTATAAAAAAATATCTGTGTAACAAGGAAAAAATTCAATTTAATAATTTAAGTAGCTAGAGATCTAAATTTAGTTTCAAGCCCATTAAATCAGATATTATCTATTTTAAGAAATTTCGATTTTAAATTTAAATAAAAATACCTAAATTTTTACAAGCATTAAATGTCTAAATATAGTTTTTTTGGTATGATATAGCCCCTTTTAGTTTTTTTTCATGGGTGAAAGCAGATATAACTATAAGCTGCAAAAGCTTATTTGAAATGTATCATATTAATTTCTCAATTGAAAGCCTCAAGTTATCTGATGATCCATTAAATTTTGTTGCTTCCAAGTAACACTAAGTGATAGATAGAATTTTATTCATTTTTAAATTGACCGAAATTAAAATTTTTATAAAACTGACGATTGTTCGCGATCGCTTTTTATGTGATTTTTTTTAGTTAATTTCAACCCAATGAGCATTTTTATTTTCTTTATTTTGAATTTTATTCATCATAAATAAAACTTTACAAAAATGTCAAAAAATCAAGTGACATTATGCATATAAAAGTTTTTCAATTTATTTATATCATCTCCAATATTTTAATTCTATTATATTCTTTTATAATAATTTTACTTTAAATATTTAAATTTTAACTTTCTGTCTATAAAAATCTAGAAATTCATTATTTTATTTATCCAAAATTACTTTAAAATCGAACTCGAAAAATAATTGAATACGAAAGTAAAGAAATGAAAACAATGATTAAAAGAATTTTTTTTCAATTTTTTTACAATTTGATTTAAAATTTTATTTTTATTCTATTAATCATTAATAAAATATAAATAAAATTTAAAAAGACAAAAAATTAAAAGAATACACTTAATTTTTTTAACTTAAAAACGTGAAAATAATTTTTATGTTAAAGAAAAAAAATTGCAACTATAATACAATGGATTAACCTTTTTAACGTAAAATACCATTTTTAAAAGATAAAAATTTTGTAATATTTTGAAAAGTAAAACTTGTAATATAATTTTTATTTATTAAAATATAAAGTCAGTGGCGTTTTTTTAAAAGAGTTATGAATTTTCTGTAAAGCATTTTGAAATTTTTAAAATATTCTATACGAATGGTTTAGCTTTTTAAATCAACGATGGATTGAATTTTTTGGGATTTTTTAGCTGAGTATTTTTTGAAGTTTGGAATTCATTAATACAATTTGGTGTTTTGACTGCATAAAAAATCGATCAGAAACACGAAATGGGAACTTCCATATCTATTTTTTTATAATTTACAATGTTTAAAATATAATAGCTTTCATTAAATGTTTTAGAAAAAAAATGATTTTATACATTTAGTTTGTCTAAAATTTGGCATTTTGTTAGTGAAAAATTAAATTTCTTCAAAAAAAAAATAGGGCTTTTTTAAATACACTTGGACTTGAGTAAAAAATTGGATTACTAGTGTAAAGGATTACTTTAATGATTTAATTTTAGTAAACAAAATAATTTAAATATTTTGCTAATTTTCAAAATTTTTGAAAAATTCTTTCTTATAAAAAAGAAACTTCAAATAAAAAATTTCAATATTTTCAATTTTTTAGAATAAATTTGTGATTATATTTTAAACGGTTTTGTGAACCAAATTTTGGTGATTTATTCAGATTAATAATTTTTCGAAAAAAAATATTTCTAAACATATAGATTGTGGTTTAGGATGTACCAAAGTTAACATTCAAAGACAAAATCAAATCAGCATAGAACTATGCAAGCTAGTTAGAAAAATATTAAAAATCAAAATTGAATCAATAATTTCCTAATAATTTAATAAATCATTTGCTTTAAAACGCTATAAAATAATGTGCGAATCTAAAAAAAAAGGAAAATTTCAAAAATAATTATTTATTTTTTGCAATTTCAATATATGCATAAATAATAAATTTAACATTATATTTTAATATAAAAAAATACGCTCTAAGCAGCATAAATATTTTCCTCAAAGTATTCTCTCTTAAAAAAAAACAAACATTTTCCAAAATCACAATGTCATCCAACACCAATCGTCCACGAAGAGTCACTCGTTCGTCTAATTCAAACCCAGCATCGAGCTCATCAAGCGGTTCTTCAAGACCAGTGCGTTCCAATCGATCCAAAGTAACTGTTCACAAAATAAATGACACCTCGAGTGAATCAGACTCCGATGATATCAAACCTATAGAGACAACAAATCTAAAAAAAACACATTCAAATCATTTAAATGGTAAAGTTGACCAAGACAAGCTGAATAAACTAGAGTCCCTGACAGGATTATCACGTGTCGAAGCAACACGGCTTTTGGAAGCAGTGAACCACAACTTAGAGCAAGCGATAGAGTCACATTTTTCCAATGGAGCTGAAAATAACCCAAAAAATAAGAACGGACTCAAGCGGACTATAAATCATGTCGAGGACACAAATTCCTCGGATTCAATTTACGCATCAGATGAAAATGTACGGGCACCAATTCAACCAAAATCGGAAAAATTACTTGACTATGATCCATATGGTAATGAAAAAAAAAAAAAAAAATTTTTTTTTATTTTCTTCTAAAATTAAGCTTTGTCTGTGGAACCTCAAGCAAAACGGGTACGAAGTGCTTTTGACAACTTTCAACCAGGCATTAATTTTTTTTTAATTTTTTTTTTTTTTAAATAAACTTAATTTTTTAGATGAAGACAGTCTGCCGTGTAGCAGTCACAGTAGCAAGGCTAAATCATTGGCAGCATTGTACAAGCCTCCGGTGGACCTTTTGTTCAGAGGATCATTTGAAATGTCCAAGACGGAAGCTTGCAAAAAAAATCTCTGGATTTTAATAAATGTTCAGGATCAGAGCGATTTTGCATGCCAGTGTTTGAACAGAGATTTGTGGCGCCAAGACGCCGTCAAAGAAATAATAAAAGCTAATTTTCTTTTCGTTCAGCTCTATTTTGATTCTATAGACGGAAAAAAAATGATCAACTATTACCGCATAGACACCTATCCGTTTATAGCTATTCTTGATCCCAGGACCGGTGAAAATGTGATGCAATTTAACAACACCAACAAATTGGATCAGTTTATTTTCTGTGAAAAAGTGACAAATTTTTTGGCCGAACATGATATGCCAATAGGCAGTGACCAGGAGAATGGTGGATCTGAAAATGTTATTGAAGTGGAAAAAAATGAAGAACCAGAGCCCAAAAAGACCATTAAGGCTAGTGAACTGATCAAGGATTTGAATGGTGAGGACAGCAATTCAAGTGAGGAAAGCATTAAAATTATAAAAACCAAGACAAACAGACTAGAGAGCTCAGACGAAGAAGATGCCAAGCAACAGAAAGTAGATGTGGGGTACAATTACCAGCCCAAAATGCTCAGATTCGAAACGCCGGACTTGAATAAAAAAGATTGTGTCATTCGTATTCTCTATCCAAATGGAGATAGATTGGACTTTAGCAGCAATGGAGAGTGCAAATTTAAAGAATTGGTCACTTATTTGAAAAAGCAAGGTTTTAAGAATAAGACCCACGAACTAATTGAGAGACTTATGCCAACGATCAAAAGTTCAGAGCCGACTGAGCCAAGTTCCAGTCAAACTACCAAAATATCCAAAGATTTGTCCAATTTGATAATAACCAATCAATCCAGAAACCTATTTAACTTTGAGAATGAGGATAAATCCTTCAAAGAGCTCAATTTGTTCCCAAGAGTTTTTCTTTTACTACAGGAACTATAAGACGACTATTTTTAAGCATTGTTTTCGAATTTGGATTAAGTTTTTTGATTGTAAATTAGAATTGTTTCGGAATTATTTAAGATAATTATGAGTATTTGATTAAGAGATTTATTTAATAGAAAAAAAAAGCAAAGGTAAAGTCTTAAAGAATTTTGTATTTTTAATGGTATATTTTATTCTTTCGGTTTATACGAGGCTGTAATTGTCGGCTAATATTCTGTTTGGTCTTTTTTAATTTTTTTTAGTGAAAAATTTAAATTGAAATTGAATTTTCTAAAAGAAATTATTAAATTTTGTAAGCTTTTTTGTCGTGGTTATTTTTCTTTTTTTTTGTAAAAATTATTTGAATAAAGAGAAAGCACATTAAACAATTTCCAAAGTAAGAAATTTTAAATTAGATTTACATTTTCTTTGCTACAATTCAATAATAAAACTTATTTTAATTTAATTTTAATTTTTAAAAATGAAAATTTTATTTTAATTAAAGAGAGATTTAGAAGTCTCTTGGTGAATGAATCAATTTTTTTGATATTTTTTTTGTTTTCATGCTTAAATAAAAAAGCTAAAAAGCATTTTTTTGCTCAGTTAATTAAAAATATATTTAACGATTTACTCAAAAAATTTTTTGCAAAAATTACAAAATAAAAATGTAAAGTAAATTTGAATTTATTTTTTTTTTCATTTTAAATATTCATTAAATTGCAATACCAATTTGAAATTAAATTTAATTCTAAAACACAACTATCTTTAAAAGCAAACAAAACAAAACATTTTTTTTTAATTTGGCATAATTTTGTCGTATAAATTCAAATTTTATTTTATTATTTGCATATATAAATTTTTTGTTATATTGATTAATTTAGAAAATGAGTTCCACTACTGAAGAAACTACAATGAACCAAAGTTATGATGATAAAAAAGACTTCATTGAAAAAGAGAATAGTCCATCTCCGTTGTTCTTTTTAAACCAAATATCTCAATCGCCATTGGAGTATGGTTATTCGTTTTGGTTTTCCAAGCGTCCAAGTAAGAATGCAACCAATCCATCTACAGCCCCAACAAATCCAGCAAATTACGATGCCAATCTCAGATTAGTTGGCACATTTAACAGTGTTGAAAAATTTTGGTATTATTATGCTCACATGACTCGACCACATGATTTAGTTGGCCATGCGGATATTTTAATGTTTAAAGATGGCATTCGACCTCTGTGGGAAGACGACGCGAATAAAAATGGTGGAAAATGGATAGTGAGACTAAAAAAAGGTCTTGCTAATCGATGCTGGGAAAATTTAATTTTAGCAATTTTAGGTGAGCAGTTTATGGTAGGCGAAGAGATTTGTGGTGCCGTTGTCTCATGCAGATATCAGGAAGACCTCATATCGATATGGAACAAAACATGCAGCAATCAAGCTGTTACTTCTCGAATTAAAGACACTCTTAAACGAATTCTTAACTTGCCTCCCAGCACAATCCTAGAGTACAAAAGCCACAATGATAGTCTCAAGGATAATTCAAGTTTCCGTAATACTCTTTTTTGTGATAAATGAATTCGATTATTTTAAGAGTCTATGTTAGTCTTTTGTTAGTTTTTTTTTCTGTTTTGTCTATTTTTGTGATAAGAAGCGAAAATAGAAAAAACAGTATTCATTTTGTTTGTTTTTTAATAATTACTTACCCTTTAAAAACAAAAATTTTGGTAAATAAATTATTTTAAAAATAAATCAGACTTTTAGAAAAATATGAAAAAAAGTTTTTAATCGAGCTTTAAAAAATTACATGAAAAAAATAAACTATTCTAAATTTAATTACCATTGATTTTAGTGTTGCCCAGTCAACTTTATTTTTAAGGATCTTTAAAGAGATTTTAGAGAAATTTGAAGAGTTTTTTTAGAGGTTATCGTACATTTTTCTCTAAATTATCTTTAATCATTTTTTTAAGAATTCTCTAAAATATCGTTTAAAGTTTCTTTTATTTTTCTCTAAAAAGTCTTCAAATTTTTTTCAATTAAGATCAGTAAGCGGTATATATCTATAATTAAGGTCAATAAACATGATTTTGTATCTCAAAAAATTTTCAAGGAGCAAGATAGAAAAGATCAAAATCATGATCACAAAAGCTGCCATAAAGCTAGATATCTAGTAAATAATAATATTATTCTATTGTTTATAATATAACGAAAATGTATAATAGGCAATTCAAATAAAGTAATAAAATCTTTTGATTATCACTTCCCAGATCCTTAAAAATTAAAAAAAGATGATATATGCACAATGGTTTTTTGTATAACCATAAAATAATTAGCAATAATTTTGTTGTGATTCGCGTTAAATTTAGAGTTGTGATGTTTAAACGTTTCATTAATATTTTTTTCATTTAAAAATCTAAACATCAAAAAATGAACAAAAAGTTAAACATTTTCAAGAAAACATTAAAAAGAAGAGTTGATTAAAATTCACAAGACTTAAGTCAACTCAAAGACTGGCTTGGACATTAATTTCAGTGAATATGGCTTAATAAAGGGCGCCAAAATAATTAACAATAACGATCATTCATCAGTCATGATCACGGTCTCATAAATTTTTTGTCATTTCATCAAATCGCGATCGATTGCAGAAACGACGAGACGCAGTTGGCCGTTCCTGATGCCCCAGAAGCGCTTCTTACCATCTTCGCAGGTCTTGACTTATCAATCCCGTAAGCAAATTGACGAACAGCATTATTCGATTAAAACATTTTATCAATTAAGTAAAAATTTAAAAGCTTTTTGATTTTACTAGGAGTGTTTTTGAGAAAAATCTAAAAATCACATGTTTTTTGAAACACCGCTAATAATTTTATTTTTGTAACTTTCAAATTTTTAACTCGAATATTATTCTTCGTTTAAAAACTTTTTTCCCACGACTTTATTCTCATGCTTGATTGATGAGAAATTGTTGTTAAGTTTAATGCTCGAATCTAAAAGTCTCATAAGAATTAAGAATTAGTATAAAAGGTTTTTTTTTATTTCTTAAAATAGGAAATATATAAATTTTTTTCATTTATCGGCACATATAAAACAAACATAATAAATAATAAAAAATAAATAATAGTAATATCAAATCATAAAAAAAATAACTTAGAGAATATTTTGATAAAAAATAAAACTTAAACCAAATCAAAAAATAATGAATGAGAATATTAAAAAATTATCTCTTCTCTTAAATATCTCAACATTTTCTTAAATAAATTTATTCACTTAAGATTTTTTAAAGAATCTGTAAAGAAACTACAAAAAATCTCTAAAAATGTTTTGACTAGTAAAACAAATTAAAGATTTTAAAGCGAATATAGAGAAAAAAGTCCGTTTTTTGAAAAATATTTAAAAATTTATTATAAATTAGTTATTTAAGAAACGAGTTTCTATTAAATTTGAAACCCGCCCGCTAAAATTCGAACTTTGTACGTCCGTTTAAATATAAACGGTTATTAAACGGGCCAAATAGTAGCCCGCTTAAAAAAACGGAAAAGCTGAGCTATTTTTGAACCTGCATTTGTTCGCTTCTTTCGATCAGTTACCAAGCTCATTTTTAAATAATCTCAATTAATTTGTAAAAAATTTATATATATTTGTTACTTATTGTTTGATTAAATTATATATATTCAACCTGGCTGTATTAATTTATATATACTGACAATTTCTGCAAAAATTCAAACTATTGAGTCAATATTCTCTTATTTTTTCGCAGTTTCGATACTTGAAAACACTCTTCCATATCGTTCGATTTCAGGGTTGAGATAACATCTTCTTTTGTGAATTTTTTATAATCCTCGAAAGTTCTTACCGAAATTCGTATTTCCTCAGTTAATCTATTAAATATCATAAGTGAAGTATTAGACTATTCTAAATTAATACTAATTTTAACTTTGGCCAATCTATTTCGGCATTGCCTTGACTATTTTTTAATTTTTGATTTTATTCAGAGATTTTGTGCATTTTTGCCATTTCATTTCCTAAATCTTGTTTGACATTTTCAATTTTCTCATTAATTGCCTTAATTTAATAATTTAATCATATTTTAGTTATTTGGCTTTTTTCTCAAAATACTTTTTTGGTTTCATCAATTTTCTCTTCAATCTTTCTAATTTTTATCTAAAGTTTTCTTCAAATTTCTGGAAATAAGTTCCTGAGTTGATTCCAAACCAGATTTAGTAAATTGCTGGTCGTCAAAATTTTAGAGTCTTGTTTTTAGTGACATAAAATCTTCTAAATTGATTGCACTGCCATTGATCCTATCTAATTTGTCGGAAATTGAGGACTCCTTAATTGAATAAAGAATTCTCCTTTACGCAATATGTTGAATTATTTATTGATTAACGTTTTTAGAATGATTCTTTTGATACTTCAATAAACCACCATCTATTTCAGGAACTTTGTAACTCTTGTTCTGCGAAGATTTTTTTTGTCTAACTTTCACCGACGTTCGCTTAGGAATTTTCAATTCATCTAAATAATAAAAATTTCAATTTAATTCCAAAAAGTAATAGACTAAAATGAAAGAGAAAAAAGTTTTCTAAAAATTTATTTTTGCATATACAAAAAACTAAGCATTTTTGCAACTATAGCTTTGAAAGAGGCAAAAATGTGTTCTATGTTTGAATAATCATGTGGAAATTGCTCTCGTTTTATAGTTAATATTTTATGAAATTGAAGATGGAGAAAAAGCATGCAAGAAGGCGAAGAAGAAGATGAAATAAATGAGAAATAGAGATTGAGTCTGCTAAAATTTACGAATGTTTGTGCAATTGATGATAATCAAATTGATGCAATCGGTCCATACCTTTCATACGGAAAAAATAAAGAATCAAGCATTACAAGAGATTTATTATTAGATTGAAAATGTTGAAAACTGTTTTTTTTCCGATGATTTGTTCGTTGGGTTGTTCGTTTGGTCAATGATGGCCGCGGCTTGGCCGGCCAGTAACGATCATTGGGCGTTAAATAAAACAGCCGTTTTTTGACCGGTTGCACGGCCGGTCACGGTCTCGGTCATTTTTTTTTCAGGTCGGCCACGTGGCCTCTCGACCAGATATCAAACAGTTTCATTAATGGATCCAATTTTAGAATGTTATTGCGATTGTAAAGCTGATACAAGGGTATTTGGGATAATTTCACATGTAACAAGTAATTTGTAATTAAGGTATAGGACAAAGTAAAAAAGAAAAGTTAGTTTCTAAAAAATGCAAAAATTTATGATTTTGAATAAATGAAATAAAAGATTATTTAAATTTTTATTCCTGCGCCTTTTTATTACAAAATATTGTTTAATATACAATAAATTGACATTTTATGTTTGCATATTTAGACAAGGAAGCAAAATGGCAATATATTTATCCAAAAAACAGAGATCTAACCTAATCAATAAAAACACAGGTGTTACTATGATCTACGATCCTCAAATTCAATAACTTATCAAGTTATTTATCTTGATGTTTTAATTAAATTAATTTGATATAAAGTGTCATCGTTATCTCAATGACCATTGTCTACAATCTTTCCTACTTTTAATATTTTATTTGATATTATCTTGATTTGTGATTGATGTTTTTTAATTATTTCTTTTACTATAAAAATGTAAAACTTTATTTCATTTATTCGTCTTATTCGAATATTTCCACAAACAACTTAAACGTTAGCCTAGGCCTTTTGTCGTATTTATTATAAGTGTAATTTTATCATTTAATAAAATAAAATTTAAAAAACAAATAAACTGAGTTTAATTAACTTAACCTTATCCGAGGGTTAACAGAATTGGTAGCAGCGAAAAACAAGAAAAACAATAAAAATAAGAAAAACAAAGAAATACTCCTAAACGATATCGTAATAAATCGTAACAATCTCACACTCAAAGGATCCTATTCAAATAATCAACTAACCAAAACTCAAATCAAGAATGGAAGGTAAGTTAAGAATTTTAGAAAGATTACCAGATAATTTTGATAATGAGGGGTTAGAATCGGTTAAAAATTTAGCCAGGCGTATCGAAGCATACGCAATACATTTGGAATTAGAGAGAAAAAATGACGCGTTAAAATTAAATAAGTTAAAAGATGACTTATATAACGGTGAGAAAGGTTATAAAAAACTAAAATCTCAAAATGATGAGATTAGTAAAATAAATGAAAGACTTGATTCTGAAAAAGAACAGCTTTCTAAGGAGTTAGCAATTGAAAAAAGTTCTCATAAGGAGAAATCGGAAGAATTAGAGCTAGTAAAAGAAAAAATTCAAACTATAAATAATGAACTTTTCGATGAGAGAAAAAAACTCGAAATCATTGACAACGATAAAAATAGTTTCGAAGAAACATTAAAGTCCAATGATGAACAAATAAAAAAGCTAGAATCGGAAAATAGTGAACTAAACACTAACCTAGCAAACTTAGCAAAAGTTAACGACTCGATAGAAATAAAATATAGTAAACTAAATGAAAATTTAGAAAAGTTGAATTTTTCACAGAATCACTTAAAAAGTGAAAACATGACTCTGGTTAGTCAAATATCAGCATGTGAATCAAAAATTAATTCATATGAAAATGAAATTTCACAGTTTAAATCAAATAGGGAATCAGATGTGACAAAAATTGCTGATCTCGAATTCGAAATCAATAATTTAAGAAATGAAAACGACAATCTTAATAAAGAAAATTTGACTCTAAATATAGAAAAAACAGAATTAGTAAGGACAAACAAGGAACTACTTACTTTAAAGAATGATCTAAATGACAAATTAAGATATTCTGAGAGAAAAATAGAATTAAATAGATTAGATAAAAATGCTTTAGATCCAAATTTAGAATTTTCTTACTCTTTACCTATTAATACACCTAGTTTCTCAACAGGTAAGAAATCGTTAGGAACTGAATCTTCAAAAGAACGATCGGTCGTAGATTATAAATTAACAAATAGAAGTGAAATAATACCGGATATTGAAGAAAAAATAACAAGTAATAATCTTGAATTAGGCTCTTTGTACATTAAGGATAAAGAAGAAAACAAGTTTTCCCAAAATCCGTCGCCTTACTATACCCATCTTCCCTTTCCTAAAACAAATAATAACATAAGCCCCTTTCATGGAAAAGAAAATGAAAGAATTGAAGATTGGCTTTACATTGTTGAACTAATACTTGAAGGACATGGAGTAACACAAGACAAGTCTAAAATCCTTTTTGCAAGCTCATACTTAAGAGATTCTGCACTTCACGAATATCAAGCATTTACTAAAAATAGAGATAGGAATTCTATTAGTTGGGTTCAGTTTAAGAACATGCTTAAAGAACGTTATAGACGTAAAGATCATGAACTTTACATGAGAGATAAGTTAAGAGGTCTTAGACAATCTAAAGATATAGGAAATTATATCAATGACTTTAGAATAATATTAAATCAAATATCTGAAATAAGTGAATATGATCAAATTACATATTTTACTCAAGGATTATCTGAACTAACTGAAAATTACGTCAGACTTCGCAATCCAGAATCATTGCAAAAGGCAATTGAATACGCAGAAGATTATAATAGGTTTAATACTTCCCGTCATCCAAGAAATGCAGATATATTAATGATTAACAGAAAAAATTTTGGAAACAAATTTTCTAAGGTAGGAGGTAAACATCTCAATTATCCTTTTTATAATAAAAAAGCTAATAATATCAGAGATACAAAAAAACTTTACTGTAAAATTTGTAGAAAAGATAACCATAACACAGATTCTTGTTACAATAATAAGAAATCAAAACCTAAAGTAGATTATAAAAGAGGTAATAACCAAAAAACAAAATTTAAAAATAAGTTTAATAATGTATTACACATTAATGAATTATATAAGAGTAATGAACTACTAAGACATTTCACTTATATCAAAGGAGAAAAAATAGAAACTGTATTTGACACGGGTGCAACTATTTCTTTAATTAGTCTAAGTGTAGCCAAAAAACTCAATTTACATATAAATCCATCACATCAGAAAATTAACACAGCTGATGGAAATACCCACGAAGTTTTAGGTGAGACAGACTTAATCAAAATAGAAATTGAAGAGACCGTAGCTCATTTAAATTTCGTAATTACTAATATATTACACATCGAAATCCTATTAGGATTAGATTGGTTTGAACAAACAAAAGCCATTATCGACCCTTCTAGAAGACAGCTTTCTATACCAGGAAAAAGAATATGTCTAAACCCGAAATCTGAGGAATCAGATGATGATTATTCTTATAATTCTATTTATAGTATTGAGGATGATGATCTAACAAACGAGATAGTCGAATTGAACTATGATGATTATCCTCCCTTAAGTGATAATAAAAAACTTAATTTTCTTTTCGTACAGAACAAGAATTCTTTTTCTTTAAGTCTTAATGATCTTGGTCTATGTAAATCAGTTACTTTTGAAATAGAAACGACTAGTGAAAATCCAATAATGACACAACCTTTTCGCCAACCCGTAGGTTTAATTGATGAAATGAGAAAAGAAATTAAATTGATGCTAGACGCAGGTATAATTAGTCATGGTAAAACGGGTACTTGGGCTAGTCCAGCCTTTCTTATTAAGCAGAAGTCTTGTTATCGTTTCGTTGTAGACTATAGAAAAGTTAACAGTATAACCAAACAATATTTTCATCCTTTACCAAGAATAGACGACATACTGGACAAACTGTCTAAAGGTAGAATTTTCTCGCATCTTGATTTAAGAAAAGGTTATTTTCAAATTCCTGTAGCAGAAAATTCAAAACATAAAACTGGATTCATAGTTCCATTTGGAATATACGAATTCAATAGAGTTCCTTTCGGTTTGACAAATGCACCAGCTTTTTTCAGTGCAACAATGCAGTCTATATTAGGAAACCTAGAATTTGTGCAAGTATATATTGATGACATAGTGATTTTTTCAGAAAATGAAGATGAGCACCTTAAACATATACAAATTGTTATTGATAAGCTAAATGAAAATAATTTGAAAATTCATCCTAAAAAATGTCAATGGATAAAAAAGACTATAAAAATTTTAGGCTATATTATTGACGAAACAGGTATCAAAATGGATCCTGAAAAAATTTCTGCTATTAGAGATATGAAACCACCAAAAACAGTTAAGCAACTACAAACTTTCTTAGGATTATCTAATTATTATAGAAAATTTATTGAAAATTATGCAAAAATTACTTCACCCTTACATTCTTTGACTTCGCCTAAATATAAATGGTACTGGTCAGAAAAATGCCAAAATGCTTTTGACACATTAAAACAAAAATTAATAGAGTATCCCATTCTTAGAAAAGTAGACTTTAATAATAGGTTTATCTTATACACAGACGCATCAACAACTGCTTTGGGCGCTATATTAGCACAAATTGATAACCAAGGTAACGAATATGTAGTAAGCTACGCTTCAAGATTACTTAAATCTAATGAAAAACATTATTCCGTTACTGAACTTGAATGTTCATCTGTAATTTTTGGCTGTAAGGAATACAGTAACTATTTATTTAACATCAAATTTCTAATAGTAACCGATCACTATTCCTTAAAATGGTTATTAACACTTAAAAGCCCCAACGCTAGACTAACAAGATGGGCGATACTTTTACAAACTTATAACTTTGAAATTATTCATAGAAAAGGTAAAACTCATACAAATGTTGACCCTTTAAGTAGACCCATTCTTTTAAATGAAGTCGATAATATTAATGATGAAAGTGAGGACTTATCTACTAAACATTTAGACCCATATCAAGACCCATATCTAATGCACTTCTTAAAATATAATAGACATACGGAGGGATCTTCGAAAAAGCAAGTAAAAAGAATTAACAAATTAATTAAATTTTATATATTAGAAGGAGACTTACTTAAGTATAGAAAAAACATTAAAGATGAACATTTTAATTTGATAGTTCCAAAAATGGAAGAACGACTGGATATCATTAAAAACACTCATAATTTAGGACATTTTAAAAGTGAAACAGTTTATTCCAATCTTTCGTCTAAATATTTTTGGAAATCAATGAAAAAAGAAATTGAAAATTATATAAATAGATGCAATACTTGTCTAAAATATGATAAAAAAGGAGTCGTAGAACATCCTGCTCTTGCTTTACCTATCGTAAGTGTTTTAGATCGTGTAAGTTTTGATCTTGTTTTAGGTTTTCCTGAAAATTCAAAAGGATATATCGGTTGTCTTGTAATAACCGATCATTGTTCTAAATTCCCATTTGTTTATAAAATTAAATCGAAATCAATGGATGAAATTTTTGAAAAAGTTTTAGATTGGATTTCAATCTTTGGACCTCCAAAAGAATGGCTTTCGGACCGTGGCAAAGAATTTGTCAATGAGCTATTAGATAGGTTATGCTCGACTTTCAATATTAACAGAAGATTCACTTCTCCATACAACCCAAGAGCTAACGGTTTAACCGAACGCTTTAATCAAACATTAGTTTCTGCTTTAAGAAAACAAGCAGCAAATGATAAGGAAAATTGGGATAAGTATTTACCAATAGTTCTAATGTCCTATAGAAATAAAATTCATTCCTCAACAAATTTTACCCCTTATGAACTATTATTCGGAAGGTTTATGAATAACTTTGATAAAATAGATTCAAATATAGCTGATGAAGAAGAATTAACTTTGTTAAGAAGAACAGCTGAAATAAAATTTTTATTAGAAAATAAATTACCTAAAACAATAGAGAACTTAAAGTCTTCCAAGATCAAGCAGATAAAAACCCAAAATAGACAAAAGAAAGTTACCTTCGATACTCTTAAAATAGATGATGAGGTTTATATAAAAAACGAAAAAATACAGAATAAATTTGAACCATCATATACAGGTCCATTTTTCATTGACAGAATTACCGAGTACGGTAATTACAATTTGAAAAATGAAAAAGGAGAAAGAATTGAAGAAAGTTACCCTAGATGGCGTTTGAAATTGGCAAAACAAGAAGTAAGTGCAACTAATTCTTATATTTCAGATGACAAAAATGAACAGAAAGATGAAATATCTGAAATTGAAAAAATTCTTGACCACAAGAAAATTGGAAGAGGTTTTAGATACCTAATTAAATGGAAAAATTTTCCACATAAGAAAAATGGTAAAATTGTGAGATTTAATAGAGGTGTTGTAACGCAAAGAAAACCTGTATACATTCAAATGGACGAGAGACTACAAGTATTGTTTAGAAATTATAAACCGACTGAAAGGCTTGAGTTTTTGAAAAATTTAAGTCTACTTTGATTGGCTTTATTTCTCCATTTATTCAATAAAATTAAGTCGTTTGCGTAAATTACTTTTAAAAAGTAACTACATACAAAAGAAATTGATAAGTTATTTATTCTAGTTTGTAACATTTTTACCTTATTTTTAATTTTTTAAAAATTAAAAAAACTATAATTTGCTCCAAAACAATCATTAAAAGAGTGAAAAGTATTTTTTATATATAGTAGAGAACCCTTCTATATTTGTGACCAAATTTGAAATTAATCTCAAATTTTTGTTAGTAAATTATTAATTTTTATTTCAAAAAAAAAAATTCCTGCTTGAGAATGGATTTTTTCCCACCTTAATAAAAGAGTTTAGACAATTTTAATTCCAATTTTATTTATTATGGTAAATGAGCCTAACCGGGTGACCTATTTTTTTTATTGAATAAAACGATCCCATTTGGTTCGAAAACTCCAAAAATTGTCACCGAATTAGACCTATTTTTTTGACTCACCCATTAACCTCCTGCGGTTAATTATGTTAGGGCTAATAGAGATAATTGGGTTATACGAAATACCCCGAAAACCATATATATTTTGCCCCAAAACTAACCTCTTTTCCAGAGTATTCACCGAATTAACCGGATTTACACATTACGGATTAAAATGAATTTTTAAAATTGTTTATTTTTTAATTAAAATGAAAAAAAAATTAATCAAAACAAATTATAAATTAAACGAATCAAAAATCTTAAGTTAAAGAAAATTAATTTAAATTTTTTTTTTGAACAATTATAAAAAAGAACTAGTCTTCAATACATTCGTCACAGTTAAATTCTAAACCTTTCTTTTTTTTATATTTTTGTGGCAAACATTCATAACAAACCCAGTTTAATTTGTACAAGACTTAACAAGTCAATTCGTTAACTAATTTGTAAGCTCTCGGGTTAGCTCCTAAAATTAATTAACGATTAAAAACCAGATACAAATTAAATTGTTGTTAAACAAGTGGATTGTAAAAAAGCTTAAGGAGCTTGATGAGAAAATGTATAATCCTATTTATATTCAATTTTTAAAGAGAACTTGATTTTTCTATTTTGTTTAACGAGCCATTCATTGGGAACCAATCAGTTTAGCAAGTTTTAATTCAGCATAATTAATTTAGCAAATGTTTAAAGGCTATTTTCAGCAAAGTTAATTTAGCAAAAAAAAATACCATAAACTCGGATTTATAGACGCAGCATCTACTTCGAGAACGATTTATAAACCTGACACGGTTACTCCGTAGAGGACCATGTAAAAAAAAATCCAAAAAATCAATTTTAAATTTTTTGCGTTTATGATGTTACAAATACCAGTACAACACAAGTGGTTCAAAATGAAATGCCAACTCAAACTGAAAAAAAAGAGTAGGTAGACCAGCTTTACCACGTGACGCAAATGGAAAAATAATTAGAAATTAAAGTTAGATATTTATAGAATCATTTTATTTTAAACAAATTAATTGAAATTTTTAGGCTAAAAACAATTTTTTTACAATTTTTATTCAATTTTAAAATCGCATTATTTTTTAAAATTTTAAATTTGCTTCATGTGCTTATACCAAAATAAATGAAATAAACTTTACCTATTAACGTATTTAATTTTTATTTTAATTTTTTTTGGTCGTGTTTATATTAAAAAATTGCATGCTGTTATATGGTCAAGTTCCGGCTTTACCATGCATCTAATACCTGATCCTGCCTTAAAGGCGAAAAATTTTAAATTGATTTTTTTGATTTTATTTAACATGGTCCTCTACGGAGTAACCGTGTCGGGTTTATAAATCGTTCTCGAAGTAGATGCTGCGTCTATAAATCCGAGTTTACGGTAAATCAATTAAGCAAAATAAATTTTAGTATCATTTTGGCAAGTTTGAATCAGCAAATGTTTTACCTAAAAAAAAATTAATTAAACATTAATGTTTTCATTTTTTATCACTAATAAAGTGTCAATTATCATAAATGAATTTGAAATTTCATTACTTTTTAGTAGAAATAAAATCAAAAATCCAATATCCAAGAAAAATTAATATAAGTTGATTCAGCTGATCGTATAATTCAAGCCAATAGTTTTACCAAAGTGGTGCATTTGGACCTGCAGTAAGGTTCTATACAATGCCAACTAATGATGCTATTTGATTCACTATAAACGCGAAAGAAATAACCACCTTCTGAACATAAATGAGGGAATCCTCTCTGTAAAGTGCTTGCATATCCATTATCTAAATTAAGATTATTAAATTTATCAATTAAATTATTAACAGCCATATTTTTGATAAAATGATATTCTATTGAGTTACTATATTGTTAATTTTGATTTATGCTAATTTCACTTTGCTTAATTAATTTTGCTAAAATTTATTTTGCTGAATTAATACAGTCCCCATTCCTCGACTTACTTTTCAGATCTCTTTAATTTTAGGTTAGGGTTAAAATTGTCAGTGTCAGTGCAGTGCAAAATTGTCATAGGAAAAAAAAACAAAATAGTTATCGTAAAATTGTCAAACCAATTAAAAAATAAATTGAATGTCAAATCGGATTGGCGATTAATTTCAAAGAAAATTTATTCTTGAATTAAATAAGAAGAATATTATAAGAAACTAAGATAAATAAGAAATAATTAGAAGAAAAATTTTAATTAATTAATTTAAAAAATATTTGAGTCATATAAATATAAATTGAAAATGAGTTTAAATAACTTATCTACTCATACTGTTAAACTAACTATATTTATTACATTTAGCCTTTTTAATTTTTATCCTTAAAAATTATATTTAGAAATTTTTTACAAACCTAATATTTGTCTTCTTTTTTATTATTTAGAGCTATTAATAGTTTTTATTTTTTATTCAATTTTTCAAAACTTGACCAAAACAGCTTCGCTGAGGTCACTTAAATAAAATAATTAAATCCAAAAAATCATTCTGTTAATCAAAATCTTAAAATCAAAAAATGGAACAAAAAATATTATATCTTGACACCGAATTCAAACAAATTATTTTCGAAAAGCACCGTTATCAAAAAAACGAAAAAAAATACAATCGGTATAGATGCGTCAATAGAAAATGCAGTGAACTTTATAATTTAGTTTATGTTACGAAACAAAAAGGTAACAAAGACTATGGCTTATTTGCCCTTGGATATGCATTATCTTTAGCTATGAATCTAGATCCTGGTAAATTATTCTTTGATCAAACAAAAATCAGAGATGAGTTTAATAAAATGTACTGATTTGTTTTTGTTTACTCATTTTTTTTGTTGAAAATTATACCCCAAAATTTTCTAAACTTTGTATTGATTTAGAATAAACAAATAAACTGTATTGTTCTGGACTTTAATTCTTTTTCTAAATTTTTTTTTTTAAATGAAAAATTCTAACAATTAACCAATCATTTGTTTTTTCTTTTTCCTTTGTTTATTTTGTCATATATGACTAATTAACACATGACAATTTTGTTTTTTTTTTATGACAATTTTGACTATCTCCTAATTTTGGTTAAAAAATAAACAAATTTTAGACTAAAAATGTCTAAAAGAAAAATGACCAGATATGTTAGTCTTAAATCAAATTGAATAACTAAAAATTAAATCTATTAACCCCAATTTTTGGGTAACCAAAATCAGCTAAATAACCACAAAACCAAGAAAAACCAACATCACTAATTTTTATTATGCTCATATGTAAAAATAATTATGAAATAAGGCAAAACTTATAATTATTCATAAAATTATTTTTAATTAATTTATTTCAAAAGGGTTTTATATATGTATGATTTGAAAGAAAAAAAATATTTTATTTTATGTCAATTTGATATCTAAACGTTTTGCATATTAAGTTATATAAGTTATTACACCCACCAAAATTGTACTTTGATCTGAATTAAAAAAAAATATATAATACTCAATTAAAATAAAAACTTTATTTTAGAAACAGCAAAAACTTATCCCAAACTTGGAAAAAAATGAGCAAAATTTTAACAAATTGTCTAATTGCATCCCAAAAGCCAGGTCAAGTGCTAAATATTGCGTCTAACCTGTAAGACTAACAATTTTATGAAAATTTGATTTAATTTTTAATTTTGACAGTGCTCTTGTTCGATATGCTTCTACTGGTACCCCTAAATCAGCTCAAGCTCAAGCTAAAGTCTCAAGTGAAAAAAAGCCTTCAGAAAAGCCGGCCGAATCTCCATCATTTGCCATGAATTTATTTCGCGGTCAAATGAGATTGGACGAAATCTTTCCATATCCATCAAGCTTAAATGAAGAGCAAAGAGACATTCTTCAGTCTTTGGTTGATCCGACTGCCAAATTTTTCGAAGAAAAAAATGACTCATTGAAAAATGACAAACTAGAGACAGTGCCAGATGATATCATGCAAGGCCTTAAGGATCTTGGTGCTTTCGGTCTCCAAACTCCAGTCGAGCACAATGGCTTAGGCTTGAACAACACCCAATATGCTCGACTTGTAGAAATTGTTGGTTCTCATGATTTGGGGATTGGAATTGTTCTTGGCGCTCATCAGGTAAAATTTACACCAAATTTAAGTTGTGCTAATCAATAGAAACTAATTTTTGTAGTCGATTGGTTTTAAAGGAATCTTGTTATTTGGTAATCCTGAGCAAAAGGCGAAATATCTACCAAAATTGGCAACTGGAGAAAATGTGGCTGCTTTTGCTTTGACTGAACCAGCAAGTGGATCTGATGCTGCTGTAAATAAAAAAATACAAAAATTGTTTTATCATTATTTTTACTAATTTAATTTTCATTAAGTCTATCAAAACCAGAGCAGTTCCTTCGGCAGATGGAAAACACTGGACTCTAAATGGCAGCAAAATTTGGATTAGCAATGGTACATTAAAATTCAAATGGAAAATTTTTTATTAATTAAGCAATTTTTTTAAGGTGGATTTGCCGAAGTATTTACTGTTTTTGCCAAGACTCCTGTCAAAGATGAAAAAACTGGAGAGGTCAAGGACAAAGTGACTGCTTTCATTGTGGAGAGAAAATTTGGTGGTGTCAAAAATGGTCCTCCTGAGAAAAAGATGGGAATCAAGTGTTCGAATACAGCTGAAGTTTATTTCGAAGATGTAAAAATTCCGGCTGAGAATGTACTAGGTGGTATCGGTAATGGATTTAAAGTGGCTATGAATATTTTGAATGCAGGCCGTTTTGGCATGGCTGCGGCATTGTCTGGCACTATGAAATTTTCGATTGCCAAAGCCGTTGAGCACGCCACCAATCGTAATCAATTCGGCAAGCAAATTATCCACTATGGAACTATCCAAGAGAAGCTGGCTCGCATGGCCATGCTGCAATATGCCACCGAATCGATGGCTTACATGGTATCCGCCAATATGGACAAAGGGTCTCTTGAATTCCAAATTGAAGCTGCTATTAGCAAAGTGTTTGCATCCGAAAGCGCCTGGGCAGTAACTGATGAAGCTGTCCAGGTTCTTGGAGGAATGGGATTCATGAGAGTAAGAAATATAATTTAAAAAATGGAAAAAAAAAATTTTTCCCTTTTTGGTTTAGGATGCTGGATTGGAAAGAGTTTTGAGAGATATTAGAATTTTCCGCATATTCGAGGGAACAAACGATATCTTAAGACTGTTCATTGCTTTGCAAGGAATGAATGTAATAATTTAAGTTTTTTTGTTTATCAATAATTAAAAAATTTGGTTAAGTATGCTGGAAAGCATTTAAAAGAACTTCAGAAAAAAGTTCAAAGCTTTGACTTGGGAACAATATTAACTGAGGGCAAAAAAAGAATTGGCAGACAAATTGGAATGCAAAATATACCCTCTTTGACTGAGCATGTGCCTACTCAATTGTCAAACTCGGCTGGTCTGGCGTCCAAAGCTGTTGTTGACTTTGGGCAAACAGTCGAGAGTGTTTTGGTAAAATACGGAAAAAGAGTAACTGGTAAGAGTTAATTTTTTTGCTAAATTTGGTTTTTAGATTTTTTTGATTTTAGAGGAGCAATTTGTGGTCAATAGAATTGCTCAGTCTACAATTGACATATTCGGAATGTTTGTGGTTCTTTCCAGAGCAGCAAGATCAATAAACACCAATTCGCCTAGTGGTGACCACGAAGCGGCTTTGGCTAATTTGTTCTGCTACGAGGCATCAAAGAGATTAGAACAAAATTTAAGAGATGCTTTGGATGGAAAATTTGTGGAAAGCACAAAGATGATGTCGAAAATCGCCAAAGATTTAAGCCAAAATGGTCACACTGTTCCAGCTCATCCATTGGGATTTTAAATAAGATAAAATTAATAAATTTAATGTTTTTTAATTACTCGAATTCATGTCAACAAATTTACTTAAAAATTTAATGAATCAACCTGTTTTTTAATTGAGAAAGAATTAAATTTTTAAACTTGACTTTAACACGAATTTTGTTATCAAATAAAGAAATTAAATTAATAAAGTTTTATTTTAATAATTAAATTAATTCCAACTCATAATGCTTTGTGAGTCCTTTAATAAAAAAATATGAGTCAAATATTTGAAAACTTATTAGATTTCGAAAATTTACATTCGAGATCTTTTTAAAAAAATATAAAATTAACAATTTCTCATTTTAATATCAAAAATCAATTTTTTAATTGAATCAATTGAATGATTTTTTTTAAATGATAAAAAAGAAGGGCAAAGATTTTAAATATAAAAGCGTATATAACGGCGTATTGAAATTCGTTAGAAATGGAACTAAAATTTTTTTTTTAAATAAAAATTTTTAATGTTTATTATCTGAGTTTAAATTTCAAAAATATAAAAATTTATGTCTGATGCAAGAGTTTGCAATTTAGAAAACTTAATCATCTGATAAATTCGGTTTAAAAAAATATTTATTTCCTCGAAGAATTCTGTTAAAAAAATTTTATAAATTTTGAATCCTATTTAATTTTGGATTTTTTTTTATCTTGTTATCAGCATGTCGATTGTTATTTTGGACGATTGTTGATTAAAATAATTTCAGCTTATTTTAGAAAAATCAGAGAAAATAATTTTTATTCGGTATTATGATGAATTGAGGATCTAAAAACGGTAAGACTCAAATATCCAACAATTATAATTTTCAAAATAATAAGAAATTGCAGATTTTAAACTAACTTGAAGTATATATTACAATTACTTTATATTATTATTTGATTATTTGATTAGATACTAAACTTTAAGTACCGAATAGTTTTTATAAAAATACAAGAAAATATGTATTTAATTAAGCTAATTTTATTAAATTGATAAATAAGAAATATTCAAAAGCCATTTCCACTCAGTTACAACTTTAAAACATTCATCATGATTTCTTCTTTGAGATATAATTTAAAAAAATTATTTTAAATTAAATTTTGCCAATTACTTTTTTCTTTTTTCCTTTCTTCTTTTTAATCTTTTTGCTTGCTTTGATTATTGAATTGAATAATTCTTTGTCAATTTTTTCGCTTACTCGAACTGCCAAATTTCCAATTTTGTCTTTATTTAAAAAAGATATTAAATAAATCGAACAAATTACGATATTGTTTTTATTTAAAATCTAATTATAAAATATCAGATCAAATAAGTATAAGTTATACTTATTTTCCGATATTCAAGCGCGTTCAAAATCATTTTGGCACTCATGTTTCCGATTGTGTTATTGTGCAAATCTATCTCTTGTATGTCTGCAGACAGCTTAATTAATCTTCAGTATGAAAAATATCTAAAAATTTGAATTCTAAAATTTAATTTAATGTTTACTTGGTTATCATTTCGACAAAATTTCGAATTATCTTAAGAGATTTTTGAACATCAGCGCCATCTTCATAAATGTCAATTCCATTATCAGCCAAATGCAACTTGCAAACAAATGGTCCAACTTTCGGTGGTTCAGAGCTTTTTTTCTTCTCTAAAAATAATCTTTTATAATTTTACAATCTTTTATATAATGAAAAGTTTTTTTTTATCTTTTAAATTTTTAGAATTTTTTATTACGTTGATCAATTATTGTTAAATTATTTTCAATTTAAGGTTCCGTCAATGCAAAACGTCCACACTATCTTTAAATTCCATTTTCGACCTCAAAATTGATTTTTAGTAGGTTATTTAAAGAAAAAAAATTTGCAAATTTTTACCTAAAGTCTTTTAGCGTTTTAAGTTTTCTAAAAGATTTTATTAGAGATTAAAATTAAAAAATAATGATTAATTCTTATTTTTTAACTTACATTTTTATTTAGATTTTTTATAAAATTTCTTTACTATTTTTAAACATGAAAATAAAATTTTATGAATAATTACAAAAAAATAATGTTTAATAAAAATAAATTTTCAAAAAAATTAACGATTTCAAAAAAAAATTGAAAAAATACCCTCTTTTTCAATAATTTATTTTGCTTAAAAATCAAAATTTTGAAAAAGTAAAATCTACAATTTGTTCAGAATTTTCTCTTGTTTCAAAATTCATATATCTCATTGGGTTCAATGGGGTCCCCTGGAGCTAGATACAAAAAAAAACAAAAAAATGGGTAAAATTTCGGCTTTTTTTGAAAAAATCTCGAGACTAAATTTTTTTTGGAAGAAAAAATTTTTTATAGTGGGTAATTTTTTCCTCAAAAAGATTGTTTGTGATTTATATATTTTTTGTATATGTTTGCAAAAGATATTCTCATCGGACCGAAGCATACTTTTGACAATTAAAAAACTCTTATAGCCCCTGTAGCGGAAAAATTTTTTTTTCAACCCCACCTAAAATTGGCATTCTGTGGTTTTTACATATGCAGATTACGAATTTGAGGTCGAAAATCGAATCTTAAGATAGTGTGGACGTTTTGCATAGCCGGAACCTTACAATTAAATTTTGCATTTTTCTAATAAAATCAGATCGATTCTAAATTTTATAAAACAATAAGATGAAATATGATCTTCATCTAAAATAAAGTGAATTTTGATAGCTTTGAAAGAATTTTTTTGAAATTATACAAATAGAAATTTACTAACTTTTCTTTTTTTTCTTTTTTTTAGGCTTTTTTCCTTCATTTTCAGGATCAGTTGGATTTTCTTCGACAGGAGTTCGTTCCCAAGAAGGTTTAGCAGCCTCTTAAAAAAATTCTGATTATTTTTTTTATAAAAGAAACTCATACCTTCTTCAAGTCTTCTTTCTTCTTCTTCAAGGCGAGCTTTTTCCTCGAGCTCCTTCCGAATAACTTCATTTTCGCACTCTTCGACTATTTTACTAATCAAACTAATAGCACCGTGACATCTCAGATTATTTCCATCCAAATAAATATCTCTAAAGTAATTTAAATTATAAAAAATCTTAAAAATCAACAAAAAATTAAGTTCAACTTGACAGCAGTTGTGGCTAATATATCTCCTAAATATTCGCCAGATTTGTAAGTTAAATTACAATAATTTAAGCTTAGCATCACCAAGTGCCTATTGCCAATAAGTCCCTTGCACACTTCATGACATCCTTTGTCGCCAAACCTGTTGATTATTTTTTTTTAATTTTTTAATTATTGTTTAATTTATTTTACTCGTTGTAGTCAAGGCACAGTGAACTAAGCATTATCCTCGAATTAAGGGATCTTAATATGAAAATAATTTATTTTTAGTTAAAAAATCAAAAAGCTACTAACGTAGATATTTTTTTGACACAATCTAAATCAAGTAAACAATCAGAAATCACTATTTTGCTAACAGAATTATTGCCCAATTTTAAAAAATTTGTCTAAAAAAAATTGTTCTTTTTATCTTATTTTAAGGAATTGATAAAAAAAATTGAAATTACAAGCTGAATGGCGTCAACATAATTTAACGGTAAGTCAATAATGTACAATTCTTTACATGTTGATAATTGGACATCATTTAAAGCTTTCATTAATGGTTCTAGAGCAATCTTCAAAAAAAATAAGAAAATTTTTTTTTGAATTTATTTGATTACTGGTGGGGGCATGTTGCTATAATTGGCCTTTAGCTCAGCAATTTTATTCATGTCATTTTGTTCTTTAGCTTCAGATAATGCTTTTTTAAATTTTTCTTCCGCTTTAAAATCTTTATCGATAGGACGGACAATAATTTTCTTTAATTCTTTTCCATTTTCCAAACAAGACCTAATTGCTTTAATTACGTCAGGACATGTCTTGACGCCCATCGCAGTGGAATAATTGTCATAATACTTGAGAAGTTTTTTTAAGATTATTTCAGTTAAAAGCGGTGCATCGTCGGCCCGCTTCGGCTTGGCTTTTTTACCACTCATTATTATTTAATTGCTAATTTCATTTTGTTCTCAGTATTTTATGTAAAAAATATTAATGGAATCAAAATTAATTATCTGTTTCCATGAGCAACCAAAATTTGAATATCTAACATTGCCGAATTTTTAAAAATTTTTGTTAAATTTTAGTCCATAAAACTCGAGAAAGGATCTTAGACTTTTGAAAAATATTTACATTAAAAAACAATATTGTATTCAATTTATTCAATTAAAACATTCTTTATTTTTTTTTAATTTTATATTTTTTTTTAGTTTGAGCTACCTTAAATTTGAAGTGCAAATTGGCTAACATATGTAATGAAGATTTTGTTAAATTTTTCGATTCCTAACAAGATGATGTTGATGATGGAGGAAAATTTTCACAATCAAAGACAAAATTATTTATATGGTTTTCAACTAAAAAGGCAACTAGCAGACACTTAAAATTTTGAAAAATAAAAGCATTTAATTATCACTAATGTCATTTTCATGCATAAAAAATCAAAAATACTGATGTTAGGAATAATTTTATTTAATTAAAACAAAATAAATATGTGACAATTGTTGCAAATTTAAAACAAAACAAACAAAAAATATATTTTAAAACAAAAATAATTATCAATTTATTTTCTTTTATTTTTTGATCCAGCAGGTCTACCGCGTTTTCCTTTTGCTACCGACTCACTGGTCGTTCTAACTGATTGGTTTCGACTGGAACTATTCATAGTTCGAGTTTACAGTTTCAAAAGTTAGTTTATCTAAGTCATTGATAAACAATACTGGTGAGTATCTTTTTTACAATTTTTTCCACAATTTGTAACATTTCTTTCAAACACTGTTCTTAATTTGCTATTTTTGAGTTCCTTAATGCTCCAATGTTTAGATTCTAGCGCATTACTCGTACCTGGTTTACCCAGAAGGCATCCTTCGAACCAGCCATTTTTCCCATCCGTGCACCATTCCTTTTAAAAATAGCTTTAAAAGTTTTTGATTTTATTTTCAAGTATAATTGTTTGAATTAAGTTAATTTATTTCCGATAAATAAAAAATGAGTATGTTTTAAATATAATAGACACTATTTATTAGTTTTGTAATTGATAATTAAAAGTAATCCTAACTTCAGTATTTTTATTTTTCAAGCATTTTTATATTATAAAAAATTAACCTTACTCTGATAAGATTTAGTTTTAAGAAATTTTTAAATGAAAAATAAATTAGAAGAAATTTTTTAATTTTCAATAATAATTAAAGGCAAAGTAAAATTTTTGATCCAATTTCATTTTCAAAATTTGATCAAAATATTTAAATGCGAAAATAAATTTCAATGCATTTTTTACAAATTAAAAATGTTTATGAAAAAGTATATTCCGATGCAATCTTTTTTTCATTTGATCCATTATAATTGGAACTTGAAATTTTTGGAATTTTTTCGATAAAAATTGAATAATGAAGTTAAAAATATTAAAAGTGCAATTACTACCTTAATTGTTCGATATTTAAACATTTAGTACCTGTCTTTTCTTATTTCAATTTATCCATTTTAATATTCTTCAATATTTTAATTTTACTTTTTTTTATTTTGGACTTGTATATTTTCATACAAAAATTCCAATACAAAATTTTTAATTCTTAGTAGAAAAACGTATTTTGTAACAAACAAACAATGTTTCATTTAACAATCCAATTTTTAAAAAAAAACATATAGAAATATTTACCAATAAATTGATTATTTTTAATTTAATTGTATGTTAGTTTAGAATGGAAAATTAATTTTGTTGTTATTCTTAATTTAGAATCATTTTAACCAGTCTTAACATGCAAATTGTATTTCTTTACAATTCAAAATTCTTAATTCAAATTTATTTAAGAAGCGATGACAAAACTTTAACATTTAAATAAATAAATTCACAAAATTGCATAAAAAAATTCCAATTAGAAAAGATCATAGAGATAAAAAAAAGAAATCTCAAAAAATTGATATTTTATTTGATCATTAATATTTCCTGGGCTAATAAAAAATAACTTTTATATTTTTAATTTAGTGAAACATATCTTGTTTCATTTTGTTTCATCATGAAAGTTTAAAAAGCTCAAAATTTTTATCTAAATTAAGGAAAAATAAGTTAAGATTTGGATGAAAATTCACAAAGCATTTTATTTTTATTATTTTGAAATTTTAATTTTTTAATCTGAAGAAGTTTTAGCTCCGTACAGATAAACAAATAAATAGAAAAGTATAAAAAAATAGGGTTAGATTCCCAGTTGTTTCGAAAGTGAAGCAGTTTACGGTCAAACAAGCTTTTGGTACACATGGTTACCCGTTTTTTGTAATTTCGTAATTTATTAATTTTTACTAAATTTTACAAATTATGAAAATCATTTAAAAAGCTTTTTTTATTTTATTGTGAAAAAGGTTGCATAAAGTTTTGAGATAAAACAAATTAACTTTTTAGAAAAATTTGAGTAATGAATTTTTTATTTTGTTTTTTCTTATCCTGTGAATGTTAATTCTAAATAAATAAATTTTTGATTAATAGTTGAAAATCAGATTACATATACTTTTTCCGTGATACTTTTTCCGCGCGTACGGAAAAAGTATTATTTTTCAATACGCGGAAAAAGTAACTGCAATGGAAAATCATATATATTTAATGCATTATTTTTTATAATTAATTTCGGTAAAAAGCTATTTTTTTGTCAAAAATTAATTCAATATATATAAAGAAAAAACAAAATTATGCTTAAGTGACGATTTTATTGTAAAAAAACACATTATCTGATAAAATAAGATTACAAAATTTTGAAATAAAATATTTATGATTTAGTTCATAAACAAAACAAAAAATCCCCTAATTTTCATCATCTGACTCTTTAGTATTCGTTGATGAGCTGTTTCTGATTATCACAGGCATTTCTTGGGAAGGCAAAAACCCTTGTTCGATCAAAAAATTTTCTACATCTGACGCGCAAAACTCATCGCCAAATTCATCATTCATTTTCACGAAGTTTCCTATCATCTCCTTATTTTTGTATATCAACAAAGCCGGACAACCGTATTTGCGGAATTTTTCAGACAAATTTATCGCAGATGATCTCACTTTACATATCTTGACTATTGTATAATCTTTGGCAATAGTCTCCAAACATTCATTCATTATATTACACTCATTTATTTTGGTGTCGTAGATGTGAATTATGATAGTCACATTTTTTTGCTCGTTGTCAATCTCACTAATAAATTTTTCCTCATCCAGCTCAATTACCTTGCCAAACTTTGGCAGAGACAAGAGTTTACTCTGCATTTCTTCGAATTTTTTTTTTAAATACTCCTCGAAAAAACCATCGTCCAATTCATCCATATCATCTTCTTTTTTAGTATTTATTTTTTCCTTCTGGATCTCTTTGTCAATTTCGTCAGATTTACAAGTCATTGCGAGCCTCTTTATGATTTTTTCTCTTTCCATCTTTGATTCTTGGCCTTTCTCGTGCTGCAGCTGTTTAAAGCGTTGCCAATCTTGAATAACGCCTTTGGGTCCTGTGTTGACAGATTGTCCTGCTTTTGATGCGAATTTCTCTTGCTCTTTCAACTCGCTCTCGGGAATAAATTTCGGTCTGGCTGGCTCGTCTTCATCTTCGGAACTACTGCTACAATAGTTGTGCAGCTTTTCGCCCAACAATTTATCATCCAAAGTTGCCATCGTTAAAATCCTTTTCAAAATCTAAAAATTGAATTCTTTTTTAATAATAAAAGTACTAGCTAGAAAATTATTATTGTATTATGTTCCTAAATTAAATTATTTCATATTTTTATTGAAATTTTCTTTGTTCGCTCACTTGTTAACTAATAACTTATTTTTCCTCAGGGGGAACACATACCCAGGCAAGATAGAATCAAATTTTTCCAAAACACTTCTCTTTAACTATTAAAATCAGCACCTAAAATTAATTAGGCTGATAAAATTAACACCCTGAAACATGGATTAAATTTAATTTTACTCTGAACTTTCTCATAAAATTTAAATTCTAATTAGACTTTTTCGACATTTGAGGAAAATAATATTTAGCTTAATAAAACAAATTAAAAATATTTTTAATTAAAAACTACGCAGTCCACTTGGCTAAACTTTACCAAGTTTTTGAAAAAAAATTATTTTTCAGTTGACTTTTTTGAGATATTATTAAACAATAATTTCTGATAATTTTTGATAAAAAAAGGATAGGAAAAGGAAAAAAGGTCAAATCAGATAGAAGAAAAATTGCTTTTTTAAAAGGATCAAAATCCTTTTTTAAAGAGATTACATGCTATTGAAAATTGAATTTGACAACGTACTTTCCGATTTTTTTTAAATTAGAAAAAAAATCCTACATAAATTTATTACTTTTTTAAAGCTAATCTAGCTATTTAAAAGAAAAAGAATATAATTAAAAATGATTATTAATTGACATTTAACTTGATCATCTTTGTTTAACTAAAATATTTTCTATGTCTAGATTAATAACAGAAAATTCCTTCCGAAATTTCTTAAAATTTAACACGCATATCTCTTGGTTGAACGAGCGTTTTTAGTGTTATTTCAGCAAAAAAAAAATATTTTGGATTTTTAATTTAATGAGTGATATTTTTCGGATTTCGGATTTTTTCGGGATTTAATTATTAAAAGTCTTCATGAATACTTATTTAAATTGAGAATAATTTGAAGAGACAGATAATTTTAAGCCTAAAATTTTAAAATAAACAAATTAAAAAAAAAAACGAAAAAAAATTTCACTCTAATAAAAATTTAAAAAATTCAATTTTAATTTATATAGATCCTTTTATAAAAATTTATTAATTTTTTTAAGCATTAAATTTTGCTAGTCAGACCGATTTAATTTTAAAATCAATAAATATTCTGTTTATAAAATATGGAGCTAAAGTGAAAATTTTTAATTTGAATAAAATCATAAATTAGCTTTTAAATGTCTAATTAATATTTGATTACTGATGAATTTTTGATGCTTTATTTAGCCAATATTTATTTTATTCATCGCAGAAAACAGTTTTATATTTACAGCTTATTAAAAATGTATTTTTATTTAATAGTTTTCTGTCAAAAAGGTTGAATATCTAAGTTTATTGTTTGACGAATTTCGTTTAAAATCGTCGTCTTCATATCTTGAAACAGATTTTGCATTGCGAGTCTTGGATCTTGCTTCATCATTAACTACTCTTCTTGACGGAAAATCAACATGGTCATCATATGTACTCTTTTTTGCTTGGCGTCTCAATTCAAGCTTAATTATAAAATTGAAATTATTGATTTTTTTTTTATTAAAGAATATCGAGGCAGAAAAAATTTAATTAAAAGATAAAGAAAATAAAGAGGTGTCTGGGCTGAAATGAAATTTAATTTACTTGTAATTTGAGTTTATTCGTGAAGAACAATTTTCTCCATCCATTCTCGCTGCTTTCTGCCAATTGTTGCATCTCTGGCGTTATCTCTGTAGTATAATATTGTTTATATAATTTTATCCAAACATGATCACTCCTGCATAGCTTAGGAAAATTTAAATTTAATTATTTTCGATTGGAAAATTTATTAAATTTTTGATTTTTAAACCTAACTCTTTTTTTGGAATAAAGAGTTGGAGTTGGTAATTTTTTTATTGAATTTTTTTCACGATTTATTAATTAAAACGCTCAAGATGATTTAGAGTCAATGTTTAGATTTAAAAAAAAACTTATTATTTTTACCTTTTTGTTTTTTTTTTAATTAATTAACTAATAGTTTAAACAAAACTTTAGTAAAGCTAATTTAATTATTAATTTCTGGTAAACATTTTTACTTTCAAGTGTATTAATTAACTTACCTGTCTAAAATGGTTATTGACTTGTGCCAATTTTGAAATGTCTTCTAGTGCAAGCTTTGAAATTATCATAACAAGAATATTATTAGGCATTCGATCTAAATAATCCAATTTTTTTTTGACCACTATATTTTCTATGTAATTGTACAATTCTTGTCCAAAAATGAGTTTTATTTCTCCTTTGGGAACATTTTAAATGAAGATTTTTTTTTTAAATTATAAATTTACTCTCAATATTTTCATCATAAGCAAAGTCCTCAAAGCTATCCTTAATTTCAGTAGGATACCTTGTTTCAGAGTCACCTCTTAAGGTTATTTTCCATCTGCGAAAAATAACGTAGTGATGATTCACAATCAATTGACAGTAATCTTTGGATGGAGCTGGAGCTTGGGCACCCACGTTTATCAGTTCGGTATTTTGAAAATCAAACAAGCTAAGTAGATTTGATTTTTTGGCCTTTAACTCGTTGAAAACATTAAAAAATTCATTCTTTTCGCTGTGATGGTGATTTTTATAACTATGGCTCATCTTAGCTAGTTATCTATTAAATTTATGAGTTTGTTGGGCTATTTTCTTTAATTTTTTCTAAACAAAAAATTTTAAATCGAACAAACGCTTAGCAACCAAAGGGAATCAAACTTATATGACTATTTAATTGTCTGGAGATTTTTTCGCGTTTAATACGAAAAAAAATAAAATTTTCGAAAAATAAATTTAAAAATTTAAATTTGAATTTTTTTGATTACCTGAAACTTTAATTTTAAGCTCTCAAATGTGTTTAGATTGTGATATTTTTGGCGATATTTATTTTTCAAAGTATAATCAAGTGGATTCAAAGCAACTACATAATCTTATTTCTCCATATCAACCAAATTTTAATATTTTCTAGGTTCAATAAAACTCAAAGGCTTCTAATTAAAATAATAAAAGCTAAACTTCTAAGATTATTTATCAAATACGCCAAATAAGAGTATTTAAAATTATCTTTCGTTTAAAAGGTGTGTTAGAAATGTTAGTTTTAAAAAAAATATTTTACTATTAAAAAATGTATAATCAAAATTTAATAAAATTTTTTATCTAATTGATTGAAAGCTTTTATTAATCATTCTTTTTTAAATTTCTTTTTTATTATTTGTATAAAAATAAAATTTGATCAAAAATGAGTGTCTCTTTAAAAAAATTTTATTCTAAATATTTATTAGAAAAAAAATTGAATAATTCGCTCAGCTCCTGCAAAATAATTGTATGATGATATTTTTGATTGAAATAAATAAATATTCTATTCTAGCAAACACGTTAAAAAAAAGAATAATTAAAAAAAAATAATTTAAGTAAATTATCGTGAAAAAGGATTAAAAAAAACTTTCGAATAATCTAAGTTTCTTGAAATTTTAAAGAAAGAAAAAATAAAAATATTATCCAAGCTTGAAACCTACGAAATTGTTCTTTTTTATTTAAACAAGTAATTTTAATGAAAAAATCAATAATTTTTAAATATTGTATACGGTTTTTTAAATTTACGGAAATTTGAAATTCTAACCCTTCCTAATAAAAAATCGGGCACAAAAACAGTAAAGCCTTTTTTCTACAATTTTAAAATAAAAAAATTGATAGCAGAGCTTAATTTCCGCAAAAAAATCAAAATCAATTTTTAGCTGATTATCTCTTGAATGCAACATCTTAAATTTCATTCTTTCAATTTTTGAATTTTTTTATTGCCAAGTTTTGTCCTTCTTTTTCTGCCAAAAATTCAACACAATCAAAAATTTGAAATAAAAAAAATTAATTGAAAAAAGTTCGATATAACAAATGGTTGTCAAAAAAGTAATTAAATATAAATAATTTTAATCCAAAATACATATTAGAGACCGATTGCACAGCATACATTTATTATTTTAAATTTAAATTTTTCTTCTTGATATTTAGTATTTTTAATCCGCGTATCCCATCAGAATAGGTAGAGGTGTACAAATAGAAGAAATAAAAAGACTGAAATTAAAAAACAACACAAAACATGAAACTGTCCTTGAATTTCTGTTTAATTTTTGATTTAAATTTTCTTCATTAATTTTATTTTTATAGCTCTGTCTGTCAAAAAGAATTTTCCATGTAATCTTACTTCCCATATGTGAACGCTTAAAATTTGCATTTTAATATTAAATTTCTTAAATTTTAACTGTACTCAATTCTTCTAATTAAAATAGGTCAAAAGTAGCCTTTTTAATATAACAATTTCTGATGTAATGTATCCTCATGTTTATGTTTTGATGATTGATAAAAGTTTTAAATTTTCCAAGGTGCTATAAATAATTTTTTAAGAAAACTATTATAGAAATTCTTGTTTTATTTCGCCCAAATTTTTCTGGACTTTTGCTGCAAATGGATTACTACAAAAAATAAAGTGACAGACATCATTGTATGGAATGAATTATTCGAGTTGTTAAACAATAAATTCTTAGCTAACGGTTTGTTATGGTTTTTAACAAAACTTTTTTAAAAATCAACAATTTTAATAAAATAACATAAAAGAACATTATTTTATTTCTTTAAACATAAATGTTAAAATTTAAATTATGTTAAAGAGGTTTTTCTATAATAAAACAGTCTTAAGCCTTTTTTTCTAAAAAGATTTGGCTTATAAGCTGTAACAGAGATATTGAATTTTTCTTAAATTTTTATTCGTTTTTTCATAAGACTACAATATATTTAGGAACAAACTGGGCATAAAAAATCTGTATTGATAATAATCTTCTATCATTAGGAAATAAATAAGACTAATAAGAACAAGACCTATACTCTAATTTTCACTAACTAAACTTCATTTGTATTCATTTACTTTTATTTATAGAAAATAAATATAAATGTATAAACGTTTTTATTAGATAAAAATACTTTTTCAGTGTAAAAATATTTTTTAAGTCAGTAGAAAAAATTAAAGATTTAAAATTTTATTCTTACAGTATTATTTTTTGCATTCGACTTATTTGTTGATTCAATTTTAATTTTTATAATATAGAAACCATGTAATTAACTCTAATAGCAAAAATGTTGGATTTTGTCTTTACTCTTAGATTGATTAACGCGAGTTTACGGTAATAAGTAACTTTGTTTCGGTGAAATTTTTAGCGTTTGTTTGAGAGATAATTTGTAAAACTCAATTTAGATTTTAATTTTGTCTTTAAAGTTTTCAAATGAAGATTTTGGAAAAATCAATTAAAGATCAATTGGAAAAAAATACTTTTAAAGAATTAGCTTTTTGGATACAAATTGAAACTTGAATAACTAAAAAATTTGAAAAGACTATTGAAAAAGTAGTATATTCGAATAAAATCTTGAATATAAGATAAATTTGAATTTATATTTGATTTATTTTTATTTTTGAAATTAAATTTGAACTTAACTTTAATTTAAAAACACATTGAATTTTAGATAAATTCAACTAATAATTGAAAAGTATTAAAATTTGAATAGGATAAATCAAAAATCAAGTATTTGAAAATTTAGTTTTTTAGTTGTACTTTTGAAGCGTTGATTAAATCAGAACAGCTATAAGATGGATGGGACTATTGTAATCCAGAAAACCTTAGAAGAGTTGTGTTGACTGCTGAAAATCTGGCACACTTTTAGTATCCAAATCGAATTGAAATTCAATTTATTCAATGAATTTTTTTTTCATTAAATTTTTTTTGATTAATTTATATTTTCAAACATTAAATTTAATATTTATTGTATTCAGTATTTGATCCAAAAATTTTATATTTTCAAATTTTAATTCGAATATTTTAGAGATTCAATTTTTAATTAAATAAATTAATTTTCAGGTTTATTATTCAAAAATTAAATTCGAAATGCTGCTTATTCGAATATCGATTCGAATATGCATATTCGATTTCATGTTTAATTTTTACATTTAAAAAAAAATTCTTTTTTTAAAATCCTGTATTTTTAGACTTGTTTTAATTATTTAAATGCATTTAAAAAAAATATTTCTTTAAATTATCTTTATTTTTCATATTTGAATTTAATCACAAAAATTAATTTTAAACAAAAAATTTTAATTTAATTGACAAAATAAAAAAAAAAATTAATCATCATCTAGTTCATAATTAGAATCATCTTTATTCTGGTATTCTTCCGAAGCCATCAATTCTTCGAAAGTCGGCAATTTATTAGAACCAAAGGCTTTCTTCTCGGGCTCTTTAGTCACAACCTCTTTTTTATTCTTAGAGTCAAAATATTCGTATCCTTCTCGTGACTTGTTCTTCTCAGCACTGTTGTCAGCCATCTGATCCATCTCGTTTTCTATTTTTTCCTTCCTAGTGGGTACTAAACTTGAGCCAGACTCAAGTCTAGCCAAAAAGTTCTTGAGTTGTTTATCTAGTTTACTAGAATCAACCGGTCCTTTTATTTGCTGAACACCAGTCGTATCACGAGCATTCTTAAAATACAATCGGACCATGCTGGACACGGCTGCATTCACCATCTCTTCCCAGCCATACTCTGACGTATCTCCGGACTGAATATTCATGGCCGCTTCCAGCATTTCCATGCCTTCTTTACTAAACTTAAAAGCCATGGTTATCAACAGCACATACAAACTACTGATGCAATTCAATGAATTGGTGACCAAATCTAGTTCGGTTTGAGTATCGACCAGAATATCAGATATGGTCACAATTTGTCTATGAGTAGCTTCCAACAATGCGTCCATGTTGTCCAAACTATTGGGACTTTTATCTTTAAATTTGATTAGCATTTGCTTCTGAACCGCTCTAAATTGTGAACAGCTTTTTTCCAAATGTTCTTTTTGACTTTCGATTTTGTAGCGCAAATCCAAATGTTTGTCTATTATTGCCCGCAAGTCTTCGGTGGGCAAATTTTCTTGGTACATAAGCTCCAAAGGTTGTGATTGCTTTGAGTAGAATGCGTTCAGTCGAGTCACAAATTCTTTGCTGATGAGCCAAAGAGACTCGTAGTTGTCCGATTGAAGTCTGTAGCGGCCTGAGCCACTTTTTGCGGCCTGGACTATTATGTTCAGATTGGCCAGACCGTAGAATTGTGCCGATATCACATTTCCATTTGCTGGAATGTAGGATGATGCAAATTCTGGAAAAATGTCGGTCAAATTTGCACATGGCCTGTTGGTTTCAATGGTAATTTTTTTAACTTGACTAATTTTCGACTCCTTTTGTTCATTTTCCATCTTTGATCCTTGCAAACCGGACTTCATCACCAATTTTAAAGGCAGTCTAAATTTGCATTCAGCAACCTTAGGCGAACCATTTGCCACATAAGAATAGCTTGCGCACACACTCACATCCAAGCTAGATGGCACATGCTTTGTTTTTGGATAAAAACAAATCTCTTGCTCATAGGCAATGGCGTTTATTGACGAATAGCAAAAATTGTCTGGCACAGCTACCAACGGAGGCCTACAATTTACCACAACTCGAACATTTTGTGCACCTTCCACACACTTAAGACTTAATTTACAGTTGATTGAAGGAATGGGATCTATAGGGTCATTTAGTTGGGTGTCTAAATTTTTTGAAAGAGCGTCCAGCTTGCTGGGCACATCAATGCTCATTGTTAGACCAGACTTGTGCGATGAGCTCAGTACCATGCCTGTGTTCATGATGGCATTTTTGATCTGTGATTGCAGCACTCTGTATTCTTGTTCGGCAGATTCGAAGTTGAACGCCTTGGAGGCTTCTTCCTTGAGAAGAGGATTCAAAAATGCCGGCTCTGTTCCCAAATAGCTGCAGTCAATTTGTCCCTCTTCAGACAAAGAGACAATCACGCCATTTATTTCATTTATTTTTGTCACACATACCTGAACTGGAACGTGATTCAGCTGAGCTGCCCACTTAACTTTCACGTCCTCGTGAACAAATAGATTTTTTGAATGAGTTGATATCAAAAAATTAATTGAGTTGGAATTAATTATTGAACCATCTTGGTCAATTAGTGGATAAACGCACAAAGCGCTTGGGTTGAAGTCAAATTTTTTCATGAATTTCAAATTACACATTTCGTTAAAGCAGAATAGATTGCGTTCGCCAAGGACAAGCACAGAACAATTGTTGTTTTGGGAATAGACCTCAATGTCTATTATTGATTCGCCTAGATTGTAGGAATAAGCTGGTTGTATTCGTTTTGATCTAACTGCTGAATTATCACCACTAGATTGTCTTTCGAATGTTTTGCTAGAAGTAGCCAAAGTTTGATAGCTGTAGGCCTCCAGCTCCCACGAGGAATTGACAGTAACAAAGCAGTCGGTTTTGGCAACGTATTTAATTGGTGACGGGATAAGCACTTTTGGCAAAAAGCAACTTAGAGAAAAGCTTTCGTGTTCGAATATAGAAAGCATTCCGTCCATGGATTGAACACATATGTATTCGTGAGGGTCAGAATTGGGGCCAGAAATTCCACCGAACGGACCTTTACACATACAAAATGCGTTTCTTTGCAATGGGTGTTCGTAAATGAATTTGAGTTTAAACTGATTTCCATGTTCCACATTACCATCATTAATACCTTTTTTAATTTATTTATTAATAATTTATCCGCCAAAATTATTAGATAAAATTTTTTTTAAGTCTTTAGAATAAGTTGACTCTAGAATTTTTACGAATTCAAGAAAAACCTGTCAATCAAGGCCGATTGAATCGATTTGTTTAAATTATTATACAATTTATTAAAGAAAAGAAAATATTCTGTAATATGGCCTTTTTTATTTTGAAATTTAATCTACGCAAGGTAAAATTCTTAAATGAACCTTTTGCTCGAAGGTTTTGATTTACTCATTTAGTACAGTGGATTTATGGGTGAGAGCTAAAGAGATTAAAAGATGTTATGATATTTTTAGTAGATTATTTTGCTCGATTAAAATATATAAAACAATTTTTTTTTTAATTTTTCTATTTATTTTTAAAACTGGAAAACATTAGATATCTTTTCATAAAAATTTTTCAAGAAAAAAAAATTGTCTTATTGCTTTTTTTTAAGAAATAAAAAAAAAATCGGAAAAGTACTCAAAAAGTTTTTAAAAGTAATAATTAAACAAAAAATTTTTTTTTCAAATTTTTTTTGTATCGAAATTTAAAAAAAAAAATCAGAAAATATATTGAAAATTTAATTTTTTACATAAATTAACCGAAATTCACGTGGAATTGCATTAAATTTTTAAAAAAATCCTATTTTTTCTAATTAATCTTTAATTGGTTCTTGTAAATTTTTTTTTGAAAAATACAACCAAATAATTAAAATCTACATTGAGTTATCCAAATTATGACTCAAACAATAAAATATATTTATTAAATATTTAATCGGAACATAGTTAAATTTTGTATTTCAGAATTTCAAAATATTGATTTAATTTTAATTTTTACTTCAGATTAAAATTAAAATAATTTTTTCCTAGTTAGAGATTAAAATAGTATGTTTAATAAAGTTTATTAATTGATTGTTAAAAAATTGATTCTAAATTAAAATTTTGTTTTGAAATTTAAATTTGATCATGAACTTTAATTTGCCTATTTTAAGTGAATTATCATAAAATTTTGGTAAAATTACGAAAATTAACCTAATTGACAAATCATCTTAGATTTTTTATTTTATTTTATGCATATAAATGATAATCAATCAATAGGGATGGCAGCTTAAGAGTGAAATTAGAGTAAATTATTAAGTTTAAATTAAAATCCAAATTCAACATTAAGGGCTAACCTTTTTTTTCCTATTAATAATTAGAACACAGAAAATACCTTACTTGAAATTCAATTTAATAAAAAAATATTACTTGTCAGTTCATAAATGGCTAATTTTCTAGGCATCAGAACGGCCACGTGATTTTTTTTGGATGTACTAATATTTATTTTTAAATTTTATATGAAAGTTATCCTATATGTTTATTTTTAAATTTACCTGTTGAATCTACCAATTTCGATTTGTATAATGGGAGAAGGAAAAGAAACTTCACAAATAAGATCGTTGCCTTTAAAACTTTTTTCCGAATCGTTGACATCCTTGTTTAGACTTGGATTATAAATTCTCAAATATCCATTGTAACTTCCTGTAATAATTGAATTTGAATGTTTATTAACACCAATGTCTGCTACTTTTAAGCATCCTTGGTCGAATAAATCATTTTCGCCAGAAATAGACCATAAATCTCTTGTTTTAAACAAAGACATGTTGATTCATAAGCTCAATATATAAAAATAAGTAAATATCGATGAATTTTTGATCAAAACAACATTTCGATTTTTAAAATATTTTGATAAGCATTAATTCTTCTGCAAAAGATTTAATTTTTTCATTTAAAATGAGATTCTTTTAATAATTAGGTATTATAATTTTGTCACTATGGCAACTAATACTTTTTTTTTTAATATGTCAAAAAAAATCAAATTTAACAAAATCGCTGATTAACTTTGTTGGACGATAATTAGTTTTTCTTTCATATCATCATAAAAAATTACTTTAGTAGAAAAAGATCAAAAATTTTTACTCTTTAGAAAATAATATCTTTGAAAATAAAACAATTTTTTTTGTCAACATAAGAATAATTTAAAAAATTGGAGAATTTTAAGTATTTTTATCTTTTTAAGAATTAAATTTTTTTTAAACTTTGAAAAGATTGCTAAAATTAAATTTAAACTTAATTATCTTTATTTTTTCCTTTATTATCATTTGACTTGTATTTAAGTTATAAAAGTAAGCGTAATTTTTGATAATTATAAAATTGTGATAGAATCCTAACTAGGATCTGGCAAGAATCAGGAATGGACATTTTCCCGCAAAAATCCTATCTAGTACATCATATGATTCTATTTTTAAAGTAAACATTTAATGTAAAATTAAATTTTTTATATATCTGCAAAACTCTACAAAAAATGATACGCATGTATAATTCTGCACAATGGGTTTAGAGTAACATGGTTTGCTACACATGAAAATATGACTCTGAATTTAATTCTTTAAATAAAAATGCTTAACTTTATAATGACATATAATTACTATGTAATGACAACGGTCGTATAAACCGACGCTTTGTTACTTCAGTTTGTAAAATTATCCAAAAAATTTGAAAAATCTTAAAATAAATTTTTGTTAAGTTTAGGTATTATTATCAAGATTGCTTATAGTTTTATGCTTACATTCATATAAAAAATCTTTTTAGAAATATATTTACAGATTAATAAAATGATAAGTGAAATAGGAAATTTGATTTTTGAAACTTATTACGACTAAATTATTAATGAAGTATTTGAATTTAACAGAATATAAACTTTTTAAAAGAGTGATAACCGCCAAAAATTGATAATGATATTTGAAAATATTTTTTTTTAAAGAGATTCCGTTAAAAATTTGAATAAAATATTTTACGAAATAAAAAAAATGATTTTTTCAATGGGAAATATTTTATAAATAAACTTAAAATTTATTTTTGTTTTTCTAAATTATGTCAAATCAATTTTACTTATTTTATTTTTAATTTTCTTCTAACAAATCATCCTTAAAATTTAAAATACAAAGCCAGTATTTATTTTATCAATTTTTACAGTATTCAAAATAAACAAACTGAGAATATTGAACAATTTACAATATGAATAAATTGAACAGACTGACATTTTCGTAAATTTACCATATTTTACTTTGGCCAAAAAATGGCCGAATTTAAGTAAATTTTGGTAAATTTTCACTCAACAAAAAAAATTTCAGAGTTTCTATTGCTTTTTTTGACAAAAAGAAAATTTACGTAAATTTTGACATTTTTGTAAAAAATGGTAAAAAATGGTAAAAATTTGTAAATTATTTTTATTTAATGAAAAAATGCTTTTCAAAGACATTGTTTGACCTAGCAGTTTGACCAATCTCCATTTTTTTTATCACGATTTTTATTACCTTTATTATTTATTTATTTATTTATTTCTTCAATGAACGCCTTGTAGGCGATGTAAAAAAAATTAAAATAAAAAATTAATAAATTTAAGACAAAAGTTGAGCAGCATCCGATATTTTTTTAAATTAAAATGTTAATGTTTAAATTTTAATATAATATTCATTACTTTCTTTTAATATTATTTCTTTATTCTTATTATCTTATTTGAAAATAAAATACCTTTTTTAAATGATTAATGTTTGCTTGGCATTTAGCTGGAGTAAGTTCTCTTTGAAACTCTAAAATTTCCTAAACTGCTTCCTCATCATTTTGAATATTTCTCTTTCTCATCATTTTGAATAATTTTTTTTTTGAGTGAAAATTTACCAAAATTTACATAAATTCGGTCATTTTTTGGCCAAAGTAAAATATGGTAAATTTACGAAAATTTACGTAAAATATCGAAAAATTTCGTAAATTTACGTAATTTTACGTAAAATCCACGTGACGAATCAGTACTGTATATAATTTCGAAAATAATCTGTCAAGAATATTCATGTGTTTATTAAATTCATTAAGTATGCATGATTGACAACGATCCATGGCTACAAAATATAGCTACCGCCTACGGATAAGATCAGAGTTGAATTATTTTTTTTGCCTATATAAAATTTTTTAAATAATTATTTTATCAAACTTTAATTAAATAAAATATTTTTTTATTCATTTATCATTTAAAAAAAATTGATTAATTAATGAATAACTCATTTTTCTTTACAAATTTAAAAAAAGAAAAAGAAATTGAAATTAAATTTTATTAAATATGTTAGCTATTCTGTAAAAATTAATTTAATTGATTATTTTTTTTAACCTCTAATAAAACAAATTCCATATAATAAATTAAATTCGAATTGAAATGTTTTCTTTGTGGCCATATTTTTGAATGTTAAAAAATAAATCTTCATCTATTTCCCAGTAATGTTCATCCTCAAACATGTCGTCAGTATCTTCCATTTTATCAAAGATCGGAAGTTTAATCAATAAACCAGAAATTAAACCACCAGCAAGTGACATTCCTAAAGTTAAAACAAGAGCTAAAATCTGAAATCCGCCTTGTTGAACACTTGTTCGGCCTAAACCAGTCTTTCCAACTGATAAAACTAGATTTTCATCATTTGGATTTATTCTTGCAGGATAAAAATCATAAAGTCTAAAAAAAATTTGCACTAAAAAATCTTTGTGGTAATTATTTAATGGCTCTTACAAATATGAAACAAACATGTCTTCAGTTGCCACTGCTGCAATAATTCCGCCAGCAATTGCTGACAAAAGCCCAGATAAACCATGAACAGCAAACATACCGGCTTTGGTAACTTTTATTACAAAACTTAAAAAAATGAATAAATTTTACTTGTGTCATGAGCTCGAATTTTTTTTAAAACAGGATTTAAAAATTTCAATCCAAATGTAGAAACAATTCCTGCAAAAGATCCAATAATCACTGAGCCAACTGGTCTAGTCAACACATCTGCCACTGCTCCAATTGCAACACCACCAGCAAGTGTTGCATTTTGAATGTGAGTCATTTTGAGTTTACCTTTTCCAACTATCACAGAAATTATGAATGTGGTAACACATGAAGCAGCCAGAGATAAATACGTATTTATAATGGCTCGTGTTATTCCTGCTTCTCCACCCTTTGCTGAAGCTGAGTTAAATGAAGGCTTAAAAAGGATTTTTAAAATTTAGATAATTTTGATTGATGGTTTCGGAAAAATTACCCAATATAGCCAGAGGAACAAAGTTCCAATCATTGCAAATAGATTGGAATTATATGACGAGCCATCATTGTTATTCTCTATTTTGCCTACATTTAAAACTTTACTCACAGCTAGACCATAAACTGCTCCGAAAAAGAAAACATAAATTGAATTTCCGGCATCATGAATCTAAACAATCAAAATTTAACTTTTCTATTTGCTTCAAAAAAATCTCAAAATCTAAAAAAAAATTATTTGAAGAAAAAAATGGTTTAATCTTATTCATTTATAAAAATATTTTATTTAAGATGATCTTATTTAACCTTATAATTTAAATAACTAATTATAATTTCTTTATCTTAAAGCTTCTTGAAATAATTTTCAGAGAACTCAAGAACATTAATTTATATCAATTGAGTCTATCTATCGTTGAACATATGAAACCATCAGCTCGGCTTGTATTTAAATGATCAGTATTTTGAAAATTTTGATATACATATATTTATTTATTTTTATTTATTTATTTAATTTTTTAATCTGTACCGAGCTAATACTCC